>JBBPFJ010000209.1:0-253388 GCA_037975025.1 Excoecaria agallocha
GCATTTTGCCTCAGTTTTTCACCAAGAACTCAAAGGGGTATCCCATTTCATTTTTCCTCAGTTTTTCCCAAAAACTCAAAGGTGTACCCCTTTGCATTTTGCCTCAGTTTTCACCGAATACCTTAAAGGGGTACCCCTTTGTATTTTACTTCAAATTTTCACAAAAAATTTAAAGGCGTACCCTTTTGCTTTTTTTGCCTCAGTTTTTTCACAAAAAAACTCATGGTGGTATCCCATTGCATTTTGCCTCACTTTTTCAACAAAAACTCAAAAGGGTTCCCCTTTGCATTTTTGCCTCATTTTTTTCACAAAAAAAATTCAAGGTGGTATCCCATTGCATTTTGCGTTAGTTTTCCACCAAAAACTCAAATGGGTGCCCCTTTTTTCATTTTGCCTCAGTCTTTCGCCAAAAACTCAAAGGGGTACCCCTTTGTATTTTACAATCAAATTTATCACCAAAAACTCAAAGGTGTTTCCCTTTGCATTTTTGCATCAGTTTTTCACCAAGAACTCAAAGGGGTACCCCTTTTCATTTTTCCTCAGTTTTTCCCAAAAACTCAGAAGGGGTACCCCTTTGTATTTTGCCTCAGTTTTCACCAAAAACTTAAAGGGGTACCCCCTTTGTATTTTTACATCAAATTTTTCACAAAAAACTTAAAGGCGTACCCTTTTGCTTTTTTGCCTTAGTTTTTTCACAAAAAAAACTCATGGTGGTATCCCATTGCATTTGCCTCACTTTTTCAACAAAAACTCAAAAGGGTTCCCCTTTGCATTTTTGCCTCAGTTTTTTCACAAAAAAAAACTCAAGGTGGTATCCCATTGAATTTTGCCTTAGTTTTCCACAAAAAACTCAAATGGGTGCCCCTTTTTTCATTTTGCCAAAAACTCAAAGGGGTACCCCTTTGTATTTTACATCAAATTTTCACCAAAAACTCAAAGGTGTTTCCCTTCGTATTTTCCCTCAGTTTTTCACCAAGAACTCAAAGGGTTACCCCTTTTCATTTTTCCTCAGTTTTTCCCAAAAACTCAAAGGTGGTACCACTTTGCATTTTGCCTCAGTTTTGCACCAAAAACTCAAAGTCGGTACCACCTTTGTATTTTACATCAAATTTTCACCACAAAACTCAAAGGTGTTTCCCTTTCCATTTTCCTCAGTTTTTTCCCAAAAACTCAAAGGGGTTCCCCTTTGCATTTTGCCTCAGTTTTGCAGCAAAAACTCAAAGGGGTACCCTTTTGTATTTTACATCTAATTTTCATCAAAAACTCAAATGTGTATCCCTTTGTATTTTGCCTCTGTTTTTTGCCAAAAACACAAAGGGGTACCCCTTTGCATTTTCCTCAGTTTTTCACAAAAACTCAAAGGGGTAGCCCTTTGCATTTGTTCCTCAGTTTTACACGAAAAAACTCAAAGGGGGTACCCCTTTGTATTTTACATCAAATTTTCACCAAAAACTTAAAGGGGTACCCTTTTGTTTTTTGCCTCAGTTTTTTCACAAAAAAACTCATGGTGGTATCCCGTTGCATTTTGCCTCATTTTTCAACAAAAACTCAAAAGGGTTCCCCTTTACATTTTTGCCTCAGTTTTTTTCACAAAAAAAACTCAAGGTGGTATCCCATTGCATTTTGCCTTAGTTTTCCACCAAAAACTCAAATGGGTGCCCCTTTTTCATTTTGCCTCAGTCTTTCGCCAAAAACTCAAAGGGGTACCCCTTTGTAGTTTACATCAAATTTTCACAAAAAAGTCAAAGGTGTTTCCCTTTGCATTTTGCCTCAGTTTTTCACCAAGAACTCAAAGGGGTATCCCTTTTTCATTTTTTCCTCAGTTTTTCCCAAAAACTCAAAGGGGTACCCCTTTGCATTTTGCCTCAGTTTTCGCCAAATACTTAAAGGTGTACCCCTTTGTATTTCTTCTTCAAATTTTCACAAAAAATTTAAAGGCGTACCCTTTTGCTTTTTTGCCTCAGTTTTTTCACAAAAGAACTCATGGTGGTATCCCATTGCATTTTACCTCACTTTTTCAACAAAAACTCAAAAGGGTTCCCCTTTGCATTTTTGCCTCATTTTTTTCACAAAAAAAATTCAAGGTGGTATCCCATTGCATTTTGCGTTAGTTTTCCACCAAAAACTCAAATGGGTGCCCCTTTTTCATTTTGCCTCAGTCTTTCGCCAAAAACTCAAAGGGGTACCCCTTTGTATTTTACATCAAATTTTCACCAAAAACTCAAAGGTGTTTCCCTTTGCATTTTGCATCAGTTTTTCACCAAGAACTCAAAGGGGTACCCCTTTTCATTTTTCCTCAGTTTTTCCCAAAAACTCAAAGGGGTACCCCTTTGTATTTTGCCTCAGTTTTCACCAAAAACTTAAAGGGGTACCCCTTTGTATTTTACATCAAATTTTCACAAAAAACTTAAAGGCGTACCCTTTTGCTTTTTTGCCTTAGTTTTTTCACAAAAAAACTCATGGTGGTATCCCATTGCATTTTGCCTCACTTTTTCAACAAAAACTCAAAAGGGTTCCCCTTTGCATTTTTGCCTCAGTTTTTTCACAAAAAAAAACTCAAGGTGGTATCCCATTGAATTTTGCCTTAGTTTTCCACAAAAAACTCAAATGGGTGCCCCTTTTTTCATTTTGCCAAAAACTCAAAGGGGTACCCCTTTGTATTTTACATCAAATTTTCACCAAAAACTCAAAGGTGTTTCCCTTCGTATTTTCCCTCAGTTTTTCACCAAGAACTCAAAGGGTTACCCCTTTTCATTTTTCCTCAGTTTTTCCCAAAAACTCAAAGGGGTACCACTTTGCATTTTGCCTCAGTTTTGCACCAAAAACTCAAAGCGGTACCCCTTTGTATTTTACATCAAATTTTCACCAAAAACTCAAAGGTGTTTCCCTTTCCATTTTCCTCAGTTTTTCCCAAAAACTCAAAGGGGTTCCCCTTTGCATTTTGCCTCAGTTTTGCAGCAAAAACTCAAAGGGGTACCCTTTTGTATTTTACATCTAATTTTCATCAAAAACTCAAATGTGTATCCCTTTGTATTTTGCCTCTGTTTTTTGCCAAAAACACAAAGGGGTACCCCTTTGCATTTTCCTCAGTTTTTCACAAAAACTCAAAGGGGTAGCCCTTTGCATTTTTCCTCAGTTTTACACAAAAAACTCAAAGGGGTACCCCTTTGTATTTTACATCAAATTTTCACCAAAAACTTAAAGGGGTACCCTTTTGTTTTTTTGCCTCAGTTTTTTCACAAAAAAACTCATGGTGGTATCCCGTTGCATTTTGCCTCATTTTTTCAACAAAAACTCAAAAGGGTTCCCCTTTACATTTTTGCCTCAGTTTTTTCACAAAAAAAACTCAAGGTGGTATCCCATTGCATTTTGCCTTAGTTTTCCACCAAAAACTCAAATGGGTGCCCCTTTTTCATTTTGCCTCAGTCTTTCGCCAAAAACTCAAAGGGGTACCCCTTTGTAGTTTACATCAAATTTTCACAAAAAAGTCAAAGGTGTTTCCCTTTGCATTTTGCCTCAGTTTTTCACCAAGAACTCAAAGGGGTATCCCTTTTCATTTTTCCTCAGTTTTTCCCAAAAACTCAAAGGGGTACCCCTTTGCATTTTGCCTCAGTTTTCGCCAAATACTTAAAGGTGTACCCCTTTGTATTTTTCTTCAAATTTTCACAAAAAATTTAAAGGCGTACCCTTTTGCTTTTTTGCCTCAGTTTTTTCACAAAAGAACTCATGGTGGTATCCCATTGCATTTTACCTCACTTTTTCAACAAAAACTCAAAAGGGTTCCCCTTTGCATTTTTGCCTCAGTTTTTTCACAAAAAAAAATTCAAGGTGGTATCCCATTGCATTTTGCGTTAGTTTTCCACCAAAAACTCAAATGGGTGCCCCTTTTTCATTTTGCCTCAGTCTTTCGCCAAAAACTCAAAGGGGTACCCCTTTGTATTTTACATCAAATTTTCACCAAAAACTCAAAGGTGTTTCCCTTTGCATTTTGCATCAGTTTTTCACCAAGAACTCAAAGGGGTACCCCTTTTCATTTTTCCTCAGTTTTTCCCAAAAACTCAAAGGGGTACCCCTTTGTATTTTGCCTCAGTTTTCATCAAAAACTTAAAGGGGTACCCCTTTGTATTTTACTTCAAATTTTCACAAAAAACTTAAAGGCGTACCCTTTTGCTTTTTTGCCTCAGTTTTTTCACAAAAAAACTCATGGTGGTATCCCATTGCATTTTGCCTCACTTTTTCAACAAAAACTCAAAAGGGTTCCCCTTTGCATTTTTGCCTCAGTTTTTTCACAAAAAAAAACTCAAGGTGGTATCCCATTGAATTTTGCCTTAGTTTTCCACAAAAAACTCAAATGGGTGCCCCTTTTTTCATTTTGCCAAAAACTCAAAGGGGTACCCCTTTGTATTTTACATCAAATTTTCACCAAAAACTCAAAGGTGTTTCCCTTTGTATTTTCCCTCAGTTTTTCACCAAGAACTCAAAGGGTTACCCCTTTTCATTTTTCCTCAGTTTTTTGCCAAAAACTCAAAGGGGTACCCCTTTGTATTTTACATCAAATTTTCACCAAAAACTCAAAGGTGTTTCCCTTTGCATTTTGCATCAGTTTTTCACCAAGAACTCAAAGGGGTACCCCTTTTCATTTTTCCTCAGTTTTTCCCAAAAACTCAAAGGGGTACCCCTTTGTATTTTGCCTCAGTTTTCACCAAAAACTTAAAGGGGTACCCCTTTGTATTTTACTTCAAATTTTCACAAAAAACTTAAAGGCGTACCCTTTTGCTTTTTTGCCTCAGTTTTTTCACAAAAAAACTCATGGTGGTATCCCATTGCATTTTGCCTCACTTTTTCAACAAAAACTCAAAAGGGTTCCCCTTTGCATTTTTGCCTCAGTTTTTTCACAAAAAAAAACTCAAGGTGGTATCCCATTGCATTTTGCCTTAGTTTTCCACCAAAAACTCAAATGGGTGCCCCTTTTTCATTTTGCCTCAGTCTTTCGCCAAAAACTCAAAAGGGTACCCCTTTGTATTTTACATCAAATTTTCACCAAAAAGTCAAAGGTGTTTCCCTTTGCATTTTGCATCAGTTTTTCACCAAGAACTCAAAGGGGTATCCCTTTTCATTTTTCCTCAGTTTTTCCCAAAAACTCAAAGGGGTACCCCTTTGCATTTTGCCTCAGTTTTCGCCAAATACTTAAAGGGGTACCCCTTTGTATTTTTCTTCAAATTTTCACAAAAAATTTAAAGGCGTACCCTTTTGCTTTTTTGCCTCAGTTTTTTCACAAAAAAACTCATGGTGGTATCCCATTGCATTTTGCCTCACTTTTTCAACAAAAACTCAAAAGGGTTCCCCTTTGCATTTTTGCCTCAGTTTTTTCACAAAAAAAATTCAAGGTGGTATCCCATTGCATTTTGCCTTAGTTTTCCACCAAAAACTCAAATGGGTGCCCCTTTTTCATTTTGCCTCAGTCTTTCGCCAAAAACTCAAAGGGGTACCCCTTTGTATTTTACATCAAATTTTCACCAAAAACTCAAAGGTGTTTCCCTTTGCATTTTGCATCAGTTTTTCACCAAGAACTCAAAGGGGTACCCCTTTTCATTTTTCCTCAGTTTTTCCCAAAAACTCAAAGGGGTACCCCTTTGTATTTTGCCTCAGCTTTCACCAAAAACTCAAAGGGGTACCCTTTTGTATTTTACATCAAATTTTCACCAAAAACTCAAATGTGTATCCCTTTGTATTTTGCCTTTGTTTTTTGCCAAAAACTCAAAGGGGTACCCCTTTGCATTTTGCTCAGTTTTTCACAAAAACTCAAAGGGGTAGCCCTTTGCATTTTTCCTTAGTTTTACACAAAAAACTCAAAGGGGTACCCCTTTGTATTTTACATCAAATTTTCACAAAAAACTTAAAGGGGTACCCTTTTGGTATTTTGCCTCAGTTTTTTCACAAAAGAACTCATGGTGGTATCCCATTGCATTTTGCCTCACTTTTTCAACAAAAACTCAAAAGGGTTCCCCTTTGTATTTTTGCCTCAGTTTTTTCACACAAAAAAACTCAAGGTGGTATCCCATTGAATTTTGCCTTAGTTTTCCACAAAAAACTCAAATGGGTGCCCCTTTTTTCATTTTGCCAAAAACTCAAAGGGGTACCCCTTTGTATTTTACATCAAATTTTTACCAAAAACTCAAAGGTGTTTCCCTTTGTATTTTCCCTCAGTTTTTCACCAAGAACTCAAAGGGTTACCCCTTTTCATTTTTCCTCAGTTTTTCCCAAAAACTCAAAGGGGTACCACTTTGCATTTTGCCTCAGTTTTGCACCAAAAACTCAAAGGGGTACCCCTTTGTATTTTACATCAAATTTTCACCAAAAACTCAAAGGTGTTTCCCTTTCCATTTTCCTCAGTTTTTCCCAAAAACTCAAAGGGGTTCCCCTTTGCATTTTGCCTCAGTTTTGCAGCAAAAACTCAAAGGGGTACCCTTTTGTATTTTACATCAAATTTTCACCAAAAACTCAAATGTGTATCCCTTTGTATTTTGCCTTTGTTTTTTGCCAAAAACTCAAAGGGGTACCCCTTTGCATTTTCCTCAGTTTTTCACAAAAACTCAAAGGGGTAGCCCTTTGCATTTTTCCTCAGTTTTACACAAAAAACTCAAAGGGGTACCCCTTTGTATTTTACATCAAATTTTCACAAAAAACTTAAAGGGGTACCCTTTTGGTATTTTGCCTCAGTTTTTTCACAAAAGAACTCATGGTGGTATCCCGTTGCATTTTGCCTCACTTTTTCAACAAAAACTCAAAAGGGTTCCCCTTTACATTTTTGCTTCAGTTTTTTCACAAAAAAAACTCAAGGTGGTATCCCATTGCATTTTGCCTTAGTTTTCCACCAAAAACTCAAATGGGTGCCCCTTTTTCATTTTGCCTCAGTCTTTCGCCAAAAACTCAAAAGGGTACCCCTTTGTATTTTACATCAAATTTTCACCAAAAAGTCAAAGGTGTTTCCCTTTGCATTTTGCATCAGTTTTTCACCAAGAACTCAAAGGGGTATCCCTTTTCATTTTTCCTCAGTTTTTCCCAAAAACTCAAAGGGGTACCCCTTTGCATTTTGCCTCAGTTTTCGCCAAATACTTAAAGGGGTACCCCTTTGTATTTTTCTTCAAATTTTCACAAAAAATTTAAAGGCGTACCCTTTTGCTTTTTTGCCTCAGTTTTTTCACAAAAAAACTCATGGTGGTATCCCATTGCATTTTGCCTCACTTTTTCAACAAAAACTCAAAAGGGTTCCCCTTTGCATTTTTGCCTCAGTTTTTTCACAAAAAAAATTCAAGGTGGTATCCCATTGCATTTTGCCTTAGTTTTCCACCAAAAACTCAAATGGGTGCCCCTTTTTCATTTTGCCTCAGTCTCTCGCCAAAAACTCAAAGGGGTACCCCTTTGTATTTTACATCAAATTTTCACCAAAAACTCAAAGGTGTTTCCCTTTGCATTTTGCATCAGTTTTTCACCAAGAACTCAAAGGGGTACCCCTTTTCATTTTTCCTCAGTTTTTCCCAAAAACTCAAAGGGGTACCCCTTTGTATTTTGCCTCAGCTTTCACCAAAAACTTAAAGGGGTACCCCTTTGTATTTTACTTCAAATTTTCACAAAAAACTCAAAAGGGTTCCCCTTTGCATTTTTGCCTCAGTTTTTTCACAAAAAAAAACTCAAGGTGGTATCCCATTGAATTTTGCCTTAGTTTTCCACAAAAAACTCAAATGGGTGCCCCTTTTTTCATTTTGCCAAAAACTCAAAGGTGTACCCATTTGTATTTTACATCAAATTTTCACCAAAAACTCAAAGGTGTTTCCCTTTGTATTTTCCCTCAGTTTTTCACCAAGAACTCAAAGGGTTACCCCTTTTCATTTTTCCTCAGTTTTTCCCAAAAACTCAAAGGGGTACCACTTTGCATTTTGCCTCAGTTTTGCACCAAAAACTCAAAGGGGTACCCCTTTGTATTTTACATCAAATTTTCACCAAAAACTCAAAGGTGTTTCCCTTTCCATTTTCCTCAGTTTTTCACAAAAACTCAAAGGGGTTCCCCTTTGCATTTTGCCTCAGTTTTGCAGCAAAAACTCAAAGGGGTACCCTTTTGTATTTTACATCAAATTTTCACCAAAAACTCAAATGTGTATCCCTTTGTATTTTGCCTCTGTTTTTTGCCAAAAACTCAAAGGGGTACCCCTTTGCATTTTCCTCAGTTTTTCACAAAAACTCAAAGGGGTTGCCCTTTGCATTTTTCCTCAGTTTTACACAAAAAACTCAAAGGGGTACCCCTTTGTATTTTACATCAAATTTTCACCAAAAAC
The DNA here is from genome assembly GCA_037975025.1 of Excoecaria agallocha. NCBI lineage: Eukaryota > Viridiplantae > Streptophyta > Magnoliopsida > Malpighiales > Euphorbiaceae > Excoecaria > Excoecaria agallocha. The sequence goes on from JBBPFJ010000209.1 coordinate 8,334, forward strand.
TTAAAGGGGTACCCTTTTGTTTTTTTGCCTCAGTTTTTTCACAAAAGAACTCATGGTGGTATCCCGTTGCATTTTGCCTCACTTTTTCAACAAAAACTCAAAAGGGTTCCCCTTTACATTTTTGCTTCAGTTTTTTCACAAAAAAAACTCAAGGTGGTATCCCATTGCATTTTGCCTTAGTTTTCCACCAAAAACTCAAATGGGTGCCCCTTTTTCATTTTGCCTCAGTCTTTCGCCAAAAACTCAAAAGGGTACCCCTTTGTATTTTACATCAAATTTTCACCAAAAAGTCAAAGGTGTTTCCCTTTGCATTTTGCATCAGTTTTTCACCAAGAACTCAAAGGGGTATCCCTTTTCATTTTTCCTCAGTTTTTCCCAAAAACTCAAAGGGGTACCCCTTTGCATTTTGCCTCAGTTTTCGCCAAATACTTAAAGGGGTACCCCTTTGTATTTTTCTTCAAATTTTCACAAAAAATTTAAAGGCGTACCCTTTTGCTTTTTTGCCTCAGTTTTTTCACAAAAAAACTCATGGTGGTATCCCATTGCATTTTGCCTCACTTTTTCAACAAAAACTCAAAAGGGTTCCCCTTTGCATTTTTGCCTCAGTTTTTTCACAAAAAAAATTCAAGGTGGTATCCCATTGCATTTTGCCTTAGTTTTCCACCAAAAACTCAAATGGGTGCCCCTTTTTCATTTTGCCTCAGTCTCTCGCCAAAAACTCAAAGGGGTACCCCTTTGTATTTTACATCAAATTTTCACCAAAAACTCAAAGGTGTTTCCCTTTGCATTTTGCATCAGTTTTTCACCAAGAACTCAAAGGGGTACCCCTTTTCATTTTTCCTCAGTTTTTCCCAAAAACTCAAAGGGGTACCCCTTTGTATTTTGCCTCAGCTTTCACCAAAAACTTAAAGGGGTACCCCTTTGTATTTTACTTCAAATTTTCACAAAAAACTCAAAAGGGTTCCCCTTTGCATTTTTGCCTCAGTTTTTTCACAAAAAAAAACTCAAGGTGGTATCCCATTGAATTTTGCCTTAGTTTTCCACAAAAAACTCAAATGGGTGCCCCTTTTTTCATTTTGCCAAAAACTCAAAGGGGTACCCATTTGTATTTTACATCAAATTTTCACCAAAAACTCAAAGGTGTTTCCCTTTGTATTTTCCCTCAGTTTTTCACCAAGAACTCAAAGGGTTACCCCTTTTCATTTTTCCTCAGTTTTTCCCAAAAACTCAAAGGGGTACCACTTTGCATTTTGCCTCAGTTTTGCACCAAAAACTCAAAGGGGTACCCCTTTGTATTTTACATCAAATTTTCACCAAAAACTCAAAGGTGTTTCCCTTTCCATTTTCCTCAGTTTTTCACAAAAACTCAAAGGGGTTCCCCTTTGCATTTTGCCTCAGTTTTGCAGCAAAAACTCAAAGGGGTACCCTTTTGTATTTTACATCAAATTTTCACCAAAAACTCAAATGTGTATCCCTTTGTATTTTGCCTCTGTTTTTTTGCCAAAAACTCAAAGGGATACCCCTTTGCATTTTCCTCAGTTTTTCACAAAAACTCAAAGGGGTTGCCCTTTGCATTTTTCCTCAGTTTTACACAAAAAACTCAAAGGGGTACCCCTTTGTATTTTACATCAAATTTTCACCAAAAACTTAAAGGGGTACCCTTTTGTTTTTTTGCCTCAGTTTTTTCACAAAAAAACACATGGTGGTATCCCGTTGCATTTTGCCTCATTTTTTCAACAAAAACTCAAAAGGGTTCCCCTTTACATTTTTGCCTCAGTTTTTTCACAAAAAAAACTCAAGGTGGTATCCCATTGCATTTTGCCTTAGTTTTCCACCAAAAACTCAAATGGGTGCCCCTTTTTCATTTTGCCTCAGTCTTTCGCCAAAAACTCAAAGGGGTACCCCTTTGTATTTTACATCAAATTTTCGCCAAAAAGTCAAAGGTGTTTCCCTTTGCATTTTGCCTCAGTTTTCACCAAGAACTCAAAGGGGTATCCCTTTTCATTTTTCCTCAGTTTTTCCTAAAAACTCAAAGGGGTACCCCTTTGCATTTTGCCTCAGTTTTCGCCAAATACTTAAAGGGGTACCCCTTTGTATTTTTCTTCAAATTTTCACAAAAAATTTAAAGGCGTACCCTTTTGGTATTTTGCCTCAGTTTTTTCACAAAAGAACTCATGGTGGTATCCCATTGCATTTTGCCTCACTTTTTCAACAAAAACTCAAAAGGGTTCCCCTTTGCATTTTTGCCTCAGTTTTTTCACAAAAAAAATTCAAGGTGGTATCCCATTGCATTTTGCGTTAGTTTTCCACCAAAAACTCAAATGGGTGCCCCTTTTTCATTTTGCCTCAGTCTTTCGCCAAAAACTCAAAGGGGTACCCCTTTGTATTTTACATCAAATTTTCACCAAAAACTCAAAGGTGTTTCCCTTTGCATTTTGCATCAGTTTTTCACCAAGAACTCAAAGGGGTACCCCTTTTCATTTTTCCTCAGTTTTTCCCAAAAACTCAAAGGGGTACCCCTTTGTATTTTGCCTCAGTTTTCCCAAAAACTTAAAGGGGTACCCCTTTGTATTTTACTTCAAATTTTCACAAAAAACTTAAAGGCGTACCCTTTTGCTTTTTTGCCTCAGTTTTTTCACAAAAAAACTCATGGTGGTATCCCATTGCATTTTGCCTCACTTTTTCAACAAAAACTCAAAAGGGTTCCCCTTTGCATTTTTGCCTCAGTTTTTTCACAAAAAAAAACTCAAGGTGGTATCCCATTGAATTTTGCCTTAGTTTTTCACAAAAAACTCAAATGGGTGCCCCTTTTTTCATTTTGCCAAAAACTCAAAGGGGTACCCCTTTGTATTTTACATCAAATTTTCACCAAAAACTAAAAGGTGTTTCCCTTTGTATTTTCCCTCAGTTTTTCACCAAGAACTCAAAGGGTTACCCCTTTTCATTTTTCCTCAGTTTTTCCCAAAAACTCAAAGGGGTACCACTTTGCATTTTGCCTCAGTTTTGCACCAAAAACTCAAAGGGGTACCCCTTTGTATTTTACATCAAATTTTCACCAAAAACTCAAAGGTGTTTCCCTTTCCATTTTCCTCAGTTTTTCCCAAAAACTCAAAGGGGTTCCCCTTTGCATTTTGCCTCAGTTTTGCTGCAAAAACTCAAAGGGGTACCCTTTTGTATTTTACATCAAATTTTCACCAAAAACTCAAATGTGTATCCCTTTGTATTTTGCCTCTGTTTTTTGCCTAAAACTCAAAGGGGTACCCCTCTGCATTTTCCTCAGTTTTTCACAAAAACTCAAAGGGGTAGCCCTTTGCATTTTTCCTCAGTTTTACACAAAAAAACTCAAAGGGGTACCCCTTTGTATTTTACATCAAATTTTCACAAAAAACTTAAAGGGGTACCCTTTTGTTTTTTTGCCTCAGTTTTTTCACAAAAAAACTCATGGTGGTATCCCGTTGCATTTTGCCTCATTTTTTCAACAAAAACTCAAAAGGGTTCCCCTTTACATTTTTGCCTCAGTTTTTTCACAAAAAAAACTCAAGGTGGTATCCCATTGCATTTTGCCTTAGTTTTCCACCAAAAACTCAAATGGGTGCCCCTTTTTCATTTTGCCTCAGTCTTTCGCCAAAAACTCAAAGGGGTACCCCTTTGTATTTTACATCAAATTTTCACCAAAAAGTCAAAGGTGTTTCCCTTTGCATTTTGCCTCAGTTTTTCACCAAGAACTCAAAGGGGTATCCCTTTTCATTTTTCCTCAGTTTTTCCCAAAAACTCAAAGGGGTACCACTTTGCATTTTGCCTCAGTTTTCGCCAAATACTTAAAGGGGTACCCCTTTGTATTTTTCTTCAAATTTTCACAAAAAATTTAAAGGCGTACCCTTTTGCTTTTTTGCCTCAGTTTTTTCACAAAAGAACTCATGGTGGTATCCCACAGCATTTTGCCTCATTTTTTCAACAAAAACTCAAAAGGGTTCCCCTTTACATTTTTGCCTCAGTTTTTTCACAAAAAAAACTCAAGGTGGTATCCCATTGCATTTTGCCTTAGTTTTCCACCAAAAACTCAAATGGGTGCCCCTTTTTCATTTTGCCTCAGTCTTTCGCCAAAAACTCAAAGGGGTACCCCTTTGTATTTTACATCAAATTTTCACCAAAAAGTCAAAGGTGTTTCCCTTTGCATTTTGCCTCAGTTTTTCACCAAGAACTCAAAGGGGTATCCCTTTTCATTTTTCCTCAGTTTTTCCCAAAAACTCAAAGGGGTACCACTTTGCATTTTGCCTCAATTTTCGCCAAATACTTAAAGGGGTACCCCTTTGTATTTTTCTTCAAATTTTCACAAAAAATTTAAAGGCGTACCCTTTTGCTTTTTTGCCTCAGTTTTTTCACAAAAGAACTCATGGTGGTATGCCATTGCATTTTGCCTCACTTTTTCAACAAAAACTCAAAAGGGTTCCCCTTTGCATTTTTGCCTCAGTTTTTTCACAAAAAAAATTCAAGGTGTTATCCCATTGCATTTTGCGTTAGTTTTCCACCAAAAACTCAAATGGGTGCCCCTTTTTCATTTTGCCTCAGTCTTTCGCCAAAAACTCAAAGGGGTACCCCTTTGTATTTTACATCAAATTTTCACCAAAAACTCAAAGGTGTTTCCCTTTGCATTTTGCATCAGTTTTTCACCAAGAACTCAAAGGGGTACCCCTTTTCATTTTTCCTCAGTTTTTCCCAAAGACTCAAAGGGGTACCCCTTTGTATTTTGCCTCAGTTTTCACCAAAAACATAAAGGGGTACCCCTTTGTATTTTACTTCAAATTTTCACAAAAAACTTAAAGGCGTACCCTTTTGCTTTTTTGCCTCAGTTTTTTCACAAAAAAACTCATGGTGGTATCCCATTGCATTTTGCCTCACTTTTTCAACAAAAACTCAAAAGGGTTCCCCTTTGCATTTTTGCCTCAGTTTTTTCACAAAAAAAAACTCAAGGTGGTATCCCATTGAATTTTGCCTTAGTTTTCCACAAAAAACTCAAATGGGTGCCCCTTTTTTCATTTTGCCAAAAACTCAAAGGGGTACCCCTTTGTATTTTACATCAAATTTTCACCAAAAACACAAAGGTGTTTCCCTTTGTATTTTCCCTCAGTTTTTCACCAAGAACTCAAAGGGTTACCCTTTTCATTTTTCCTCAGTTTTTCCCAAAAACTCAAAGGGGTACCACTTTGCATTTTGCCTCAGTTATGCACCAAAAACTCAAAGGGGTACCCCTTTGTATTTTACATCAAATTTTCACCAAAAACTCAAAGGTGTTTCCCTTTCCATTTTCCTCAGTTTTTCCCAAAAACTCAAAGGGGTTCCCCTTTGCATTTTGCCTCAGTTTTGCTGCAAAAACTCAAAGGGGTACCCTTTTGTATTTTACATCAAATTTTCACCAAAAACTCAAATGTGTATCCCTTTGTATTTTGCCTCTGTTTTTTGCAAAAAACTCAAAGGGGTACCCCTCTGCATTTTCCTCAGTTTTTCACAAAAACTCAAAGGGGTAGCCCTTTGCATTTTTCCTCAGTTTTACACAAAAAACTCAAAGGGGTACCCCTTTGTATTTTACATCAAATTTTCACAAAAAACTTAAAGGGGTACCCTTTTGTTTTTTTGCCTCAGTTTTTTCACAAAAAAACTCATGGTGGTATCCCGTTGGATTTTGCCTCATTTTTTCAACAAAAACTCAAAAGGGTTCCCCTTTACATTTTTGCCTCAGTTTTTTCACAAAAAAAACTCAAGGTGGTATCCCATTGCATTTTGCCTTAGTTTTCCACCAAAAACTCAAATGGGTGCCCCTTTTTCATTTTGCCTCAGTCTTTCGCCAAAAACTCAAAGGGGTACCCTTTTGTATTTTACATCAAATTTTCACCAAAAAGTCAAAGGTGTTTCCCTTTGCATTTTGCCTCAGTTTTTCACCAAGAACTCAAAGGGGTATCCCTTTTCATTTTTCCTCAGTTTTTCCCAAAAACTCAAAGGGGTACCCCTTTGCATTTTGCCTCAGTTTTCGCCAAATACTTAAAGGGGTACCCCTTTGTATTTTTCTTCAAATTTTCACAAAAAATTTAAAGGCGTACCCTTTTGCTTTTTTGCCTCAGTTTTTTCACAAAAAAACTCATGGTGGTATCCCATTGCATTTTGCCTCACTTTTTCAACAAAAACTCAAAAGGGTTCCCCTTTGCATTTTTGCCTCAGTTTTTTCACAAAAAAAATTCAAGGTGGTATCCCATTGCATTTTGCCTTACTTTTCCACCAAAAACTCAAATGGGTGCCCCTTTTTCATTTTGCCTCAGTCTTTCGCCAAAAACTCAAAGGGGTACCCCTTTGTATTTTACATCAAATTTTCACCAAAAACTCAAAGGTGTTTCCCTTTGCATTTTGCATCAGTTTTTCACCAAGAATTCAAAGGGGTACCCCTTTTCATTTTTCCTCAGTTTTTCCCAAAGACTCAATGGGGTACCCCTTTGTATTTTGCCTCAGTTTTCACCAAAAACATAAAGGGGTACCCCTTTGTATTTTACTTCAAATTTTCACAAAAAACTTAAAGTCGTACCCTTTTGCTTTTTGCCTCAGATTTTTCACAAAAAAACTCATGGTGGTATCCCATTGCATTTTGCCTCACTTTTTCAACAAAAACTCAAAAGGGTTCCCCTTTGCATTTTTGCCTCAGTTTTTTCACAAAAAAAACTCAAGGTGGTATCCCATTGAATTTTGCCTTAGTTTTCCACAAAAAACTCAAATGGGTGCCCCTTTTTTCATTTTGCCAAAAACTCAAAGGGGTACCCCTTTGTATTTTACATCAAATTTTCACCAAAAACTCAAAGGTGTTTCCCTTTGTATTTTCCCTCAGTTTTTCACCAAGAACTCAAAGGGTTACCCCTTTTCATTTTTCCTCAGTTTTTCCCAAAAACTCAAAGGGGTACCACTTTGCATTTTGCCTCAGTTTCGCACCAAAAACTAAAAGGGGTACCCCTTTGTATTTTACATCAAATTTTCACCAAAAACTCAAAGGTGTTTCCCTTTCCATTTTACTCAGTTTTCCCAAAAACTCAAAGGGGTTCCCCTTTGCATTTTGCCTCAGTTTTGCAGCAAAAACTCAAAAGGGTACCCTTTTGTATTTTACATCAAATTTTCACCAAAAACTCAAATGTGTATCCCTTTGTATTTTGCCTCTGTTTTTTGCCAAAAACTCAAAGGGGTACCCCTCTGCATTTTCCTCAGGTTTTCACAAAAACTCAAAGGGGTAGCCCTTTGCATTTTTCCTCAGTTTTACACCAAAAACTCAAAGGGGTACCCCTTTGTATTTTACATCAAATTTTCACAAAAAACTTAAAGGGGTACCCTTTTGTTTTTTTGCCTCAGTTTTTTCACAAAAAAACTCATGGTGGTATCCCGTTGCATTTTGCCTCATTTTTTCAACAAAAACTCAACAGGGTTCCCCTTTACATTTTTGCCTCAGTTTTTTCACAAAAAAAACTCAAGGTGGTATCCCATTGCATTTTGCCTTAGTTTTCCACCAAAAACTCAAATGGGTGCCCCTTTTTCATTTTGCCTCAGTCTTTCGCCAAAAACTCAAAGGGGTACCCCTTTGTATTTTACATCAAATTTTCACCAAAAAGTCAAAGGTGTTTCCCTTTGCATTTTGTCTCAGTTTTTCACCAAGAACTCAAAGGGGCATCCCTTTTCATTTTTCCTCAGTTTTTCCCAAAAACTCAAAGGGGTACCCCTTTGCATTTTGCCTCAGTTTTCGCCAAATACTTAAAGGGGTACCCCTTTGTATTTTTCTTCAAATTTTCACAAAAAATTTAAAGGCGTACCCTTTTGCTTTTTTGCCTCAGTTTTTTCACAACCATTGCATTTTGCCTCACTTTTTCAACAAAAACTCAAAAGGGTTCCCCTTTGCATTTTTGCCTCAGTTTTTTCACAAAAAAAATTCAAGGTGGTATCCCATTGCATTTTGCCTTAGTTTTCCACCAAAAACTCAAATGGGTGCCCCTTTTTCATTTTGCCTCAGTCTTTCGCCAAAAACTCAAAGGGGTACCCCTTTGTATTTTACATCAAATTTTCACCAAAAACTCAAAGGTGTTTCCCTTTGCATTTTGCATCAGTTTTTCACCAAGAACTCAAAGGGGTACCCCTTTTCATTTTTCCTCAGTTTTTCCCAAAGACTCAAAGGAGTATCCCTTTGTATCTTGCCTCAGTTTTCACCAAAAACTTAAAGGGGTACCCCTTTGTATTTTACTTCAAATTTTCACAAAAAACTTAAAGGCGTACCCTTTTGCTTTTTTGCCTCAGTTTTTTCACAAAAAAACTCATGGTGGTATCCCATTGCATTTTGCCTCACTTTTTCAACAAAAACACAAAAGGGTTCCCCTTTGCATTTTTGCCTCAGTTTTTTCACAAAAAAAACTCAAGGGTGGTATCCCATTGAATTTTGCCTCTGTTTTACACAAAAAACTCAAAGGGGTACCCCTTTGTATTTTACATCAAATTTTCACAAAAAACTTAAAGGGGTACCCTTTTGTTTTTTTGCCTCAGTTTTTTCACAAAAAAACTCATGGTGGTATCCCGTTGCATTTTGCCTCATTTTTTCAACAAAAACTCAAAAGGGTTCCCCTTTACATTTTTGCCTCAGTTTTTTCACAAAAAAAACTCATGGTGGTATCCCATTGCATTTTGCCTTAGTTTTCCACCAAAAACTCAAATGGGTGCCCCTTTTTCATTTTGCCTCAGTCTTTCGCCAAAAACTCAAAGGGGTACCCCTTTGTATTTTACATCAAATTTTCACCAAAAACTCAAAGGTGTTTCCCTTTGCATTTTGCATCAGTTTTTCACCAAGAACTCAAAGGGGTACCCCTTTTCATTTTTCCTCAGTTTTTCCCAAAGACTCAAAGGGGTACCCCTTTGTATTTTGCCTCAGTTTTCACCAAAAACTTAAAGGGGTACCCCTTTGTATTTTACTTCAAATTTTCACAAAAAACTTAAAGGCGTACCCTTTTGCTTTTTTGCCTCAGTTTTTTCACAAAAAAACTCATGGTGGTATCCCATTGCATTTTGCCTCACTTTTTCAACAAAAACTCAAAAGGGTTCCCCTTTGCATTTTTGCCTCAGTTTTTTCACAAAAAAACTCAAGGTGGTATCCCATTGAATTTTGCCTTAGTTTTCCATAAAAAACTCAAATGGGTGCCCCTTTTTTCATTTTGCCAAAAACTCAAAGGGGTACCCCTTTGTATTTTACATCAAATTTTCACCAAAAACTCAAAGGGGTAGCCCTTTGCATTTTTCCTCAGTTTTACACAAAAAACTCAAAGGGGTACCCCTTTGTATTTTACATCAAATTTTCACAAAAAATTTAAAGGCGTACCCTTTTGCTTTTTTGCCTCAGTTTTTTCACAAAAAAACTCATGCTGGTATCCCATTGCATTTTGCCTCACTTTTTCAACAAAAACTCAAAAGGATTCCCCTTTGCATTTTTGCCTCAGTTTTTTCACAAAAAAAAATTCAAGGTGGTATCCCATTGCATTTTGCCTTAGTTTTCCACCAAAAACTCAAATGGGTGCCCCTTTTTCATTTTGCCTCAGTCTTTCGCCAAAAACTCAAAGGGGTACCCCTTTGTATTTTACATCAAATTTTCACCAAAAACTCAAAGGTGTTTCCCTTTGCATTTTGCATCAGTTTTTCACCAAGAACTCAAAGGGGTACCCCTTTTCATTTTTCCTCAGTTTTTCCCAAAAACTCAAAGGGGTACCCCTTTGCATTTTGCCTCAGTTTTCACCAAAAACTTAAACGGGTACCCCTTTGTATTTTACTTCAAATTTTCTCAAAAAACTTAAAGGCGTACCCTTTTGCTTTTTTGCCTCAGTTTTTTCACAAAAAAACTCATGGTGGTATCCCATTGCATTTTGCCTCACTTTTTCAACCAAAACTCAAAAGGGTTCCCCTTTGCATTTTTGCCTCAGTTTTTTCACAAAAAAAAAACTCAAGGTGGTATCCCATTGAATTTTGCCTCAGTTTTCCACAAAAAACTCAAATGGGTGCCCCTTTTTTCATTTTGCCAAAAACTCAAAGGGGTACCCCTTTTTATTTTACATCAAATTTTCACCAAAAACTCAAAGGTGTTTCCCTTTGTATTTTCCCTCAGTTTTTCACCAAGAACTCAAAGGGTTACCCCTTTTCATTTTTCCTCAGTTTTTCCCAAAAACTCAAAGGGGTACCACTTTGCATTTTGCCTCAGTTTTGCACCAAAAACTCAAAGGGGTACCCCTTTGTATTTTACATCAAATTTTCACCAAAAACTCAAAGGTGTTTCCCTTTCCATTTTCCTCAGTTTTTCCCAAAAACTCAAAGGGGTTCCCCTTTGCATTTTGCCTCAGTTTTGCAGCAAAAACTCAAAGGGGTACCCTTTTGTATTTTACATCAAATTTTCACCAAAAACTCAAATGTGTATCCCTTTGTATTTTGCCTCTGTTTTTTGCCAAAAACTCAAAGGGGTACCCCTCTGCATTTTCCTCAGTTTTTCACAAAAACTCAAAGGGGTAGCCCTTTGCATTTTTCCTCAGTTTTACACAAAAAACTCAAAGGGGTACCCCTTTGTATTTTACATCAAATTTTCACAAAAAACTTAAAGGGGTACCCTTTTGTTTTTTTGCCTCAGTTTTTTCACAAAAAAACTCATGGTGGTATCCCGTTGCATTTTGCCTCATTTTTTCAACAAAAACTCAAAAGGGTTCCCCTTTACATTTTTGCCTCAGTTTTTTCACAAAAAAAACTCATGGTGGTATCCCATTGCATTTTGCCTTAGTTTTCCACCAAAAACTCAAATGGGTGCCCCTTTTTCATTTTGCCTCAGTCTTTCGCCAAAAACTCAAAGAGGTACCCCTTTGTATTTTACATCAAATTTTCACCAAAAACTCAAAGGTGTTTCCCTTTGCATTTTGCCTCAGTTTTTCACCAAGAACTCAAAGGGGTATCCCTTTTCATTTTTCCTCAGTTTTTCCCAAAAACTCAAAGGGGTACCCCTTTGCATTTTGCCTCAGTTTTCGCCAAATACTTAAAGGGGTACCCCTTTGTATTTTTCTTCAAATTTTCAAAAAAAATTTAAAGGCGTACCCTTTTGCTTTTTTGCCTCAGTTTTTTCACAAAAAAACTCATGGTGGTATCCCATTGCATTTTGCCTCACTTTTTCAACAAAAACTCAAAAGGGTTCCCCTTTGCATTTTTGCCTCAGTTTTTTCACAAAAAAAACTCAAGGTGGTATCCCATTGAATTTTGCCTTAGTTTTCCACAAAAAACTCAAATGGGTGCCCCTTTTTTCATTTTGCCAAAAACTCAAAGGGGTACCCCTTTGTATTTTACATCAAATTTTCACCAAAAACTCAAAGGTGTTTCCCTTTGTATTTTCCCTCAGTTTTTCACCAAGAACTCAAAGGGTTACCCCTTTTCATTTTTCCTCAGTTTTTCCCAAAAACTCAAAGGGGTACCACTTTGCATTTTGCCTCAGTTTTGCACCAAAAACTCAAAGGGGTACCCCTTTGTATTTTACATCAAATTTTCACCAAAAACTCAAAGGTGTTTCCCTTTCCATTTTCCTCAGTTTTTCCCAAAAACTCAAAGGGGTTTCCCTTTGCATTTTGCCTCAGTTTTGCAGCAAAAACTCAAAGGGGTACCCTTTTGTATTTTACATCAAATTTTCACCAAAAACTCAAATGTGTATCCCTTTGTATTTTGCCTCTGTTTTTTGCCAAAAACTCAAAGGGGTACCCCTATGCATTTTCCTCAGCTTTTCACAAAAACTCAAAGGGGTAGCCCTTTGCATTTTTCCTCAGTTTTACACCAAAAACTCAAAGGGGTACCCCTTTGTATTTTACATCAAATTTTCACAAAAAACTTAAAGGGGTACCCTTTTGTTTTTTTGCCTCAGTTTTTTCACAAAAAAACTCATGGTGGTATCCCGTTGCATTTTGCCTCATTTTTTCAACAAAAACTCAAAAGCGTTCCCCTTTACATTTTTGCCTCAGTTTTTTCACAAAAAAACTTCAAGGTGGTATCCCATTGCATTTTGTCTTAGTTTTCCACCAAAAACTCAAATGGGTGCCCCTTTTTCATTTTGCCTCAGTCTTTCGCCAAAAACTCAAAGGGGTACCCCTTTGTATTTTACATCAAATTTTCACCAAAATGTCAAAGGTGTTTCCCTTTGCATTTTGCATCAGTTTTTCACCAAGAACTCAAAGGGGTATCCCTTTTCATTTTTCCTCAGTTTTTCCCAAAAACTGAAAGGGGTACCCCTTTGCATTTTGCCTCAGTTTTCGCCAAATACTTAAAGGGGTACCCCTTTGTATTTTTCTTCAAATTTTCACAAAAAATTTAAAGGCGTACCCTTTTGCTTTTTTGCCTCAGTTTTTTCACAAAAAAACTCATGCTGGTATCCCATTGCATTTTGCCTCACTTTTTCAACAAAAACTCAAAAGGATTCCCCTTTGCATTTTTGCCTCAGTTTTTTCACAAAAAAAAATTCAAGGTGGTATCCCATTGCATTTTGCCTTAGTTTTCCACCAAAAACTCAAATGGGTGCCCCTTTTTCATTTTGCCTCAGTCTTTCGCCAAAAACTCAAAGGGGTACCCCTTTGTATTTTACATCAAATTTTCACCAAAAACTCAAAGGTGTTTCCCTTTGCATTTTGCATCAGTTTTTCACCAAGAACTCAAAGGGGTACCCCTTTTCATTTTTCCTCAGTTTTTCCCAAAAACTCAAAGGGGTACCCCTTTGCATTTTACCTCAGTTTTCACCAAAAACTTAAACGGGTACCCCTTTGTATTTTACATCAAATTTTCACCAAAAACTCAAAGGTGTTTCCCTTTCCATTTTCCTCAGTTTTTCCCAAAAACTCAAAGGTGTTCCCCTTTGCATTTTGCCTCAGTTTTGCTGCAAAAACTCAAAGGGGTACCCTTTTGTATTTTACATCAAATTTTCACCAAAAACTCAAATGTGTATCCCTTTGTATTTTGCCTCTGTTTTTTGCCAAAAACTCAAAGGGGTACCCCTCTGCATTTTCCTCAGTTTTTCACAAAAACTCAAAGGGGTAGCCCTTTGCATTTTTCCTCAGTTTTACACAAAAAACTCAAAGGGGTACCCCTTTGTATTTTACATCAAATTTTCACAAAAAACTTAAAGGGGTACCCTTTTGTTTTTTTGCCTCAGTTTTTTCACAAAAAAACTCATGGTGGTATCCCGTTGCATTTTGCCTCATTTTTTCAACAAAAACTCAAAAGGGTTCCCCTTTACATTTTTGCCTCAGTTTTTTCACAAAAAAAACTCATGGTGGTATCCCATTGCATTTTGCCTTAGTTTTCCACCAAAAACTCAAATGGGTGCCCCTTTTTCATTTTGCCTCAGTCTTTCGCCAAAAACTCAAAGGGGTACCCCTTTGTATTTTACATCAAATTTTCACCAAAAACTCAAAGGTGTTTCCCTTTGCATTTTGCATCAGTTTTTCACCAAGAACTCAAAGGGGTACCCCTTTTCATTTTTCCTCAGTTTTTCCCAAAGACTCAAAGGGGTACCCCTTTGTATTTTGCCTCAGTTTTCACCAAAAACTTAAAGGGGTACCCCTTTGTATTTTACTTCAAATTTTCACAAAAAACTTAAAGGCGTACCCTTTTGCTTTTTTGCCTCAGTTTTTTCACAAAAAAACTCATGGTGGTATCCCATTGCATTTTGCCTCACTTTTTCAACAAAAACTCAAAAGGGTTCCCCTTTGCATTTTTGCCTCAGTTTTTTCACAAAAAAACTCAAGGTGGTATCCCATTGAATTTTGCCTTAGTTTTCCATAAAAAACTCAAATGGGTGCCCCTTTTTTCATTTTGCCAAAAACTCAAAGGGGTACCCCTTTGTATTTTACATCAAATTTTCACCAAAAACTCAAAGGTGTTTCCCTTTGTATTTTCCCTCAGTTTTTCACCAAGAACTCAAAGGGTTACCCCTTTTCATTTTTCCTCAGTTTTTCCCAAAAACTCAAAGGGGTACCACTTTGCATTTTGCCTCAGTTTTGCACCAAAAACTCAAAGGGGTACCCCTTTGTATTTTACATCAAATTTTCACCAAAAACTCAAAGGTGTTTCCCTTTCCATTTTCCTCAGTTTTTCCCAAAAACTCAAAGGGGTTCCCCTTTGCATTTTGCCTCAGTTTTGCAGCAAAAACTCAAAGGGGTACCCTTTTGTATTTTACATCAAATTTTCACCAAAAACTCAAATGTGTATCCCTTTGTATTTTGCCTCTGTTTTTTGCCAAAAACTCAAAGGGCTACCCCTCTGCATTTTCCCCAGTTTTTCACAAAAACTCAAAGGGGTAGCCCTTTGCATTTTTCCTCAGTTTTACACCAAAAACTCAAAGGGGTACCCCTTTGTATTTTACATCAAATTTTCACAAAAAACTTAAAGGGGTACCCTTTTGTTTTTTTGCCTCAGTTTTTTCACAAAAAAACTCATGGTGGTATCCCGTTGCATTTTGCCTCATTTTTTCAACAAAAACTCAAAAGGGTTCCCCTTTACATTTTTGCCTCAGTTTTTTCACAAAAAAAAACTCAAGGTGGTATCCCATTGCATTTTGCCTTAGTTTTCCACCAAAAACTCAAATGGGTGCCCCTTTTTCATTTTGCCTCAGTCTTTCGCCAAAAACTCAAAGGGGTACCCCTTTGTATTTTACATCAAATTTTCACCAAAAAGTCAAAGGTGTTTCCCTTTGCATTTTGCCTCAGTTTTTCACCAAGAACTCAAAAGGGTATCCCTTTTCATTTTTCCTCAGTTTTTCCCAAAAACTCAAAGGGGTACCCCTTTGCATTTTGCCTCAGTTTTCGCCAAATACTTAAAGGGGTACCCCTTTGTATTTTTCTTCAAATTTTCACAAAAAATTTAAAGGCGTACCCTTTTGCTTTTTTGCCTCAGTTTTTTCACAAAAAAACTCATGCTGGTATCCCATTGCATTTTGCCTCACTTTTTCAACAAAAACTCAAAAGGATTCCCCTTTGCATTTTTGCCTCAGTTTTTTCACAAAAAAAAATTCAAGGTGGTATCCCATTGCATTTTGCCTTAGTTTTCCACCAAAAACTCAAATGGGTGCCCCTTTTTCATTTTGCCTCAGTCTTTCGCCAAAAACTCAAAGGGGTACCCCTTTGTATTTTACATCAAATTTTCACCAAAAACTCAAAGGTGTTTCCCTTTGCATTTTGCATCAGTTTTTCACCAAGAACTCAAAGGGGTACCCCTTTTCATTTTTCCTCAGTTTTTCCCAAAAACTCAAAGGGGTACCCCTTTGCATTTTGCCTCAGTTTTCACCAAAAACTTAAACGGGTACCCCTTTGTATTTTACTTCAAATTTTCTCAAAAAACTTAAAGGCGTACCCTTTTGCTTTTTTGCCTCAGTTTTTTCACAAAAAAACTCATGGTGGTATCCCATTGCATTTTGCCTCACTTTTTCAACCAAAACTCAAAAGGGTTCCCCTTTGCATTTTTGCCTCAGTTTTTTCACAAAAAAAAAACTCAAGGTGGTATCCCATTGAATTTTGCCTCAGTTTTCCACAAAAAACTCAAATGGGTGCCCCTTTTTTCATTTTGCCAAAAACTCAAAGGGGTACCCCTTTTTATTTTACATCAAATTTTCACCAAAAACTCAAAGGTGTTTCCCTTTGTATTTTCCCTCAGTTTTTCACCAAGAACTCAAAGGGTTACCCCTTTTCATTTTTCCTCAGTTTTTCCCAAAAACTCAAAGGGGTACCACTTTGCATTTTGCCTCAGTTTTGCACCAAAAACTCAAAGGGGTACCCCTTTGTATTTTACATCAAATTTTCACCAAAAACTCAAAGGTGTTTCCCTTTCCATTTTCCTCAGTTTTTCCCAAAAACTCAAAGGGGTTCCCCTTTGCATTTTGCCTCAGTTTTGCAGCAAAAACTCAAAGGGGTACCCTTTTGTATTTTACATCAAATTTTCACCAAAAACTCAAATGTGTATCCCTTTGTATTTTGCCTCTGTTTTTTGCCAAAAACTCAAAGGGCTACCCCTCTGCATTTTCCCCAGTTTTTCACAAAAACTCAAAGGGGTAGCCCTTTGCATTTTTCCTCAGTTTTACACCAAAAACTCAAAGGGGTACCCCTTTGTATTTTACATCAAATTTTCACAAAAAACTTAAAGGGGTACCCTTTTGTTTTTTTGCCTCAGTTTTTTCACAAAAAAACTCATGGTGGTATCCCGTTGCATTTTGCCTCATTTTTTCAACAAAAACTCAAAAGGGTTCCCCTTTACATTTTTGCCTCAGTTTTTTCACAAAAAAAAACTCAAGGTGGTATCCCATTGCATTTTGCCTTAGTTTTCCACCAAAAACTCAAATGGGTGCCCCTTTTTCATTTTGCCTCAGTCTTTCGCCAAAAACTCAAAGGGGTACCCCTTTGTATTTTACATCAAATTTTCACCAAAAAGTCAAAGGTGTTTCCCTTTGCATTTTGCCTCAGTTTTTCACCAAGAACTCAAAAGGGTATCCCTTTTCATTTTTCCTCAGTTTTTCCCAAAAACTCAAAGGGGTACCCCTTTGCATTTTGCCTCAGTTTTCGCCAAATACTTAAAGGGGTACCCCTTTGTATTTTTCTTCAAATTTTCACAAAAAATTTAAAGGCGTACCCTTTTGCTTTTTTGCCTCAGTTTTTTCACAAAAAAACTCATGCTGGTATCCCATTGCATTTTGCCTCACTTTTTCAACAAAAACTCAAAAGGATTCCCCTTTGCATTTTTGCCTCAGTTTTTTCACAAAAAAAAATTCAAGGTGGTATCCCATTGCATTTTGCCTTAGTTTTCCACCAAAAACTCAAATGGGTGCCCCTTTTTCATTTTGCCTCAGTCTTTCGCCAAAAACTCAAAGGGGTACCCCTTTGTATTTTACATCAAATTTTCACCAAAAACTCAAAGGTGTTTCCCTTTGCATTTTGCATCAGTTTTTCACCAAGAACTCAAAGGGGTACCCCTTTTCATTTTTCCTCAGTTTTTCCCAAAAACTCAAAGGGGTACCCCTTTGCATTTTGCCTCAGTTTTCACCAAAAACTTAAACGGGTACCCCTTTGTATTTTACTTCAAATTTTCTCAAAAAACTTAAAGGCGTACCCTTTTGCTTTTTTGCCTCAGTTTTTTCACAAAAAAACTCATGGTGGTATCCCATTGCATTTTGCCTCACTTTTTCAACCAAAACTCAAAAGGGTTCCCCTTTGCATTTTTGCCTCAGTTTTTTCACAAAAAAAAAACTCAAGGTGGTATCCCATTGAATTTTGCCTCAGTTTTCCACAAAAAACTCAAATGGGTGCCCCTTTTTTCATTTTGCCAAAAACTCAAAGGGGTACCCCTTTTTATTTTACATCAAATTTTCACCAAAAACTCAAAGGTGTTTCCCTTTGTATTTTCCCTCAGTTTTTCACCAAGAACTCAAAGGGTTACGCCTTTTCATTTTTCCTCAGTTTTTCCCAAAAACTCAAAGGGGTAACACTTTGCATTTTGCCTCAGTTTTGCACCAAAAGCTCAAAGGGGTACCCCTTTGTATTTTACATCAAATTTTCACCAAAAACTCAAAGGTGTTTCCCTTTCCATTTTCCTCAGTTTTTCCCAAAAACACAAAGGGGTTCCCCTTTGCATTTTGCCTCAGTTTTGCAGCAAAAACTCAAAGGGGTACCCTTTTGTATTTTACATCAAATTTTCACCAAAAACTCAAATGTGTATCCCTTTGTATTTTGCCTCTGTTTTTCACCAAAAACTCAAAGGGGTACCCCTCTGCATTTTTCCTCAGTTTTTCACAAAAACTCAAATGGTTAGCCCTTTGCATTTTTCCTCAGTTTTACACCAAAAACTCAAAGGGGTACCCCTTTGTATTTTACATCAAATTTTCACAAAAAACATAAAGGGGTACCCTTTTGTTTTTTTGCCTCAGTTTTTTCACAAAAAAACTCATGGTGGTATCCCGTTGCATTTTGCCTCATTTTTTCAACAAAAACTCAAAAGGGTTCCCCTTTAAATTTTTGCCTCAGTTTTTTCACAAAAAAAAACTCAAGGTGGTATCCCATTGCATTTTGCCTTAGTTTTCCACCAAAAACTCAAATGGGTGCCCCTTTTTCATTTTGCCTCAGTCTTTCGCCAAAAACTCAAAGGGGTACCCCTTTGTATTTTACATCAAATTTTCACCAAAAAGTCAAAGGTGTTTCCCTTTGTATTTTGCCTCAGTTTTTCACCAAGAACTCAAAGCGGTATCCCTTTTCATTTTTCCTCAGTTTTTCCCAAAAACTCAAAGGGGTACCCCTTTGCATTTTGCCTCAGTTTTCACCAAAAACTTAAAGGGGTACCCCTTTGTATTTTACTTCAAATTTTCACAAAAAACTTAAAGGCATACCCTTTTGCTTTTTTGCCTCAGTTTTTTCACAAAAAAACTCATGGTGGTATCCCATTGCATTTTGCCTCACTTTTTCAACCAAAACTCAAAAGGGTTCCCCTATGCATTCTTGTCTCAGTTTTTTCACAAAAAAAAATCAAGGTGGTATCCCATTGAATTTTGCCTTAGTTTTCCACAAAAATCTCAAATGGGTGCCCCTTTTTTCATTTTGCCAAAAACTCAAAGGGGTACCCCTTTGTATTTTACATCAAATTTTCACCAAAAACTCAAAGGTGTTTCCCTTTGTATTTTCCCTCAGTTTTTCACCAAGAACTCAAAGGGTTACCCCTTTTCATTTTTCCTCAGTTTTTCCCAAAAACTCAAAGGGGTAACACTTTGCATTTTGCCTCAGTTTTGCACCAAAAACTCAAAGGGGTACCCGTTTGTATTTTACATCAAATTTTCACCAAAAACTCAAAGGTGTTTCCCTTTCCATTTTCCTCAGTTTTTCCCAAAAACTCAAAGGGGTTCCCCTTTGCATTTTGCCTCAGTTTTGCAGCAAAAACTCAAAGGGATACCCTTTTGTATTTTACATCAAATTTTCACCAAAAACTCAAAGGTGTATCCCTTTGTATTTTGCCTCTGTTTTTCACCATAAACTCAAAGGGGTACCCCTTTGCATTTTGCCTCAGTTTTTCACCAAGAACTCAAAGGGGTATCCCTTTTCATTTTTCCTCAGTTTTTCCCAAAAACTCAAAGGGGTACCCCTTTGCATTTTCCCTCAGTTTTCACTAAATACTTAAAGGGGTACCCCTTTGTATTTTACTTCAAATTTTAAAGAAAAAGTTAAAGGCGTACCCTTTTGCTTTTTTGCCTCAGTTTTTTCACAAAAAAACTCATGGTGGTATCCCATTGCATTTTGCCTCACTTTTTCAACAAAAACTCAAAAGGGTTCCCCTTTGCATTTTTGCCTCAGTTTTTTCACAAAAAAAAAACTCAAGGTGGTATCCCATTGCATTTTGCCTTAGTTTTCCACCAAAAACTCAAATGGGTGCCCCTTTTTCATTTTGCCTCAGTCTTTCACCAAAAACTCAAAGGGGTACGCCTTTGTATTTTACATCAAATTTTCACCAAAAACTCAAAGCTGTTTCCCTTTGCATTTTGCCTCAGTTTTTCACCAAGAACTCAAAGGGTTACCCCTTTTCATTTTTCCTCAGTTTTTCCCAAAAACTCAAAGGGGTACCCCTTTGCATTTTGCCTCAGTTTTGCACCAAAAACACAAAGTGGTACCCCTTTGTATTTTACATCAAATTTTCACCAAAAACTCAAAGGTGTATCCCTTTGTATTTGCCTCTGCTTTTTCACCAAAAACTCAAAGGGGTACCTCTTTGCATTTTTTCTCAGTTTTTCACAAAAACTCAAAGGGGTAGCCCTTTGCATTTTTCCTCAGTTTTACACCAAAAACTCAAAGGGGTACCCCTTTGTATTTTACATCAAATTTTCACAAAAAGCTTAAAGGCGTACCCGTTTGCTTTTTTGCCTCAGTTTTTTCACAAAAAAACTCATGGTGGTATCCCGTTGCATTTTGCCTCACTTTTTCAACAAAAACTCAAAAGGGTTCCCCTTTGCATTTTTGCCTCAGTTTTTTCACAAAAAAAAACTCAAGGTGGTATCCCATTGCATTTTTCCTTAGTTTTCCACCAAAAACTCAAATGGGTGCCCCTTTTTTATTTTGCCTCAGTCTTTCGCCAAAAACTCAAAGGGGTACCCCTTTGTATTTTACATCAAATTTTCACCAAAAACTCAAAGGTGTTTCCCTTTGCATTTTCCCTCAGTTTTTCACCAAGAACTCAAAGGGTTACCCCTTTTCATTTTTCCTCAGTTTTTCCCAAAAACTCAAAGGGGTACCCCTTTGCATTTTGCCTCAGTTTTGCACCAAAAACTCAAAGGGGTACCCCTTTGTATTTTACATCAAATTTTCACCAAAAACTCAAAGGTGTTTCCCTTTGCATTTTCCTCAGTTTTTCCCAAAAACTCAAAGGGGTACCCCTTTGCATTTTGCCTTAGTTTTGCACTAAAAACTCAAAGGGGTACCCCTTTGCATTTTGCCTCAGTTTTGCACCAAAAACACAAAGGGGTACCCCTTTGTATTTTACATCAAATTTTCACCAAAAACACAAAGGTGTATCCCTTTGTATTTTGCCTCTGCTTTTTTACCAAAAACTCAAAGGGGTACCTCTTTGCATTTTTTCTCAGTTTTTCACAAAAACTCAAAGGGGTAGCCCTTTGCATTTTTCCTCAGTTTTACACCAAAAACTCAAAGGGGTACCCCTTTGTATTTTACATCAAATTTTCACAAAAAACTTAAAGGCGTACCCTTTTGCTTATTTGCCTCAGTTTTTTCACAAAAAAACTCATGGTGCTATCCCATTGCATTTTGCCTCACTTTTTCAACAAAAATTCAAAAGGGTTCCCCTTTGCATTTTTGCCTCAGTTTTTTCACAAAAAAAAACTCAAGGTGGTATCCCATTGCATTTTTCCTTAGTTTTCCACCAAAAACTCAAATGGGTGCCCCTTTTTTCATTTTGCCTCAGTCTTTCGCCAAAAACTCAAAGGGGTACCCCTTTGTATTTTACATCAAATTTTCACCAAAAACTCAAAGGTGTTTCCCTTTGCATTTTCCTCAGTTTTTCCCAAAAACTCAAAGGGGTACCCCTTTGCATTTTGCCTCAGTTTTGCACCAAAAACTCAAAGGGGTACCCCTTTGTATTTTACATCAAAATTTCACCAAAAACTCAAAGGTGTATCCCTTTGTATTTTGCCTCTATTTTTCACCAAAAACCCAAAGGGGTACCCCTTTGCATTTTTCCTCAGTTTTTCACAAAAACTCAAAGGGGTAGCCCTTTGCATTTTTCCTCAGTTTTACACCAATAACTCAAAGGGGTACCCCTTTGTATTTTACATCAAATTTTCACAAAAAACTTAAAGGCGTACCCTTTTGCTTTTTTGCCTCAGTTTTTTCACAAAAAAACTCATGGTGGTATCCCACTGCATTTTGCCTCACTTTTTCAACAAAAACTCAAAAGGGTTCCCCTTTGCATTTTTGCCTCAGTTTTTTCACAAAAAAAAAACTCAAGGTGGTATCCCATTGCATTTTGCCTTAGTTTTCCACCAAAAACTCAAATGGGTGCCCCTTTTTCATTTTGTCTCAGTCTTTCGCCAAAAACTCAAAGGGGTACCCCTTTGTATTTTACATCAAATTTTCACCAAAAACTCAAAGGTGTTTCCCTTTGCATTTTCCTTAGTTTTTCCCAAGAACTCTAAGGGGTACCCCTTTGCATTTTGCCTCAGTTTTGCACCAAAAACTCAAAGGGGTACCCCTTTGTAGTTTACATCAAAATTTCACCAAAAACTCAAAGGTGTATCCCTTTGTATTTTGCCTCTGCTTTTTCACCAAAAACTCAAAGGGGTACCTCTTTGCATTTTTCCTCAGTTTTTCACAAAAACTCAAAGGGGTAGCCCTTTGCATTTTTCCTCAATTTTACACCAAAGACTCAAAGGGGTACCCCTTTGTATTTTACATCAAATTTTCACAAAAAACTTAAAGGCGTACCCTTTTGCTTTTTTGCCTCAGTTTTTTCACAAAAAAACTCATGGTGGTATCCCATTGCATTTTTCCTCACTTTTTCAACAAAAACTCAAAAGGGTTCCCCTTTGCATTTTTGCCTCAGTTTTTTCACAAAAAAAACTCAACGTGGTATCCCATTGCATTTTGCCTTAGTTTTCCACCAATAACTCAAATGGGTGCCCCTTTTTCATTTTGCCTCAGTCTTTCGCCAAAAACTCAAAGGGGTACCCCTTTGTATTTTACATCAAATTTTCACCAAAAACTCAAAGGTGTTTCCCTTTGTATTTTCCCTCAGTTTTTCACCAAGAACTCAAAGGGTTACCCCTTTTCATTTTTCCTCAGTTTTTCCCAAAAACTCAAAGGGGTACCACTTTGCCTTTTTCCTCAGTTTTGCACCAAAAACTCAAAGGGGTACCCCTTTGTATTTTACATCAAATTTTCACCAAAAACTCAAAGGTGTTTCCCTTTCCATTTTCCTCAGTTTTTCCCAAAAACTCAAAGGGGTTCCCCTTTGCATTTTGCCTCAGTTTTGCAGCAAAAACTCAAAGGGGTACCCTTTTGTATTTTACATCAAATTTTCACCAAAAACTCAAATGTGTATCCCTTTGTATTTTGCCTCTGTTTTTTGCCAAAAACTCAAAGGGGTACCCCTCTGCATTTTCCTCAGTTTTTCACAAAAACTCAAAGGGGTAGCCCTTTGCATTTTTCCTCAGTTTTACACCAAAAACTCAAAGGGGTACCCCTTTGTATTTTACATCAAATTTTCACAAAAAACTTAAAGGGGTACCCTTTTGTTTTTTTGCCTCAGTTTTTTCACAAAAAAACTCATGGTGGTATCCCGTTGCATTTTGCCTCATTTTTTCAACAAAAACTCAAAAGGGTTCCCCTTTACATTTTTGCCTCAGTTTTTTCACAAAAAAAACTCAAGGTGGTATCCCATTGCATTTTGCCTTAGTTTTCCACCAAAAACTCAAATGGGTGCCCCTTTTTCATTTTGCCTCAGTCTTTCGCCAAAAACTCAAAGGGGTACCCCTTTGTATTTTACATCAAATTTTCACCAAAAACTCAAAGGTGTTTCCCTTTGCATTTTGCATCAGGTTTTCACCAAGAACTCAAAGGGGTACCCCTTTTCATTTTTCCTAAGTTTTTCCCAAAAACTCAAAGGGGTACCCCTTTGCATTTTGCCTCAGTTTTCACCAAAAACTTAAACGGGTACCCCTTTGTATTTTACTTCAAAATTTCACAAAAAAATTAAAGGCGTACCCTTTTGCTTTTTTGCCTCAGTTTTTTCACAAAAAAACTCATGGTGGTATCCCATTGCATTTTGCCTCACTTTTTCAACCAAAACTCAAAAGGGTTCCCCTTTGCATTTTTACCTCAGTTTTTTCACAAAAAAAACTCAAGGTGATATCCCATTGAATTTTGCCTCAGTTTTCCACAAAAAACTCAAATGGGTGCCCCTTTTTTCATTTTGCCAAAAACTCAAAGGGGTACCCCTTTGTATTTTACATCAAATTTTCACCAAAACTCAAAGGTGTTTCCCTTTGTATTTTTCCTCAGTTTTTCCCAAAAACTCAAAGGGGTAACACTTTGCATTTTGCCTCAGTTTTGCACCAAAAGCTCAAAGGGGTACCCCTTTGTATTTTACATCAAATTTTCACCAAAAACTCAAAGGTGTTTCCCTTTCCATTTTCCTCAGTTTTTCCCAAAAACTCAAAGGGGTTCCCCTTTGCATTTTGCCTCAGTTTTGCAGCAAAAACTCAAAGGGGTACCCTTTTGTATTTTACATCAAATTTTCACCAAAAACTCAAATGTGTATCCCTTTGTATTTTGCCTCTGTTTTTCACCAAAAACTCAAAGGGGTACCCCTCTGCATTTTTCCTCAGTTTTTCACAAAAACTCAAATGGTTAGCCCTTTGCATTTTTCCTCAGTTTTACACCAAAAACTCAAAGGGGTACCCCTTTGTATTTTACATCAAATTTTCACAAAAAACTTAAAGGGGTACCCTTTTGTTTTTTTGCCTCAGTTTTTTCACAAAAAAACTCATGGTGGTATCCCGTTGCATTTTGCCTCATTTTTTCAACAAAAACTCAAAAGGGTTCCCCTTTACATTTTTGGCTCAGTTTTTTCACAAAAAAAACTCAAGGTGGTATCCCATTGCATTTTGCCTTAGTTTTCCACCAAAAACTCAAATGGGTGCCCCTTTTTCATTTTGCCTCAGTCTTTCGCCAAAAACTCAAAGGGGTACCCCTTTGTATTTTACATCAAATTTTCACCAAAAAGTCAAAGGTGTTTCCCTTTGCATTTTGCCTCAGTTTTTCACCAAGAACTCAAAGGGGTATCCCTTTTCATTTTTCCTCAGTTTTTCCCAAAAACTCAAAGGGGTACCCCTTTGCATTTTGCCTCAGTTTTCACCAAAAACTTAAAGGGGTACCCCTTTGTATTTTACTTCAAATTTTCACAAAAAACTTAAAGGCATACCCTTTTGCTTTTTTGCCTCAGTTGTTTCACAAAAAAACTCATGGTGGTATCCCATTGCATTTTGCCTCACTTTTTCAACCAAAACTCAAAAGGGTTCCCCTTTGCATTCTTGCCTCAGTTTTTTCACAAAAAAAAAAACTCAAGGTGGTATCCCATTGAATTTTGCCTTAGTTTTCCACAAAAATCTCAAATGGGTGCCCCTTTTTTCATTTTGCCAAAAACTCAAAGGGGTACCCCTTTGTATTTTACATCAAATTTTCACCAAAAACTCAAAGGTGTTTCCCTTTGTATTTTCCCTCAGTTTTTCACCAAGAACTCAAAGGGTTACCCCTTTTCATTTTTCCTCAGTTTTTCCCAAAAACTCAAAGGGGTAACACTTTGCATTTTGCCTCAGTTTTGCACCAAAAACTCAAAGGGGTACCCCTTTGTATTTTACATCAAATTTTCACCAAAAACTCAAAGGTGTTTCCCTTTCCATTTTCCTCAGTTTTTCCCAAAAACTCAAAGGGGTTCCCCTTTGCATTTTGCCTCAGTTTTTCACCAAGAACTCAAAGGGGTATCCCTTTTCATTTTTCCTCAGTTTTTCCCAAAAACTCAAAGGGGTACCCCTTTGCATTTTCCCTCAGTTTTCACCAAAAACTTAAAGGGGTACCCCTTTGTATTTTACTTCAAATTTTCACAAAAAACTTAAAGGCATACCCTTTTGCTTTTTTGCCTCAGTTTTTTCACAAAAAAACTCATGGTGGTATCCCATTGCATTTTGCCTCACTTTTTCAACCAAAACTCAAAAGGGTTCCCCTTTGCATTCTTGCCTCAGTTTTTTCACAAAAAAAAAATCAAGGTGGTATCCCATTGAATTTTGCCTTAGTTTTCCACAAAAATCTCAAATGGGTGCCCCTTTTTTCATTTTGCCAAAATCTCAAAGGGGTACCCCTTTGTATTTTACATCAAATTTTCACCAAAAACTCAAAGGTGTTTCCCTTTGTATTTTCCCTCAGTTTTTCACCAAGAACTCAAAGGGTTACCCCTTTTCATTTTTCCTCAGTTTTTCCCAAAAACTCAAAGGGGTAACACTTTGCATTTTGCCTCAGTTTTGCACCAAAAACTCAAAGGGGTACCCCTTTGTATTTTACATCAAATTTTCACCAAAAACTCAAAGGTGTTTCCCTTTCCATTTTCCTCAGTTTTTCCCAAAAACTCAAAGGGGTTCCCCTTTGCATTTTGCCTCAGTTTTGCAGCAAAAACTCAAAGGGGTACCCTTTTGTATTTTACATCAAATTTTCACCAAAAACTCAAAGGTGTATCCCTTTGTATTTTGCCTCTGTTTTTCACCATAAACTCAAAGGGGTACCCCTTTGCATTTTGCCTCAGTTTTTCACCAAGAACTCAAAGGGGTATCCCTTTTCATTTTTCCTCAGTTTTTCCCAAAAACTCAAAGGGGTACCCCTTTGCATTTTCCCTCAGTTTTCACTAAATACTTAAAGGGGTACCCCTTTGTATTTTACTTCAAATTTTAAAGAAAAAGTTAAAGGCGTACCCTTTTGCTTTTTTGCCTCAGTTTTTTCACAAAAAAACTCATGGTGGTATCCCATTGCATTTTGCCTCACTTTTTCAACAAAAACTCAAAAGGGTTCCCCTTTGCATTTTTGCCTAAGTTTTTTCACAAAAAAAAAACTCAAGGTGGTATCCCATTGCATTTTGCCTTAGTTTTCCACCAAAAACTCAAATGGGTGCCCCTTTTTCATTTTGCCTCAGTCTTTCGCCAAAAACTCAAAGGGGTACGCCTTTGTATTTTACATCAAATTTTCACCAAAAACTCAAAGCTGTTTCCCTTTGCATTTTGCCTCAGTTTTTCACCAAGAACTCAAAGGGTTACCCCTTTTCATTTTTCCTCAGTTTTTCCCAAAAACTCAAAGGGGTACCCCTTTGCATTTTGCCTCAGTTTTGCACCAAAAACACAAAGTGGTACCCCTTTGTATTTTACATCAAATTTTCACCAAAAACTCAAAGGTGTATCCCTTTGTATTTTGCCTCTGCATTTTCACCAAAAACTCAAAGGGGTACCTCTTTGCATTTTTTCTCAGTTTTTCACAAAAACTCAAAGGGGTAGCCCTTTGCATTTTTCCTCAGTTTTACACCAAAAACTCAAAGGGGTACCCCTTTGTATTTTACATCAAATTTTCACAAAAAGCTTAAAGGCGTACCCGTTTGCTTTTTTGCCTCAGTTTTTTCACAAAAAAACTCATGGTGGTATCCCGTTGCATTTTGCCTCACTTTTTCAACAAAAACTCAAAAGGGTTCCCCTTTGCATTTTTGCCTCAGTTGTTTCACAAAAAAAAACTCAAGGTGGTATCCCATTGCATTTTTCCTTAGTTTTCCACCAAAATTCAAATTGGTGCCCCTTTTTTATTTTGCCTCAGTCTTTCGCCAAAAACTCAAAGGGGTACCCCTTTGTATTTTACATCAAATTTTCACCAAAAACTCAAAGGTGTTTCCCTTTGCATTTTCCCTCAGGTTTTCACCAAGAACTCAAAGGGTTACCCCTTTTCATTTTTCCTCAGTTTTTCCCAAAAACTCAAAGGGGTACCCCTTTGCATTTTGCTCAGTTTTGCACCAAAAACTCAAAGGGGTACCCCTTTGTATTTTACATCAAATTTTCACCAAAAACTCAAAGGTGTTTCCCTTTGCATTTTCCTCAGTTTTTCCCAAAAACTCAAAGGGGTACCCCTTTGCATTTTGCCTCAGTTTTGCACCAAAAACTCAAAGGGGTACCCCTTTGCATTTTGCCTCAGTTTTGCACCAAAAACACAAAGGGGTACCCCTTTGTATTTTACATCAAATTTTCACCAAAAACACAAAGGTGTATCCCTTTGTATTTTGCCTCTGCTTTTTCACCAAAAACTCAAAGGGGTACCTCTTTGCATTTTTTCTCAGTTTTTCACAAAAACTCAAAGGGGTAGCCCTTTGCATTTTTCCTCAGTTTTACACCAAAAACTCAAAGGGGTACCCCTTTGTATTTTACATCAAATTTTCACAAAAAACTTAAAGGCGTACCCTTTTGCTTATTTGCCTCAGTTTTTTCACAAAAAAACTCATGGTGCTATCCCATTGCATTTTGCCTCACTTTTTCAACAAAAACTCAAAAGGGTTCCCCTTTGCATTTTTGCCTCAGTTTTTTCACAAAAAAAACTCAAGGTGGTATCCCATTGCATTTTTCCTTAGTTTTCCACCAAAAACTCAAATGGGTTCCCCTTTTTTCATTTTGCCTCAGTCTATCGCCAAAAACTCAAAGGGGTACCCCTTTGTATTTTACATCAAATTTTCACGAAAAACTCAAAGGTGTTTCCCTTTGCATTTTCCTCAGTTTTTCCCAAAAACTCAAAGGGGTACCCCTTTGCATTTTGCCTCAGTTTTGCACCAAAAACTCAAAGGGGTACCCCTTTGTATTTTACATCAAAATTTCACCAAAAACTCAAAGGTGTATCCCTTTGTATTTTGCCTCTAATTTTCACCAAAAACCCAAAGGGGTACCCCTTTGCATTTTTCCTTAGTTTTTCACAAAAACTCAAAGGGGTAGCCCTTTGCATTTTTCCTCAGTTTTACACCAAAAACTCAAAGGGGTACCCCTTTGTATTTTACATTAAATTTTCACAAAAAACTTAAAGGCGTACCCTTTTGCTTTTTTGCCTCAGTTTTTTCACAAAAAAACTCATGGTGGTATCCCACTGCATTTTGCCTCACTTTTTCAACAAAAACTCAAAAGGGTTCCCCTTTGCATTTTTGCCTCAGTTTTTTCACAAAAAAAAACTCAAGGTGGTATCCCATTGCATTTTGCCTTAGTTTTCCACCAAAAACTCAAATGGGTGCCCCTTTTTCATTTTGTCTCAGTCTTTCGCCAAAAACTCAAAGGGGTACCCCTTTGTATTTTACATCAAATTTTCACCAAAAACTCAAAGGTGTTTCCCTTTGCATTTTCCTCAGTTTTTCCCAAAAACTCAATGGGGTACCCCTTTGCATTTTGCCTCAGTTTTGCACCAAAAACACAAAGGGGTACCCCTTTGTATTTTACATCAAAATTTCACCAAAAACTCAAAGGTGTATCCCTTTGTATTTTGCCTCTGCTTTTTCACCAAAAACTCAAAGGGGTACCTCTTTGCATTTTTCCTCAGTTTTTCACAAAAACTCAAAGGGGTAGCCCTTTGCATTTTTCCTCAATTTTACACCAAAGACTCAAAGGGGTACCCCTTTGTATTTTACATCAAATTTTCACAAAAAACTTAAAGGCGTACCCTTTTGCTTTTTTGCCTCAGTTTTTTCACAAAAAAACTCATGGTGGTATCCCATTGCATTTTGCCTCACTTTTTCAACAAAAACTCAAAAGGGTTCCCCTTTGCATTTTTACCTCAGTTTTTTCACAAAAAAAAACTCAAGGTGGTATCCCATTGCATTTTGCCTTAGTTTTCCACCAAAAACTCAAATGGTTGCCCCTTTTTCATTTTGTCTCAGTCTTTCGCCAAAAACTCAAAGGGGTACCCCTTTGTATTTTACATCAA
Source organism: Excoecaria agallocha (assembly GCA_037975025.1). NCBI lineage: Eukaryota > Viridiplantae > Streptophyta > Magnoliopsida > Malpighiales > Euphorbiaceae > Excoecaria > Excoecaria agallocha. The sequence goes on from JBBPFJ010000209.1 coordinate 37,406, forward strand.
AATTTCACCAAAAACTCAAAGGTGTATCCCTTTGTATTTTGCCTCTATTTTTCACCAAAAACCTAAAGGGGTACCCCTTTGCATTTTTCCTCAGTTTTTCACAAAAACTCAAAGGGGTAGCCCTTTGCATTTTTCCTCAGTTTTACACCAAAAACTCAAAGGGGTACCCCTTTGTATTTTACATCAAATTTTCACAAAAAACTTAAAGGGGTACCCTTTTGTTTTTTTGCCTCAGTTTTTTCACAAAAAAACTCATGGTGGTATCCCGTTGCATTTTGCCTCATTTTTTCAACAAAAACTCAAAAGGGTTCCCCTTTACATTTTTGCCTCAGTTTTTTCACAAAAAAAAACTCAAGGTGGTATCCCGTTGCATTTTGCCTTAGTTTTCCACCAAAAACTCAAATGGGTGCCCCTTTTTCATTTTGTCTAAGTCTTTCGCCAAAAACTCAAAGGGGTACCCCTTTGTATTTTACATCAAATTTTCAGCAAAAAGTCAAAGGTGTTTCCCTTTGCATTTTGCCTAAGTTTTTCACCAAGAACTCAAAGGGGTATCCCTTTTCATTTTTCCTCAGTTTTTCCCAAAAACTCAAAGGGGTACCCCTTTGCATTTTGCCTCAGTTTTCACCAAATACTTAAAGGGGTACCCCTTTGTATTTTACTTCAAATTTTCAAGAAAAAGTTAAAGGCGTACCCTTTTGCTTTTTTGCCTCAGTTTTTTCACAAAAAAACTCATGGTGGTATCCCATTGCATTTTGCCTCACTTTTTCAACAAAAACTCAAAAGGGTTCCCCTTTGCATTTTTGCCTCAGTTTTTTCACAAAAAAAACTCAAGGTGGTATCCCATTGCATTTTGCCTTAGTTTTCCACCAAAAACTCAAATGGGTGCCCCTTTTTCATTTTGCCTCAGTCTTTCGTCAAAAACTCAAAGGGGTACGCCTTTGTATTTTACATCAAATTTTCACCAAAAACTCAAAGGTGTTTCCCTTTGCATTTTGCCTCAGTTTTTCACCAAGAACTCAAAGGGTTACCCCTTTTCATTGTTTCTCAGTTTTTCCCAAAAACTCAAAGGGGTACCCCTTTGCATTTTGCCTCAGTTTTGCACCAAAAACACAAAGGGGTACCCCTTTGTATTTTACATCAAATTTTCACCAAAAACACAAAGGTGTATCCCTTTGTATTTTGCCTCTGCTTTTTCACCAAAAACTCAAAGGGGTACCTCTTTGCATTTTTTCTCAGTTTTTCACAAAAACTCAAAGGGGTAGCCCTTTGCATTTTTCCTCAGTTTTACACCAAAAACTCAAAGGGGTACCCCTTTGTATTTTACATCAAATTTTCACAAAAAACTTAAAGGCGTACCCTTTTGCTTATTTGCCTCAGTTTTTTCACAAAAAAACTCATGGTGCTATCCCATTGCATTTTGCCTCACTTTTTCAACAAAAACTCAAAAGTGTTCCACTTTGCATTTTTGCCTCAGTTTTTTCACAAAAAAAACTCAAGGTGGTATCCCATTGCATTTTTCCTTAGTTTTCCACCAAAAACTCAAATGGGTGCCCCTTTTTTCATTTTGCCTCAGTCTTTCGCCAAAAACTCAAAGGGGTACCCCTTTGTATTTTACATCAAATTTTCACCAAAAACTCAAAGGTGTTTCCCTTTGCATTTTCCTCAGTTTTTCCCAAAAACTCAAAGGGGTACCCCTTTGCATTTTGCCTCAGTTTTGCACCAAAAACTCAAAGGGGTACCCCTTTGTATTTTACATCAAAATTTCACCAAAAACTCAAAGGTGTATCCCTTTGTATTTTGCCTCTATTTTTCACCAAAAACCCAAAGGGGTACCCCTTTGCATTTTTCCTCAGTTTTTCACAAAAACTCAAAGGGGTAGCCCTTTGCATTTTTCCTCAGTTTTACACCAAAAACTCAAAGGGGTACCCCTTTGTATTTTACATCAAATTTTCACAAAAAAGTTAAAGGCGTACCCTTTTGCTTTTTTGCCTCAGTTTTTTCACAAAAAAACTCATGGTGGTATCCCACTGCATTTTGCCTCACTTTTTCAACAAAAACTCAAAAGGGTTCCACTTTGCATTTTTGCCTCAGTTTTTTCACAAAAAAAACTCAAGGTGGTATCCCATTACAATTTGCCTTAGTTTTCCACCAAAAACTCAAATGGGTGCCCCTTTTTCATTTTGCCTCAGTCTTTCGCCAAAAACTCAAAGGGGTACGCCTTTGTATTTTACATCAAATTTTCACCAAAAACTCAAAGGTGTTTCCCTTTGTATTTTGCCTCAGTTTTTCACCAAGAACTCAAAGGGTTACCCCTTTTCATTTTTTCTCAGTTTTTCCCAAAAACTCAAAGGGGTACCCCTTTGCATTTTGCCTCAGTTTTGCACCAAAAACACAAAGGGGTACCCCTTTGTATTTTACATCAAATTTTCACCAAAAACACAAAGGTGTATCCCTTTGTATTTTGCCTCTGCTTTTTCACCAAAAACTCAAAGGGGTACCTCTTTGCATTTTTTCTCAGTTTTTCACAAAAACTCAAAGGGGTAGCCCTTTGCATTTTTCCTCAGTTTTACACCAAAAACTCAAAGGGGTACCCCTTTGTATTTTACATCAAATTTTCACAAAAAACTTAAAGGCGTACCCTTTTGCTTATTTGCCTCAGTTTTTTCACAAAAAAACTCATGGTGCTATCCCATTGCATTTTGCCTAACTTTTTCAACAAAAACTCAAAAGTGTTCCACTTTGCATTTTTGCCTCAGTTTTTTCACAAAAAAAACTCAAGGTGGTATCCCATTGCATTTTTCCTTAGTTTTCCACCAAAAACTCAAATGGGTGCCCCTTTTTTCATTTTGCCTCAGTCTTTCGCCAAAAACTCAAAGGGGTACCCCTTTGTATTTTACATCAAATTTTCACCAAAAACTCAAAGGTGTTTCCCTTTGCATTTTCCTCAGTTTTTCCCAAAAACTCAAAGGGGTACCCCTTTGCATTTTGCCTCAGTTTTGCACAAAAAACTCAAAGGGGTACCCCTTTGTATTTTACATCAAAATTTCACCAAAAACTCAAAGGTGTATCCCTTTGTATTTTGCCTCTATTTTTCACCAAAAACCCAAAGGGGTACCCCTTTGCATTTTTCCTCAGTTTTTCACAAAAACTCAAAGGGGTAGCCCTTTGCATTTTTCCTCAGTTTTACACCAAAAACTCAAAGGGGTACCCCTTTGTATTTTACATCAAATTTTCACAAAAAACTTAAAGGCGTACCCTTTTGCTTTTTTGCCTCAGTTTTTTCACAAAAAAACTCATGGTGGTATCCCACTGCATTTTGCCTCACTTTTTCAACAAAAACTCAAAAGGGTTCCCCTTTGCATTTTTGCCTCAGTTTTTTCACAAAAAAAAACTCAAGGTGGTATCCCATTGCATTTTGCCTTAGTTTTCCACCAAAAACTCAAATGGGTGCCCCTTTTTCATTTTGTCTCAGTCTTTCGCCAAAAACTCAAAGGGGTACCCCTTTGTATTTTACATCAAAATTTCACCAAAAACTCAAAGGTGTATCCCTTTATATTTTGCCTCTATTTTTCACCAAAAACCCAAAGGGGTACCCCTTTGCATTTTTCCTCAGTTTTTCACAAAAACTCAAAGGGGTAGCCCTTTGCATTTTTCCTCAGTTTTACACCAAAAACTCAAAGGGGTACCCCTTTGTATTTTACATCAAATTTTCACAAAAAACTTAAAGGCGTACCCTTTTGCTTTTTTGCCTCAGTTTTTTCACAAAAAAACTCATGGTGGTATCCCACTGCATTTTGCCTCACTTTTTCAACAAAAACTCAAAAGGGTTCCCCTTTGCATTTTTGCCTCAGTTTTTTCACAAAAAAAAACTCAAGGTGGTATCCCATTGCATTTTGCCTTAGTTTTCCACCAAAAACTCAAATGGGTGCCCCTTTTTCATTTTGTCTCAGTCTTTCGCCAAAAACTCAAAGGGGTACCCCTTTGTATTTAAATCAAATTTTCACCAAGAACTCAAAGGTGTTTCCCTTTGCATTTTCCTCAGTTTTTCCCAAAAACTCAAAGGGGTACCCCTTTGCATTTTGCCTCAGTTTTGCACCAAAAACTCAAAGGGGTACCCCTTTGTATTTTACATCAAAATTTCACCAAAAACTCAAAGGTGTATCCCTTTGTATTTTGCCTCTGCTTTTTCACCAAAAACTCAAAGGGGTACCTCTTTGCATTTTTCCTCAGTTTTTCACAAAAACTCAAAGGGGTAGCCCTTTGCATTTTTCCTCAATTTTACACCAAAGACTCAAAGGGGTACCCCTTTGTATTTTACATCAAATTTTCACAAAAAACTTAAAGGCGTACCCTTTTGCTTATTTGCCTCAGTTTTTTCACAAAAAAACTCATGGTGCTATCCCATTGCATTTTGCCTCACTTTTTCAACAAAAACTCAAAAGTGTTCCACTTTGCATTTTTGCCTCAGTTTTTTCACAAAAAAAACTCAAGGTGGTATCCCATTGCATTTTTCCTTAGTTTTCCACCAAAAACTCAAATGGGTGCCCCTTTTTTCATTTTGCCTCAGTCTTTCGCCAAAAACTCAAAGGGGTACCCCTTTGTATTTTACATCAAATTTTCACCAAAAACTCAAAGGTGTTTCCCTTTGCATTTTCCTCAGTTTTTCCCAAAAACTCAAAGGGGTACCTCTTTGCATTTTGCCTCAGTTTTGCACCAAAAACTCAAAGGGGTACCCCTTTGTATTTTACATCAAAATTTCACCAAAAACTCAAAGGAGTATCCCTTTGTATTTTGCCTCTATTTTTCACCAAAAACCCAAAGGGGTACCCCTTTGCATTTTTCCTCAGTTTTTCACAAAAACTCAAAGGGGTAGCCCTTTGCATTTTTCCTCAGTTTTACACCAAAAACTCAAAGGGGTACCCCTTTGTATTTTACATCAAATTTTCACAAAAAACTTAAAGGCGTACCCTTTTGCTTTTTTGCCTCAGTTTTTTCACAAAAAAACTCATGGTGGTATCCCACTGCATTTTGCCTCACTTTTTCAACAAAAACTCAAAAGGGTTCCCCTTTGCATTTTTGCCTCAGTTTTTTCACAAAAAAAAAACTCAAGGTGGTATCCCATTGCATTTTGCCTTAGTTTTCCACCAAAAACTCAAATGGGTGCCCCTTTTTCATTTTGTCTCAGTCTTTCGCCAAAAACTCAAAGGGGTACCCCTTTGTATTTTACATCAAATTTTCACCAAAAACTCAAAGGTGTTTCCCTTTGCATTTTCCTCAGTTTTTCCCAAAAACTCAAAGGGGTACCCCTTTGCATTTTGCCTCAGTTTTGCACCAAAAACTCAAAGGGGTACCCCTTTGTATTTTACATCAAAATTTCACCAAAAACTCAAAGGTGTATCCCTTTGTATTTTGCCTCTGCTTTTTCACCAAAAACTCAAAGGGGTACCTCTTTGCATTTTTCCTCAGTTTTTCACAAAAACTCAAAGGGGTAGCCCTTTGCATTTTTCCTCAATTTTACACCAAAGACTCAAAGGGGTACCCCTTTGTATTTTACATCAAATTTTCACAAAAAACTTAAAGGCGTACCCTTTTGCTTTTTTGCCTCAGTTTTTTCACAAAAAAACTCATGGTGGTATCCCATTGCATTTTGCCTCACTTTTTCAACAAAAACTCAAAAGGGTTCCCCTTTGCATTTTTGCCTCAGTTTTTTCACAAAAAAAACTCAAGGTGGTATCCCACTGCATTTTGCCTTAGTTTTCCACCAAAAACTCAAATGGGTGCCCCTTTTTTATTTTGCCTCAGTCTTTCGCCAAAAACTCAAAGGGGTACCCCTTTGTATTTTACATCAAATTTTCACCAAAAACTCAAAGGTGTTTCCCTTTGCATTTTCCCTCAGTTTTTCACCAAGAACTCAAAGAGTTACCCCTTTTCATTTTTCCTCAGTTTTTCCCAAAAACTCAAAGGGGTACCCCTTTGAATTTTGCCTCAGTTTTGCACCAAAAACTCAAAGGGGTATGCCTTTGTATTTTACATCAAATTTTCACCAAAAACTCAAAGGTGTTTCCCTTTGCATTTTCCTCAGTTTTTCCCAAAAACTCAAAGGGGTACCCCTTTGCATTTTGCTTCAGTTTTGCACCAAAAACTCAAAGGGGTACCCCTTTGTATTTTACATCATATTTTCACCAAAAACTCAAAGGTGTCTCCCTTTGTATTTTGCCTCTATTTTTCACCAAAAACTCAAAGGGGTACCCCTTTGCATTTTGCCTCAGTTTTGCACCAAAAACTCAAAGGGGTACCCCTTTGTATTTTACATCAAATTTTCACCAAAAAGTCAAAGGTGTTTCCCTTTTCATTTTGCCTCAGTTTTTCACCAAGAACTCAAAGGGGTATCCCTTTTCATTTTTCCTCAGTTTGTCCCAAAAACTCAAGGGGGTACCCCTTTGCATTTTGCCTCAGTTTCCACCAAATACTGAAAGGGGTACCGCTTTGTATTTTACATCAAATTTTCACAAAAAACTTAAAGGCGTACCCTTTTGCTTTTTTGCCTCAATTTTTTCGCAAAAAAACTCATGGTGGTATCCCATTGCAATTTGCCTCACTTTTTCAACAAAAACTCAAAAGGGTTCCCCTTTGCATTTTTGCCTCAGTTTTTTCACAAAAAAAAACTCAAGGTGGTATCCCATTGCATTTTGCCTTAGTTTTCCACCAAAAACTCAAATGGGTGCCCCTTTTTCATTTTGCCTCAGTCTTTCGCCAAAAATTCATAGGGGTACCCCTTTGTATTTTACATCAAAATTTCACCAAAAACTCAAAGGTGTATCCCTTTGTATTTTGCCTCTGTTTTTCACCAAAAACTCATAGGGGTACCCCTTTGCATTTTTCCTCAGTTTTTCACAAAAACTCAAAGGGGTAGCCCTTTGTATTTTTCCTCAGTTTTACACAAAAAACTCAAAGGGGTACCCCTTTGTATTTTACATCAAATTTTCACAAAAAACTTAAAGGGGTACCCTTTTGCATTTTTGCCTCAGTTTTTTCACAAAAAAACTCAAGGTGGTATTCCATTGCATTTTGCCTTAGTTTTCCACCAAAAACTCAAATGGGTGCCCCTTTTTTTCATTTTGCCTAAGTCTTTCGCCAAAAACTCAAAGGGGTACCCCTTTGTATTTTACATCAAATTTTCACCAAAAACTCAAAGGTGTTTCCCTTTGCATTTTCCCTCAGTTTTTCACCCAGAACTCAAAGGGTTACCCCTTTTCATTTTTCCTCAGTTTTTCCCAAAAACTCAAAGGGGTACCCCTTTGCATTTTGCCTCAGTTTTGCACCAAAAACTCAAAGGGGTATCCTTTTGTATTTTACATCAAATTTTCACCAAAAACTCAAAGGTGTTTCCCTTTGCATTTTCCTCAGTTTTTCCCAAAAACTCAAAGGGGTACCCCTTTGCATTTTGCCTCAGTTTTGCACCAAAAACTCGAAGGGGTACCCCTTTGTATTTTACATCAAATTTTCACCAAAAACTCAAAGGTGTTTCCCTTTGTATTTTGCCTCTGTTTTTCACCAAAAACTCAAAGGGGTACCCCTTTGCATTTTTCCTCAGTTTTTCACAAAAACTCAAAGGGGTAGCCCTTTGCATTTTTCCTCAGTTTTACACCAAAAACTCAAAGGGGTACCCCTTTGTATTTTACATCAAATTTTCACAAAAAACTTAAAGGGGTACCCTTTTGCATTTTTGCCTCAGTTTTTTCACAAAAAAACTCAAGGTGGTATTCCATTGCATTTTGCCTTAGTTTTCCACCAAAAACTCAAATGGGTGCCCCTTTTTTTCATTTTGCCTAAGTCTTTCGCCAAAAACTCAACGGGGTACCCCTTTGTATTTTACATCAAATTTTCACCAAAAACTCAAAGGTGTTTCCCTTTGCATTTTCCCTCAGTTTTTCACCCAGAACTCAAAGGGTAACCCCTTTTCATTTTTCCTCAGTTTTTCCTAAAAACTCAAAGGGGTACCCCTTTGCATTTTGCCTCAGTTTTGCACCAAAAACTCAAAGGGGTATCCTTTTGTATTTTACATCAAATTTTCACCAAAAACTCAAAGGTGTTTCCCTTTGCATTTTCCTCAGTTTTTCCCAAAAACTCAAAGGGGTACCCCTTTGCATTTTGCCTCAGTTTTGCACCAAAAACTCGAAGGGGTACCCCTTTGTATTTTACATCAAATTTTCACCAAAAACTCAAAGGTGTTTCCCTTTGTATTTTGCCTCTGTTTTTCACCAAAAACTCAAAGGGGTACCCCTTTGCATTTTTCCTCAGTTTTTCACAAAAACTCAAAGGGGTAGCCCTTTGCATTTTTCCTCAGTTTTACACCAAAAACTCAAAGGGGTACCCCTTTGTATTTTACATCAAATTTTCACAAAAAACTTAAAGGGGTACCCTTTTGCATTTTTGCCTCAGTTTTTTCACAAAAAAACTCAAGGTGGTATTCCATTGCATTTTGCCTTAGTTTTCCACCAAAAACTCAAATGGGTGCCCCTTTTTTTCATTTTGCCTAAGTCTTTCGCCAAAAACTCAAAGGGGTACCCTTTGTATTTTACATCAAATTTTCACCAAAAACTCAAAGGTGTTTCCCTTTGCATTTTCCCTCAGTTTTTCACCCAGAACTCAAAGGGTAACCCCTTTTCATTTTTCCTCAGTTTTTCCCAAAAACTCAAAGGGGTACCCCTTTGCATATTGCCTCAGTTTTGCACCAAAAACTCAAAGGGGTATCCTTTTGTATTTTACATCAAATTTTCACCAAAAACACAAAGGTGTTTCCCTTTGCATTTTCCTCAGTTTTTCCCAAAAACTCAAAGGGGTACCCCTTTGCATTTTGCCTCAGTTTTGCACCAAAAACTCGAAGGGGTACCCCTTTGTATTTTACATCAAATTTTCACCAAAAACTCAAAGGTGTTTCCCTTTGTATTTTGCCTCTGTTTTTCACCAAAAACTCAAAGGGGTACCCCTTTGCATTTTTCCTCAGTTTTTCACAAAACTCAAAGGGGTAGCCCTTTGCATTTTTCCTCAGTTTTACACCAAAAACTCAAAGGGGTACCCCTTTGTATTTTACATCAAATTTTCACAAAAAACTTAAAGGGGTACCCTTTTGTTTTTTTGCCTCAGTTTTTTCACAAAAAAACTCATGGTGGTATCCCGCTGCATTTTGCCTCATTTTTTCAACAAAAACACAAAAGGGTTCCCTTTTACATTTTTGCCTCAATTTTTTCACAAAAAAAACTCAAGGTGGTATCCCATTGCATTTTGCCTTAGTTTTCCACCAAAAACTCAAATGGGTGCCCCTTTTTCATTTTGCCTCAGTCTTTCGCCAAAAACTCAAAGGGGTATCCTTTTGTATTTTACATCAAATTTTCACCAAAAACACAAAGGTGTTTCCCTTTGCATTTTCCTCAGTTTTTCCCAAAAACTCAAAGGGGTACCCCTTTGCATTTTGCCTCAGTTTTGCACCAAAAACTCGAAGGGGTACCCCTTTGTATTTTACATCAAATTTTCACCAAAAACTCAAAGGTGTTTCCCTTTGTATTTTGCCTCTGTTTTTCACCAAAAACTCAAAGGGGTACCCCTTTGCATTTTTCCTCAGTTTTTCACAAAAACTCAAAGGGGTAGCCCTTTGCATTTTTCCTCAGTTTTACACCAAAAACTCAAAGGGGTACCCCTTTGTATTTTACATCAAATTTTCACAAAAAACTTAAAGGGGTACCCTTTTGTTTTTTTGCCTCAGTTTTTTCACAAAAAAACTCATGGTGGTATCCCGCTGCATTTTGCCTCATTTTTTCAACAAAAACACAAAAGGGTTCCCTTTTACATTTTTGCCTCAATTTTTTCACAAAAAAAACTCAAGGTGGTATCCCATTGCATTTTGCCTTAGTTTTCCACCAAAAACTCAAATGGGTGCCCCTTTTTCATTTTGCCTCAGTCTTTCGCCAAAAACTCAAAGGGGTACCCCTTTGTATTTTACATCAAATTTTCACCAAAAACTCAGAGGTGTTTCCCTTTGCATTTTGCATCAGTTTTTCACCAAGAACTCAAAGGGGTACCCCTTTTCATTTTTCCTCAGTTTTTCCCAAAATCTCAAAGGGGTACCCCTTTGCATTTTGCCTCAGTTTTCACCAAAAACTTAAAGGGGTACCCCTTTGTATTTTACTTAAAATTTTCACAAAAAACTTAAAGGCGTACCCTTTTGCTTTTTTGCCTCAATTTTTTCGCAAAAAAACTCATGGTGGTATCCCATTGCAATTTGCCTCACTTTTTCAACAAAAACTCAAAAGGGTTCCCCTTTGCATTTTTGCCTCAGTTTTTTCACAAAAAAAACTCAAGGTGGTATCCCATTGCATTTTGCCTTAGTTTTCCACCAAAAACTCAAATGGGTGCCCCTTTTTCATTTTGCCTCAGTCTTTCGCCAAAAATTCATAGGGGTACCCCTTTGTATTTTACATCAAAATTTCACCAAAAACTCAAAGGTGTATCCCTTTGTATTTTGCCTCTGTTTTTCACCAAAAACTCATAGGGGTACCCCTTTGCATTTTTCCTCAGTTTTTCACAAAAACTCAAAGGGGTAGCCCTTTGTATTTTTCCTCAGTTTTACACCAAAAACTCAAAGGGGTACCCCTTTGTATTTTACATCAAATTTTCACAAAAAACTTAAAGGGGTACCCTTTTGCATTTTTGCCTCAGTTTTTTCACAAAAAAACTCAAGGTGGTATTCCATTGCATTTTGCCTTAGTTTTCCACCAAAAACTCAAATGGGTGCCCCTTTTTTTCATTTTGCCTAAGTCTTTCGCCAAAAACTCAAAGGGGTACCCCTTTGTATTTTACATCAAATTTTCACCAAAAACTCAAAGGTGTTTCCCTTTGCATTTTCCCTCAGTTTTTCACCCAGAACTCAAAGGGTTACCCCTTTTCATTTTTCCTCAGTTTTTCCCAAAAACTCAAAGGGGTACCCCTTTGCATTTTGCCTCAGTTTTGCACCAAAAACTCAAAGGGGTATCCTTTTGTATTTTACATCAAATTTTCACCAAAAACTCAAAGGTGTTTCCCTTTGCATTTTCCTCAGTTTTTCCCAAAAACTCAAAGGGGTACCCCTTTGCATTTTGCCTCAGTTTTGCACCAAAAACTCGAAGGGGTACCCCTTTGTATTTTACATCAAATTTTCACCAAAAACTCAAAGGTGTTTCCCTTTGTATTTTGCCTCTGTTTTTCACCAAAAACTCAAAGGGGTACCCCTTTGCATTTTTCCTCAGTTTTTCACAAAAACTCAAAGGGGTAGCCCTTTGCATTTTTCCTCAGTTTTACACCAAAAACTCAAAGGGGTACCCCTTTGTATTTTACATCAAATTTTCACAAAAAACTTAAAGGGGTACCCTTTTGCATTTTTGCCTCAGCTTTTTCACAAAAAAACTCAAGGTGGTATTCCATTGCATTTTGCCTTAGTTTTCCACCAAAAACTCAAATGGGTGCCCCTTTTTTTCATTTTGCCTAAGTCTTTCGCCAAAAACTCAACGGGGTACCCCTTTGTATTTTACATCAAATTTTCACCAAAAACTCAAAGGTGTTTCCCTTTGCATTTTCCCTCAGTTTTTCACCCAGAACTCAAAGGGTAACCCCTTTTCATTTTTCCTCAGTTTTTCCCAAAAACTCAAAGGGGTACCCCTTTGCATTTTGCCTCAGTTTTGCACCAAAAACTCAAAGGGGTATCCTTTTGTATTTTACATCAAATTTTCACCAAAAACTCAAAGGTGTTTCCCTTTGCATTTTCCTCAGTTTTTCCCAAAAACTCAAAGGGGTACCCCTTTGCATTTTGCCTCAGTTTTGCACCAAAAACTCGAAGGGGTACCCCTTTGTATTTTACATCAAATTTTCACCAAAAACTCAAAGGTGTTTCCCTTTGTATTTTGCCTCTGTTTTTCACCAAAAACTCAAAGGGGTACCCCTTTGCATTTTTCCTCAGTTTTTCACAAAAACTCAAAGGGGTAGCCCTTTGCATTTTTCCTCAGTTTTACACCAAAAACTCAAAGGGGTACCCCTTTGTATTTTACATCAAATTTTCACAAAAAACTTAAAGGGGTACCCTTTTGCATTTTTGCCTCAGTTTTTTCACAAAAAAACTCAAGGTGGTATTCCATTGCATTTTGCCTTAGTTTTCCACCAAAAACTCAAATGGGTGCCCCTTTTTTTCATTTTGCCTAAGTCTTTCGCCAAAAACTCAAAGGGGTACCCTTTGTATTTTACATCAAATTTTCACCAAAAACTCAAAGGTGTTTCCCTTTGCATTTTCCCTCAGTTTTTCACCCAGAACTCAAAGGGTAACCCCTTTTCATTTTTCCTCAGTTTTTCCCAAAAACTCAAAGGGGTACCCCTTTGCATTTTGCCTCAGTTTTGCACCAAAAACTCAAAGGGGTATCCTTTTGTATTTTACATCAAATTTTCACCAAAAACTCAAAGGTGTTTCCCTTTGCATTTTCCTCAGTTTTTCCCAAAAACTCAAAGGGGTACCCCTTTGCATTTTGCCTCAGTTTTGCACCAAAAACTCGAAGGGGTACCCCTTTGTATTTTACATCAAATTTTCACCAAAAACTCAAAGGTGTTTCCCTTTGTATTTTGCCTCTGTTTTTCACCAAAAACTCAAAGGGGTACCCCTTTGCATTTTTCCTCAGTTTTTCACAAAAACTCAAAGGGGTAGCCCTTTGCATTTTTCCTCAGTTTTACACCAAAAACTCAAAGGGGTACCCCTTTGTATTTTACATCAAATTTTCACAAAAAACTTAAAGGGGTACCCTTTTGTTTTTTTGCCTCAGTTTTTTCACAAAAAAACTCATGGTGGTATCCCGCTGCATTTTGCCTCATTTTTTCAACAAAAACACAAAAGGGTTCCCTTTTACATTTTTGCCTCAATTTTTTCACAAAAAAAACTCAAGGTGGTATCCCATTGCATTTTGCCTTAGTTTTCCACCAAAAACTCAAATGGGTGCCCCTTTTTCATTTTGCCTCAGTCTTTCGCCAAAAACTCAAAGGGGTACCCCTTTGTATTTTACATCAAATTTTCACCAAAAACTCAGAGGTGTTTCCCTTTGCATTTTGCATCAGTTTTTCACCAAGAACTCAAAGGGGTACCCCTTTTCATTTTTCCTCAGTTTTTCCCAAAATCTCAAAGGGGTACCCCTTTGCATTTTGCCTCAGTTTTCACCAAAAACTTAAAGGGGTACCCCTTTGTATTTTACTTAAAATTTTCACAAAAAACTTAAAGGCGTACCCTTTTTCTTTTTTGCCTCAGTTTTTTCACAAAAAAACTCATGGTGGTATCCCATTGCATTTTGCCTCACTTTTTCAACAAAAACTCAAAAGGGTTCCCCTTTGCATTTTTGCCTCAGTTTTTACACAAAAAAAACTCAAGGTGGTATCCCATTGCATTTTGCCTTAGTTTTCCACCAAAAACTCAAATGGGTGCCCCTTTTTCATTTTGCCTCAGTCTTTCGCCAAAAACTCAAAGGGGTACCCCTTTGTATTTTACATCAAATTTTCACCAAAAAGTCAAAGGTGTTTCCCTTTGCATTTTCCCTCAGTTTTTCACCAAGAACTCAAAGGGGTAGCCCTTTTCATTTTTCCTCACTTTTTCCCAAAAACTCAAAGGGGTACCCCTTTGCATTTTGCCTCAGTTTTGCACCAAAAACTCAAAGGGGTACCCCTTTGTATTTTACATCAAATTTTCACCAAAATCTCAAAGGTGTTTACCTTTGCATTTTCCTCAGTTTTCCCAAAAACTCAAAGGGGTACCCCTTTGCATTTTACCTCAGTTTTGCACCAAAAACTCGAAGGGTTACCCCTTTGTTTTTTACATCAAATTTTCACCAAAAACTCAAAGGTGTATCCCTTTGTATTTTGCCTCTGTTTTTCACCAAAAACTCAAAGGGGTACCCCTTTGCATTTTTCCTCAGTTTTTCACAAAAACTCAAAGGGGTAGCCCTTTGCATTTTTCCTCAGTTTTTCCCAAAAACTCAAAGGGGTACCCCTTTGCATTTTACCTCAGTTTTGCACCAAAAACTCGAAGGGTTACCCCTTTGTATTTTACATCAAATTTTCACCAAAAACTCAAAGGTGTATCCCTTTGTATTTTGCCTCTGTTTTTCACCAAAAACTCAAAGGGGTACCCCTTTGCATTTTTCCTCAGTTTTTCACAAAAACTCAAAGGGGTAGCCCTTTGCATTTTTCCTCAGTTTTGCCCAAAAACTCAAAGGGGTACCCCTTTTCATTTTGCCTCAGTTTTGCACCAAAAACTCGAAGGGGTACCCCTTTGTATTTTACATCAAATTTTCACCAAAAACTCAAAGGTGTTTCCCTTTGTATTTTGCCACTGTTTTTCACCAAAAACTCAAAGGGGTACCCCTTTGCATTTTTCCTCAGTTTTTCACAAAAACTCAAAGGGGTAGCCCTTTGCATTTTTCCTCAGTTTTTCACAAAAACTCAAAGGGGTAGCCCTTTGCATTTTTCCTCAGTTTTTCCCAAAAACTCAAAGGGGTACCCCTTTGCATTTTACCTCAGTTTTGCACCAAAAACTCGAAGGGTTACCCCTTTGTATTTTACATCAAATTTTCACCAAAAACTCAAAGGTGTATCCCTTTGTATTTTGCCTCTGTTTTTCACCAAAAACTCAAAGGGGTACCCCTTTGCATTTTTCCTCAGTTTTTCACAAAAACTCAAAGGGGTAGCCCTTTGCATTTTTCCTCAGTTTTGCCCAAAAACTCAAAGGGGTACCCCTTTTCATTTTGCCTCAGTTTTGCACCAAAAACTCGAAGGGGTACCCCTTTGTATTTTACATCAAATTTTCACCAAAAACTCAAAGGTGTTTCCCTTTGTATTTTGCCACTGTTTTTCACCAAAAACTCAAAGGGGTACCCCTTTGCATTTTTCCTCAGTTTTTCACAAAAACTCAAAGGGGTAGCCCTTTGCATTTTTCCTCAGTTTTACACCAAAAACTCAAAGGGGTACCCCTTTGTATTTTACATCAAATTTTCACAAAAAACTTAAAGGGGTACCCTTTTGTTTTTTTGCCTCAGTTTTTTCACAAAAAAACTCATGGTGGTATCCCGCTGCATTTTGCCTCATTTTTTCAACAAAAACACAAAAGGGTTCCCTTTTACATTTTTGCCTCAATTTTTTCACAAAAAAAACTCAAGGTGGTATCCCATTGCATTTTGCCTTAGTTTTCCACCAAAAACTCAAATGGGTGCCCCTTTTTCATTTTGCCTCAGTCTTTCGCCAAAAACTCAAAGGGGTACCCCTTTGTATTTTACATCAAATTTTCACCAAAAACTCAGAGGTGTTTCCCTTTGCATTTTGCATCAGTTTTTCACCAAGAACTCAAAGGGGTACCCCTTTTCATTTTTCCACAGTTTTTCCCAAAATCTCAAAGGGGTACCCCTTTGCATTTTGCCTCAGTTTTCACCAAAAACATAAAGGGGTACCCCTTTGTATTTTACTTAAAATTTTCACAAAAAACTTAAAGGCGTACCCTTTTTCTTTTTTGCCTCAGTTTTTTCACAGAAAAACTCATGGTGGTATCCCATTGCATTTTGCCTCACTTTTTCAACAAAAACTCAAAAGGGTTCCCCTTTGCATTTTTGCCTCAGTTTTTACACAAAAAAAACTCAAGGTGGTATCCCATTGCATTTTGCCTTAGTTTTCCACCAAAAACTCAAATGGGTGCCCCTTTTTCATTTTGCCTCAGTCTTTCGCCAAAAACTCAAAGGGGTACCCCTTTGTATTTTACATCAAATTTTCACCAAAAACTCAAAGGTGTTTCCCTTTGCATTTTCCCTCAGTTTTTCACCAAGAATTCAAAGGGGTAGCCCTTTTCATTTTTCCTCATTTTTTCCCAAAAACTCAAAGGGGTACCCCTTTGAATTTTGCCTCAGTTTTGCACCAAAAACTCAAAGGGGTACCCCTTTGTATTTTACATCAAATTTCCACCAAAATCTCAAAGGTGTTTACCTTTGCATTTTCCTCAGTTTTTCCCAAAAACTCAAAGGGGTACCCCTTTGCATTTTACCTCAGTTTTGCACCAAAAACTCGAAGGGTTACCCCTTTGTATTTTACATCAAATTTTCACCAAAAACTCAAAGGTGTATCCCTTTGTATTTTGCCTCTGTTTTTCCCCAAAAACTCAAAGGGGTACCCCTTTGCATTTTTCCTCAGTTTTTCACAAAAACTCAAAGGGGTAGCCCTTTGCATTTTTCCTCAGTTTTACACCAAAAACTCAAAGGGGTACCCCTTTGTATTTTACATCAAATTTTCATAAAAAACTTAAAGGGGTACCCTTTTGCTTTTTTGCCTCAGTTTTTTCACAAAAAAACTCATGGTGGTATCCCATTGCATTTTGCCTCACTTTTTCAACAAAAACTCAAAAGGGTTCCCCTTTGCATTTTTGCCTCAGTTTTTTCACAAAAAAACTCAAGGTGGTATCCCATTGCTTTTTGCCTTAGTTTTCCACCAAAAACTCAAATGGGTGACCCTTTTTTCATTTTGCCTCAGTCTTTCACCAAGAACTCAAAGGGGTACACCTTTTCATTTTTCCTCATTTTTCCCCAAAAACTCAAAGGGGTACCCCTTTGTATTTTGCCTCAGTTTTGCACCAAAAACTCAAAGGGGTACCCCTTTGTATTTTACATCAAATTTTCACCAAAATCTCAAAGGTGTTTACCTTTGCATTTTCCTCAGTTTTTCCCAAAAACTCAAAGGGGTACCCCTTTGTATTTTGCCTCAGTTTTGCACCAAAAACTCGAAGGGTTACCCCTTTGTATTTTACATCAAAATTTCACCAAAAACTCAAAGGTGTATCCCTTTGTATTTTGCCTCTGTTTTTCACCAAAAACTCAAAGGGGTACCCCTTTGCATTTTTCCTCAGTTTTTCACAAAAACTCAAAGGGGTAGCCCTTTGCATTTTTCCTCAGTTTTACACCAAAAACTCAAAGGGGTACCCCTTTGTATTTTACATCAAATTTTCACAAAAAACTTAAAGGGGTACCCTTTTGCTTTTTTGCCTCAGTTTTTTCACAAAAAAACTCATGGTGGTATCCCATTGCATTTTGCCTCACTTTTTCAACAAAAACTCAAAAGGGTTCCCCTTTGCATTTTTGCCTCAGTTTTTTCACAAAAAAACTCAAGGTGGTATCCCATTGCTTTTTGCCTTAGTTTTCCACCAAAAACTCAAATGGGTGACCCTTTTTTCATTTTGCCTCAGTCTTTCGCCAAAAACTCAAAGGGGTACCCCTTTGTATTTTACATCAAATTTTCACCAAAAACTCAAAGGTGTTTCCCTTTGCATTTTCCCTCAGTTTTTCACCAAGAACTCAAAGGGTTACCCCTTTTTATTTTTCCTCAGTTTTTCCCAAAAACTCAAAGGGGTACCCCTTTGCATTTTGCCTCAGTTTTGCACCAAAAACTCAAAGGGGTACCCCTTTGTATTTTACATCAAATTTTCACCAAAAACTCAAAGGTGTTTCCCTTTGCATTTTCCTCAGTTTTTCCCAAAAACTCAAAGGGGTACCCCTTTGCATTTTGCCTCAGTTTTGCACCAAAAACTCGATGGGGTACCACTTTGTATTTTACATCAAATTTTCACCAAAAACTCAAAGGTGTATCCCTTTGTATTTTGCCTCTGTTTTTCACCAAAAACTCAAAGGGGTACCCCTTTGCATTTTTCCTCAGTTTTTCACAAAAACTCAAAGGGGTAGCCCTTTGCATTTTTCCTCAGTTTTTCACAAAAACTCAAAGGGGTAGCCCTTTGCATTTTTCCTCAGTTTTGCACCAAAAACTCAAAGGGGTACCCCTTTGTATTTTACATCAAATTTTCACCAAAAACTCAAAGGTGTTTCCCTTTCCATTTTCCCTCAGTTTTTCACCAAGAACTCAAAGGGTTACCCCTTTTCATTTTTCCTCAGTTTTTCCCAAAAACTAAAGGGGTACCCCTTTGCATTTTGCCTCAGTTTTGCACCAAAAACTCAAAGGGGTACCCCTTTGTATTTTACATCAAATTTTCACCAAAAACTCAAAGGTGTTTCCCTTTGCATTTTCCTCAGTTTTTCCCAAAAACTCAAAGGGGTACCCCTTTGCATTTTGCCTCAGTCTTTCACCAAAAACTCAAAGGGGTACCCCTTTGTATTTTACATCAAATTTTCACCAAAAAGTCAAAGGTGTTTCCCTTTCCATTTTCCCTTAGTTTTTCACCAAGAACTCAAAGGGTTACCCCTTTTCATTTTTCCTCAGTTTTTCCCAAAAACTCAAAGGGGTACCCCTTTGCATTTTGCCTCAGTTTTGCACCAAAAACTCGAAGGGGTACCCCTTTGTATTTTACATCAAATTTTCTCCAAAAACTCAAAGGTGTATCCCTTTGTATTTTGCCTCTGTTTTTCACCAAAAACTCAAAGGGGTACCCCTTTGCATTTTTCCTCAGTTTTTCACAAAAACTCAAAGGGGTAGCCCTTTGCATTTTGCCTCAGTTTTCACCAAAAACTTAAAGGGGTACCCCTTTGTATTTTACATCAAATTTTCACAAAAAACTTAAAGGGGTAACCTTTTGTTTTTTTGCCTCAGTTTTTTCACAAAAAAACTCATGGTGGTATCCCGTTGCATTTTGCCTCATTTTTTCAACAAAAACACAAAAGGGTTCCCCTTTACATTTTTGCCTCACTTTTTTCACAAAAAAAAACTCAAGGTGGTATCCCATTGCATTTTGCCTTAGTTTTCCACCAAAAACTCAAATAGGTGCCCCTTTTTCATTTTGCCTCAGTCTTTCGCCAAAAACTCAAAGGGGTACCCCTTTGTATTTTACATCAAATTTTCACCAAAAACTCAAAGGTGTTTCCCTTTGCATTTTGCATCAGTTTTTCACCAAGAACTCAAAGGGGTACCCCTTTTCATTTTTCCTCAGTTTTTCCCAATAACTCAAAGGGGTACCCCTTTGCATTTTGCCTCAGTTTTCACCAAAAACTTAAAGGGGTACCCCTTTGTATTTTACTTCAAATTTTCACAAAAAACTTAAAGGCGTACCCTTTTTCTTTTTTGCCTCAGTTTTTTCACAAAAAAACTCATGGTGGTATCCCATTGCATTTTGCCTCACTTTTTCAACAAAAACTCAAAAGGGTTCCCCTTTGCATTTTTGCCTCAGTTTTTTCACAAAAAAAACTCAAGGTGGTTTCCCATTGCATTTTGCCTTAGTTTTCCACCAAAAACTCAAATGGGTGCCCCTTTTTCATTTTGCCTTAGTCTTTCGCCAAAAACTCAAAGGGGTACCCCTTTGAATTTTACATCAAATTTTCACCAAAAACTCAAAGGTGTTTCCCTTTGCATTTTCCCTCAGTTTTTCACCAAGAACTCAAAGGGGTACCCCTTTTCATTTTTCCTCATTTTTCCCAAAAACTCAAAGGGGTACCCCTTTGCATTTTGCCTCAGTTTTGCACCAAAAACTCAAAGGGGTACCCCTTTGTATTTTACATCAAATTTTCACCAAAATCTCAAAGGTGTTTCCCTTTGCATTTTCCTCAGTTTTTCCCAAAAACTCAAAGGGGTACCCCTTTGCATTTTGCCTCAGGTTTGCACCAAAAACTCGAAGGGGTACCCCTTTGTATTTTACATCAAATTTTCACCAAAAAACTCAAAGGTGTATCCCTTTGTATTTTGCCTCAGTTTTTCACCAAAAACTCAAAGGGGTACCCCTTTGCATTTTTCCTCAGTTTTTCACAAAAACTCAACGGGGTAGCCCTTTGCATTTTTCCTCAGTTTTACACCAAAAATTCAAAGGGGTACCCCTTTGTATTTTACATCAAATTTTCACAAAAAACTTAAAGGGGTACCCTTTTGTTTTTTTGCCTCAGTTTTTTCACAAAAAAACTCATGGTGGTATCCCGTTGCATTTTGCCTCATTTTTTCAACAAAAATACAAAAGGGTTCCCCTTTACATTTTTGCCTCAGTTTTTTCACAAAAAAAACTCAAGGTGGTATCCCATTGCATTTTGCCTTAGTTTTCCACCAAAAACTCAAATGGGTGCCCCTTTTTCATTTTGCCTCAGTCTATCGCCAAAAACTCAAAGGTGTACCCCTTTGTATTTTACATCAAATTTTCACCAAAAACTCAAAGGTGTTTCCCTTTGCATTTTGCATCAGTTTTTCACCAAGAACTCAAAGGGGTACCCCTTTTCATTTTTCCTCAGTTTTTCCCAAAAACTCAAAGGGGTACCCCTTTGCATTTTGCCTCAGTTTTCACCAAAAACTTAACGGGGTACCCCTTTGTATTTTACTTCAAATTTTCACAAAAAACTTAAAGGCGTACCCTTTTTCTTTTTTGCCTCAGTTTTTTCACAAAAAAACTCATGGTGGTATCCCATTGCATTTTCCCTCACTTTTTCAATAAAAACTCAAAAGGGTTCCCCTTTGCATTTTTGCCTCAGTTTTTTCACAAAAAAAAAAACTCAAGGTGGTATCCCATTCCATTTTGCCTTAGATTTCCACCAAAAACTCAAATGGGTGCCCCTTTTTCATTTTGCTTCAGTCTTTCGCCAAAAACTCAAAGGGGTACCCCTTTGTATTTTACATCAAATTTTCACCAAAAATTCAAAGGTGTTTCCCTTTGCATTTTGCATCAGTTTTTCACCAATAACTCAAAGGGGTACCCCTTTTCATTTTTCCTCAGTTTTTCCCAAAAACTCAAAGGGGTACCCCTTTGCATTTTGCCTCAGTTTTCACCAAAAACTTAAAGGGGTACCCCTTTGTATTTTACTTCAAATTTTCACAAAAAACTTAAAGGTGTACCCTTTTGCTTTTTTGCCTCAGTTTTTTTATAAAAAAACTCATGGTGGTATCCCATTGCATTTTGCCTCACTTTTTCAACAAAAACTCAAAAGGGTTCCCCTTTGCATTTTTGCCTCAGTTTTTTCACAAAAAAACTCAAGGTGGTATCCCATTGCATTTTGCCTTAGTTTTCCACCAAAAACTCAAATGGGTGCCTCTTTTTTCATTTTGCCTCAGTCTTTCGCCAAAAACTCAAAGGGTACCCCTTTGTATTTTACATCAAATTTTCACCAAAAATTCAAAGGTGTTTCCCTTTGCATTTTGCATCAGTTTTTCACCAAGAACTCAAAGGGTTACCCCTTTTCATTTTTCCTCAGTTTTTCCCAAAAACTCAAAGGGGTACCCCTTTGCATTTTGCCTCAGTTTTCACCAAAAACTTAAAGGGGTATCCCTTTGTATTTTACTTCAAATTTTCACAAAAAACTTAAAGGCGTACCCTTTTTCTTTTTTGCCTCAGTTTTTTCACAAAAAAACTCATGGTGGTATCCCATTGCATTTTCCCTCACTTTTTCAACAAAAACTCAAAAGGGTTCCCCTTTGTATTTTTGCCTCAGTTTTTTCACAAAAAAAACTCAAGGTGGTATCCCATTCCATTTTGCCTTATATTTCCACCAAAAACTCAAATGGGTGCCCCTTTTTCATTTTGCTTCAGTCTTTCGCCAAAAACTCAAAGGGGTACCCCTTTGTATTTTACATCAAATTTTCACCAAAAATTCAAAGGTGTTTCTCTTTGCATTTTGCATCAGTTTTTCACCAATAACTCAAAGGGGTACCCCTTTTCATTTTTCCTCAGTTTTTCCCAAAAACTCAAAGGGGTACCCCTTTGCATTTTGCCTCAGTTTTCACCAAAAACTTAAAGGGGTACCCCTTTGTATTTTACTTCAAATTTTCACAAAAAACTTAAAGGCGTACCCTTTTGCTTTTTTGCCTCAGTTTTTTCACAAAAAAACTCATGGTCGTATCCCATTGCATTTTGCCTCACTTTTTCAACAAAAACTCAAAAGGGTTCCCCTTTGCATTTTGTCCTCAGTTTTTTCACAAAAAAACTCAAGGTGGTATCCCATTGCATTTTACCTTAGTTTTCCACCAAAAACTCAAATGGGTGCCCCTTTTTTCATTTTGCCTCAGTCTTTCGCCAAAAACTCAAAGGGTACCCCTTTGTATTTTACATCAAATTTTCACCAAAAACTCAAAGGTGTTTCCCTTTGCATTTTCCCTCAGTTTTTCACCAAGAACTCAAAGGGTTACCCCTTTTCATTTTTCCTCAGTTTTTCCCAAAAACTTAAAGGGGTACCCCTTTGCATTTTGCCTCAGTTTTGCACCAAAAACTCAAAGGGGTACCTCTTTGTATTTTACATCAAATTTTCACCAAAAACTCAAAGGTGTATCCCTTTGTATTTTGCCTCTGTTTTTAACCAAAAACTCAAAGGGGTACCCCTTTGCATTTTTCCTCAGTTTTTCACAAAAACTCAAAGGGGTAGCCCTTTGCATTCTTCCTCAGTTTTACACCAAAAACTCAAAGGGGTACCCCTTTGTATTTTACATCAAATTTTCACAAAAAACTTAAAGGGGTACCCTTTTGTTTTTTTGCCTCAGTTTTTTCACAAAAAAACTCATGGTGGTATCCCGTTGCATTTTGCCTAATTTTTTCAACAAAAACACAAAAGGGTTCCCCTTTACATTTTTGCCTCAGTTTTTTCACAAAAAAAACTCAAGCTGGTATCCCATTGCATTTTGCCTTAGTTTTCCACCAAAAACTCAAATGGGTGCCCCTTTTTCATTTTGCCTCAGTCTTTCGCCAAAAACTCAAAGGGGTACCCCTTTGTATTTTACATCAAATTTTCACCAAAAACTCAAAGGTGTTTCCCTTTGCATTTTGCATCAGTTTTTCACCAAGAACTCATAGGGGTACCCCTTTTCATTTTTCCTCAGTTTTTCCCAAAAACTCAAAGGGGTACCCCTTTGCCTTTTGCCTCAGTTTTCACCAAAAACTTAAAGGGGTACCCCTTTGTATTTTACTTCAAATTTTCACAAAAAGCTTAGAGGCGTACCCTTTTTCTTTTTTGCCGCAGTTTTTTCACAAAAAAACTCATGGTGGTATCCCATTGCATTTTGCCTCACTTTTTCAACAAAAACTCAAAAGGGTTCCCCTTTGCATTTTTGCCTCAGTTTTTTCACAAAAAAAACTCAAGGTGGTATCCCATTGCATTTTGCCTTAGTTTTCCACCAAAAACTCAAATGGGTGCCCCTTTTTCATTTTGCCTCAGTCTTTCGCCAAAAACTCAAAGGGGTACCCCTTTGTATTTTACATCTAATTTTCACCAAAAAGTCAAAGGTGTTTCCCTTTGTATTTTGCCTCAGCTTTTCACCAAGAACTCAAAGGGGTATCCCTTTTCATTTTTCCTCAGTTTTTCCCAAAAACTCAAAGGGGTACCCCTTTGCATTTTGCCTCAGTTTTCACCAAATACTTAAAGGGGTACTCCTTTGTATTTTACTTCAAATTTTCACAAAAAACTTAAAGGCGTACCCTTTTTCTTTTTTGCCTCAGTTTTTTCACAAAAAAACTCATGGTGGTATCCCATTGCATTTTGCCTCACTTTTTCAACAAAAACTCAAAAGGGTTCCCCTTTGCATTTTTGCCTCAGTTTTTTCACAAAAAAAAACTCAAGGTGGTATCACATTGCATTTTGCCTTAGTTTTCCACCAAAAACTCAAATGGGTGCCCCTTTTTCATTTTGCCTCAGTCTTTCGCCAAAAACTCAAAGGGGTACCCATTTATATTTTACGTCAAATTTTCACCAAAAACTCTATGGTGTTTCCCTTTGCATTTTGCATCAGTTTTTCACCAAGAACTCAAAGGGGTACCCCTTTTCATTTTTCCTCAGTTTTTCCCAAAAACTCAAAGGGGTACGCCTTTGCATTTTGCCTCAGTTTTCACCAAAAACTTAAAGGGGTACCCCTTTGTATTTTACTTCAAATTTTCACAAAAAACTTAAAGGCGTACCCTTTTTCTTTTTTGCCTCAGTTTTTTCACAAAAAACTCATGGTGGTATCCCATTGCATTTTGCCTCACTTTTCCCAAAAACTCAAAGGGGTACCCCTTTGCATTTTGCCTCAGTTTTCACCAAAAACTTAAAGGGGTACCCCTTTGTATTTTACTTCAAATTTTGACAAAAAACTTAAAGGGGTACCCTTTTGTTTTTTTTTTTCAGTTTTTTCACATAAAACTTATGGTGGTATCCCGTAGCATTTTGCCTCATTTTTTCAACAAAAATACAAAAGGGTTCCCCTTTACATTTTTGCCTCAGTTTTTTCACAAGAAAAAAACTCAAGGTGGTATCCCATTGAATTTTGCCTTAGTTTTCCACCAAAAACTCAAATAGGTGCCCCTTTTTTCATTTTGCCTCAGTCTTTTGCCAAAAACTCAAAGGGGTACCCCTTTGTATTTTACATCAAATTTTCACCAAAAACTCAAAGGTGTTTCCCTTTGTATTTTCCCTCAGTTTTTCACCAAGAACTCAAAGGGTTACCCCTTTTCATTTTTCCTCAGTTTTTCCCAAAATCTCAAAGGGGTACCCCTTTGCATTTTGCCTCAGTTTTGCACCAAAAACTCAAAGGGGTACCCCTTTGTATTTTACATCAAATTTTCACCAAAAACTCAAAGGTGTTTCCCTTTGCATTTTCCTCAGTTTTTCCCAAAAACTCAAAGGGGTACCCCTTTGCATTTTGCCTCAGTTTTGCACCAAAAACTCAAAGGGGTACCCTTTGTATTTTATATCAAATTTTCACCAAAAACTCAAAGGTGTATACCTTTGTATTTTGCCTCTATTTTTCACCAAAAACTCAAAGGGCTACCCCTTTGCATTTTTCCTCAGTTTTTCACAAAAACTCAAAGGGGTAGCCCTTTGCATTTTTCCTCAGTTTTACACCAAAAACTCAAAGGGGTACCCCTTTGTATTTTACATCAAATGTTCACAAAAAACTTATAGGGGCACCCTTTTGTTTTTTTGCCTCAGTTTTTTCACAAAAAAACTCAAGGTGGTATCCCGTTGCATTTTGCCTCATTTTTTCAACAAAAACTCAAAAGGGTTCCCCTTTACATTTTTGCCTCAGTTTTTTCACAAAAAAAACACAAGGTGGTATCCCATTGCATTTTTTCTTAGTTTTCCACAAAAAACTCAAATGGGTGCCCCTTTTTCATTTTGCCTCTGTCTTTCGCCAAAAACTTAAAGGGGTACCCCTTTGTATTTTACATCTAATTTTCACCAAAAAGTCAAAGGTGTTTCCCTTTGCATTTTGCCTCAGCTTTTCACCAAGAACTCAAAGGGGTATCCCTTTTCATTTTTCCTCAGTTTTTCCCAAAAACTCAAAGGGGTACCCCTTTGCATTTTGCCTCAGTTTTCACCAAATACTTAAAGGGGTACTCCTTTGTATTTTACTTCAAATTTTCACAAAAAACTTAAAGGCGTACCCTTTTGCTTTTTTGCCTCAGTTTTTTCACAAAAAAACTCATGGTGGTATCCCATTGCATTTTGCCTCACTTTTTCAACAAAAACTCAAAAGGGTTCCCCTTTGCATTTTTGCCTCAGTTTTTTCACAAAAAAAAACTCAAGGTGGTATCACATTGCATTTTGCCTTAGTTTTCCACCAAAAACTCAAATGGGTGCCCCTTTTTCATTTTGCCTCAGTCTTTCGCCAAAAACTCAAAGGGGTACCCATTTATATTTTACGTCAAATTTTCACCAAAAACTCTATGGTGTTTCCCTTTGCATTTTGCATCAGTTTTTCACCAAGAACTCAAAGGGGTACCCCTTTTCATTTTTCCTCAGTTTTTCCCAAAAACTCAAAGGGGTACGCCTTTGCATTTTGCCTCAGTTTTCACCAAAAACTTAAAGGGGTACCCCTTTGTATTTTACTTCAAATTTTCACAAAAAACTTAAAGGCGTACCCTTTTTCTTTTTTGCCTCAGTTTTTTCACAAAAAACTCATGGTGGTATCCCATTGCATTTTGCCTCACTTTTCCCAAAAACTCAAAGGGGTACCCCTTTGCATTTTGCCTCAGTTTTCACCAAAAACTTAAAGGGGTACCCCTTTGTATTTTACTTCAAATTTTGACAAAAAACTTAAAGGGGTACCCTTTTGTTTTTTTGCTTCAGTTTTTTCACATAAAACTTATGGTGGTATCCCGTAGCATTTTGCCTCATTTTTTCAACAAAAATACAAAAGGGTTCCCCTTTACATTTTTGCCTCAGTTTTTTCACAAGAAAAAAACTCAAGGTGGTATCCCATTGAATTTTGCCTTAGTTTTCCACCAAAAACTCAAATAGGTGCCCCTTTTTTCATTTTGCCTCAGTCTTTTGCCAAAAACTCAAAGGGGTACCCCTTTGTATTTTACATCAAATTTTCACCAAAAACTCAAAGGTGTTTCCCTTTGTATTTTCCCTCAGTTTTTCACCAAGAACTCAAAGGGTTACCCCTTTTCATTTTTCCTCAGTTTTTCCCAAAATCTCAAAGGGGTACCCCTTTGCATTTTGCCTCAGTTTTGCACCAAAAACTCAAAGGGGTACCCCTTTGTATTTTACATCAAATTTTCACCAAAAACTCAAAGGTGTTTCCCTTTGCATTTTCCTCAGTTTTTCCCAAAAACTCAAAGGGGTACCCCTTTGCATTTTGCCTCAGTTTTGCACCAAAAACTCAAAGGGGTACCCTTTGTATTTTATATCAAATTTTCACCAAAAACTCAAAGGTGTATACCTTTGTATTTTGCCTCTATTTTTCACCAAAAACTCAAAGGGCTACCCCTTTGCATTTTTCCTCAGTTTTTCACAAAAACTCAAAGGGGTAGCCCTTTGCATTTTTCCTCAGTTTTACACCAAAAACTCAAAGGGGTACCCCTTTGTATTTTACATCAAATGTTCACAAAAAACTTATAGGGGCACCCTTTTGTTTTTTTGCCTCAGTTTTTTCACAAAAAAACTCAAGGTGGTATCCCGTTGCATTTTGCCTCATTTTTTCAACAAAAACTCAAAAGGGTTCCCCTTTACATTTTTGCCTCAGTTTTTTCACAAAAAAAACACAAGGTGGTATCCCATTGCATTTTTTCTTAGTTTTCCACAAAAAACTCAAATGGGTGCCCCTTTTTCATTTTGCCTCTGTCTTTCGCCAAAAACTCAAAGGGGTACCCCTTTGTATTTTACATCAAATTTTCACCAAAAAGTCAAAGGTGTTTCCCTTTACATTTTGCCTCAGTTTTTCACCAAGAACTCAAAGGGGTATCCCTTTTCATTTTTCCTCAGTTTTTCCAAAAAACTCAAAGGGGTACCCCCTTTCATTTTGCCTCAGTTTTCACCAAATACTTAAAGGGGTACCCCTTTGTATTTTACATCAAATTTTCACAAAAAACTTAAAGGCGTACCCTTTTGCCTTTTTGCCTCAGTTTTTTCACAAAAAAACTCATGGTGGTATCCCACTGCATTTTGCCTCACTTTTTCAACAAAAACTAAAAAGGGTTCCCCTTTGCATTTTTGCCTCAGTTTTTTCACAAAAAAAACTCAAGGTGGTATCCCATTGCATTTTGCCTTAGTTTTCCACCAAAAACTCAAATGGGTGCCCCTTTTTTCATTTTGCCTCAGTCTTTCGCCAAAAACTCATAGGGGTACCCCTTTGTATTTTACATCAAATTTTCACCAAAAACTCAAAGGTGTTTCCCTTTGTATTTTCCCTCAGTTTTTCACCAAGAACTCAAAGGGTTACCCCTTTTCATTTTCCTCAGTTTTTACCAAAAACTCAAAGGGGTACCCCTTTGCATTTTGCCTCAGTTTTGCACCAAAAACTCAAAGGGGTACCCCTTTGTATTTTACATCAAATTTTCACCAAAAACTCAAAGGTGTTTCCCTTTGCATTTTCCTCAGTTTTTCCCAAAAATTCAAAGGGGTACCCCTTTGTATTTTACATCAAATTTTCACCAAAAACTCAAATGTGTATCCCTTTGTATTTTGCCACTGTTTTTCACCAAAAACTCAAAGGGGTACCCCTTTGCATTTTTCCTCAGTTTTTCACAAAAACTCAAACGGGAAGCCCTTTGCATTTTTCCTCAGTTTTACACCAAAAACTCAAAGGGGTACCCATTTTTATTTTACATCAAATTTTTACTAAAAACTTAAAGGGGTACCCTTTTGTTTTTTTGCCTCATTTTTTTTACAAAAAAGCTCAAGGTGGTATCCCGTTGCATTTTGCCTCATTTTTTAAACAAAAACTCAAAACGGTTCCCCTTTACATTTTTGCCTCAGTTTTTTCACAAAAAAAACTCAAGGTGGTATCCCATTGCATTTTGCCTTAGTTTTCCACCAAAAACTCAAATGGGTGCCCCTTTTTTCATTTTGCCTCAGTCTTTCGCCAAAAACTCATAGGGGTACCCCTTTGTATTTTACATCAAATTTTCACCAAAAACTCAAAGGTGTATCCCTTTGTATTTTGCCTCTGTTTTTCACAAAAAACTCAAAGGGGTACCCCTTTGCATTTTTCCTCAGTTATTCACAAAAACTCAAAGGGGTACCCCTTTGCATTTTTCCTCAGTTTTACACCAAAAACTCAAAGGGGTACCCCTTTGTATTTTACATCAAATTTTCACAAAAAACTTAAAGGGGTACCCTTTTGTTTTTTTGCCTCAGGTTTTTTACAAAAAAACTCAAGGTGGTATCTCGTTGCATTTTGCCTCATTTTTTCAACAAAAACTCAAAAGGGTTCCCCTTTACATTTTTGCCTCAGTTTTTTCACAAAAAAAACTCAAGGTGGTATCCCATTGCATTTTGCTTTAGTTTTCCACCAAAAATTCAAATGGGTGCCCCTTTTTTCATTTTGCCTCAGTCTTTCGCCAAAAACTCATAGGGGTACCCCTTTGTATTTTACATCAAATTTTCACCAAAAACTCAAAGGTGTATCCCTTTGTATTTTGCCTCTGTTTTTCACCAAAAACTCAAAGGGGTACCCCTTTGCATTTTTCCTCAGTTTTTCACAAAAACTCAAAGGGATAGCCCTTTGCATTTTTCCTCAGTTTTACACCAAAAACTCAAAGGGGTACCCCTTTGTATTTTACATCAAATTTTCACAAAAAACTTAAAGGGGTACCCTTTTGTTTTTTTGCCTCAGTTTTTTCACAAAAAAACTCAAGGTGGTATCCCGTTGCATTTTGCCTCATTTTTTCAACAAAAACTCAAAAGGGTTCCCCTTTACATTTTTGCCTCAGTTTTTTCACAAAAAAAAACTCAAGGTGGTATCCCATTGCATTTTTCCTTAGTTTTCCACCAAAAACTCAAATGTGTGCCCCTTTTTCATTTTGCCTCAGTCTTTCGCCAAAAACTCAAAGGGGTACCCCTTTGTATTTTACATAAAATTTTCACCAAAAAGTCAAAGGTGTTTCCCTTTGCATTTTGCCTCAGTTTTTCACCAAGAACTCAAAGGGGTATCCCTTTTCATTTTTCCTCAGTTTTTCCCAAAAACTCAAAGGGGTACCCATTTGCATTTTGCCTCAGTTTTCACCAAATACTTAAAGGGGTACCCCTTTGTATTTTACTTCAAATTTTCACAAAAAACTTAAAGGCGTACCCTTTTGATTTTTTGCCTCAGTTTTTTCACAAAAAAACTCATGGTGGTATCCCATTGCATTTTGCGTCACTTTTTCAACAAAAACTCAAAGGGGTTCCCCTTTGCATTTTTGCCTCAGTTTTTTACCAAAAAAAACTCAAGGTGGTATCCCATTGCATTTTGCCTTAGTTTTCCACCAAAAACTCAAATGGGTGCCCCTTTTTCATTTTGCCTGAGTCTTTCGCCAAAAACTCAATGGGGTACGCCTTTGTATTTTACATCAAATTTTCACCAAAAACTCAAAGGTGTTTCCCTTTGCATTTTGCCTCAGTTTTTCACCAAGAACTCAAAGGGTTACCCCTTTTCATTTTTCCTCAGTTTTTCCCAAAAACGCAAAGGGGTACCCCTTTGCATTTTGCCTCAGTTTTGCACCAAAAACTCAAAGGGGTACCCCTTTGTATTTTACATCAAATATTCACCAAAAACTCAAAGGTGTATCCCTTTGTATTTTGCCTTTGCTTTTTCACCAAAAACTCAAAGGGGTACCCCTCTGCATTTTTTCTCAGTTTTTCACAAAAACTCAAAGGGGTAGCCCTTTGCATTTTTCCTCAGTTTTACACCAAAAACTCAAAGGGGTACCCCTTTGTATTTTACATCAAATGTTCACAAAAAACTTATAGGGGCACCCTTTTGTTTTTTTGCCTCAGTTCTTTCACAAAAAAACTCAAGGTGGTATCCCGTTGCATTTTGCCTCATTTTTTCAACAAAAACTCAAAAGGGTTCCCCTTTACATTTTTGCCTCAGTTTTTTCACAAAAAAAACACAAGGTGGTATCCCATTGCATTTTTTCTTAGTTTTCCACAAAAAACTCAAATGGGTGCCCCTTTTTCATTTTGCCTCTGTCTTTCGCCAAAAACTCAAAGGGGTACCCCTTTGTATTTTACATCAAATTTTCACCAAAAAGTCAAAGGTGTTTCCCTTTACATTTTGCCTCAGTTTTTCACCAAGAACTCAAAGGGGTATCCCTTTTCATTTTTCCTCAGTTTTTCCAAAAAACTCAAAGGGGTACCCCCTTTCATTTTGCCTCAGTTTTCACCAAATACTTAAAGGGGTACCCCTTTGTATTTTACATCAAATTTTCACAAAAAACTTAAAGGCGTACCCTTTTGCCTTTTTGCCTCAGTTTTTTCACAAAAAAACTCATGGTGGTATCCCACTGCATTTTGCCTCACTTTTTCAACAAAAACTAAAAAGGGTTCCCCTTTGCATTTTTGCCTCAGTTTTTTCACAAAAAAAACTCAAGGTGGTATCCCATTGCATTTTGCCTTAGTTTTCCACCAAAAACTCAAATGGGTGCCCCTTTTTTCATTTTGCCTCAGTCTTTCGCCAAAAACTCATAGGGGTACCCCTTTGTATTTTACATCAAATTTTCACCAAAAACTCAAAGGTGTTTCCCTTTGTATTTTCCCTCAGTTTTTCACCAAGAACTCAAAGGGTTACCCCTTTTCATTTTCCTCAGTTTTTCCCAAAAACTCAAAGGGGTACCCCTTTGCATTTTGCCTCAGTTTTGCACCAAAAACTCAAAGGGGTACCCCTTTGTATTTTACATCAAATTTTCACCAAAAACTCAAAGGTGTTTCCCTTTGCATTTTCCTCAGTTTTTCCCAAAAATTCAAAGGGGTACCCCTTTGTATTTTACATCAAATTTTCACCAAAAACTCAAATGTGTATCCCTTTGTATTTTGCCACTGTTTTTCACCAAAAACTCAAAGGGGTACCCCTTTGCATTTTTCCTCAGTTTTTCACAAAAACTCAAACGGGAAGCCCTTTGCATTTTTCCTCAGTTTTACACCAAAAACTCAAAGGGGTACCCATTTTTATTTTACATCAAATTTTTACTAAAAACTTAAAGGGGTACCCTTTTGTTTTTTTGCCTCATTTTTTTTACAAAAAAGCTCAAGGTGGTATCCCGTTGCATTTTGCCTCATTTTTTAAACAAAAACTCAAAACGGTTCCCCTTTACATTTTTGCCTCAGTTTTTTCACAAAAAAAACTCAAGGTGGTATCCCATTGCATTTTGCCTTAGTTTTCCACCAAAAACTCAAATGGGTGCCCCTTTTTTCATTTTGCCTCAGTCTTTCGCCAAAAACTCATAGGGGTACCCCTTTGTATTTTACATCAAATTTTCACCAAAAACTCAAAGGTGTATCCCTTTGTATTTTGCCTCTGTTTTTCACAAAAAACTCAAAGGGGTACCCCTTTGCATTTTTCCTCAGTTATTCACAAAAACTCAAAGGGGTACCCCTTTGCATTTTTCCTCAGTTTTACACCAAAAACTCAAAGGGGTACCCCTTTGTATTTTACATCAAATTTTCACAAAAAACTTAAAGGGGTACCCTTTTGTTTTTTTGCCTCAGTTTTTTTACAAAAAAACTCAAGGTGGTATCTCGTTGCATTTTGCCTCATTTTTTCAACAAAAACTCAAAAGGGTTCCCCTTTACATTTTTGCCTCAGTTTTTTCACAAAAAAAACTCAAGGTGGTATCCCATTGCATTTTGCTTTAGTTTTCCACCAAAAATTCAAATGGGTGCCCCTTTTTTCATTTTGCCTCAGTCTTTCGCCAAAAACTCATAGGGGTACCCCTTTGTATTTTACTTCAAATTTTCACCAAAAACTCAAAGGTGTATCCCTTTGTATTTTGCCTCTGTTTTTCACCAAAAACTCAAAGGGGTACCCCTTTGCATTTTTCCTCAGTTTTTCACAAAAACTCAAAGGGATAGCCCTTTGCATTTTTCCTCAGTTTTACACCAAAAACTCAAAGGGGTACCCCTTTGTATTTTACATCAAATTTTCACAAAAAACTTAAAGGGGTACCCTTTTGTTTTTTTGCCTCAGTTTTTTCACAAAAAAACTCAAGGTGGTATCCCGTTGCATTTTGCCTCATTTTTTCAACAAAAACTCAAAAGGGTTCCCCTTTACATTTTTGCCTCAGTTTTTTCACAAAAAAAAACTCAAGGTGGTATCCCATTGCATTTTTCCTTAGTTTTCCACCAAAAACTCAAATGTGTGCCCCTTTTTCATTTTGCCTCAGTCTTTCGCCAAAAACTCAAAGGGGTACCCCTTTGTATTTTACATAAAATTTTCACCAAAAAGTCAAAGGTGTTTCCCTTTGCATTTTGCCTCAGTTTTTCACCAAGAACTCAAAGGGGTATCCCTTTTCATTTTTCCTCAGTTTTTCCCAAAAACTCAAAGGGGTACCCATTTGCATTTTGCCTCAGTTTTCACCAAATACTTAAAGGGGTACCCCTTTGTATTTTACTTCAAATTTTCACAAAAAACTTAAAGGCGTACCCTTTTGATTTTTTGCCTCAGTTTTTTCACAAAAAAACTCATGGTGGTATCCCATTGCATTTTGCGTCACTTTTTCAACAAAAACTCAAAGGGGTTCCCCTTTGCATTTTTGCCTCAGTTTTTTACCAAAAAAAACTCAAGGTGGTATCCCATTGCATTTTGCCTTAGTTTTCCACCAAAAACTCAAATGGGTGCCCCTTTTTCATTTTGCCTGAGTCTTTCGCCAAAAACTCAATGGGGTACGCCTTTGTATTTTACATCAAATTTTCACCAAAAACTCAAAGGTGTTTCCCTTTGCATTTTGCCTCAGTTTTTCACCAAGAACTCAAAGGGTTACCCCTTTTCATTTTTCCTCAGTTTTTCCCAAAAACGCAAAGGGGTACCCCTTTGCATTTTGCCTCAGTTTTGCACCAAAAACTCAAAGGGGTACCCCTTTGTATTTTACATCAAATATTCACCAAAAACTCAAAGGTGTATCCCTTTGTATTTTGCCTTTGCTTTTTCACCAAAAACTCAAAGGGGTACCCCTCTGCATTTTTTCTCAGTTTTTCACAAAAACTCAAAGGGGTAGCCCTTTGCATTTTTCCTCAGTTTTACACCAAAAACTCAAAGGGGTACCCCTTTATATTTTACATCAAATTTACACAAAAAACTTAAAGGGGTACCCTTTTGCTTTTTTGCCTCAGTTTTTTCACTAAAAAACTCAAGGTGGTATCCCGTTGCATTTTGCCTCATTTTTTCAACAAAAACTCAAAAGGGTTCCCCTTTACATTTTTGCCTCAGTTTTTTCACAAAAAAAAAAACTCAAGGTGGTATCCCATTGCATTTTGCCTTAGTTTTCCACCAAAAACTCAAATGGGTGCCCCCTTTTCACTTTGCCTCAGTCTTTCGCCAAAAACTCAAAGGGGTACCCCTTTGTATTTTACATCAAATTTTCACCAAAAACTCAAAGGTGTTTCCCTTTGCATTTTGCCACAGTTTTTCACCAAGAACTCAAAGGGCTACCGCTTTTCATTTTTCCTCAGTTTTTCCCAAAAACGCAAAGGGGTACCCCTTTGCATTTTGACACAGTTTTGCACCAAAAACTCAAAGGGGTACCCCTTTGTATTTTACATCAAATTTTCACCAAAAAATCAAAGGTGTTTCCCTTTGCATTTTCCTCAGTTTTTCCAAAAAACTCAAAGGGGTACCCATTTGCATTTTGCCTCAGTTTTGCACCAAAAACTCAAAGAGGTACCCCTTTGTATTTTACATCAAATTTTCACCAAAAACTCAAAGGTGTATCCCTTTGTATTTTGCCTCTGTTTTTCACCAAAAACTCAAAGGGGTACCCCTTTGCATTTTTCCTCAGTTTTTCACAAAAACTCAAAAGGGTAGCCCTTTGCATTTTTCCTCAGTTACACCAAAAACTCAAAGGGGTACCCCTTTGTATTTTACATCAAATTTTCACGAAAAACTTAAAGGGGTACCCTTTTGTTTTTTTGCCTCAGTTTGTTTACAAAAAAACTCAAGGTGGTATCCCATTGCATTTTGCCTTAGTTTTCCACCAAAAACTCAAATGGGTGCCCCTTTTTTCATTTTGCCTCAGTCTTTCGCCAAAAACTCATAGGGGTACCCCTTTGTATTTTACATCAAATTTTCACCAAAAACTCAAAGGTGTTTCCCTTTGTATTTTCCCTCAGTTTTTCACCAAGAACTCAAAGGGTTACCCCTTTTCATTTTCCTCAGTTTTTCCCAAAAACTCAAAGGGGTACCCCTTTGAATTTTGCCTCAGTTTTGCACCAAAAACTCAAAGGGGTACCCCTTTGTATTTTACATCAAATTTTCACCAAAAACTCAAAGGTGTTTCCCTTTGCATTTTCCTCAGTTTTTCCCAAAAATTCAAAGGGGTACCCCTTTGTATTTTACATCAAATTTTCACCAAAAACTCAAATGTGTATCCCTTTGTATTTTGCCACTGTTTTTCACCAAAAACTCAAAGGGGTACCCCTTTGCATTTTTCCTCAGTTTTTCACAAAAACTCAAAAGGGAAGCCCTTTGCATTTTTCCTCAGTTTTACACCAAAAACTCAAAGGGGTACCCCTTTATATTTTACATCAAATTTACACAAAAAACTTAAAGGGGTACCCTTTTGCTTTTTTGCCTCAGTTTTTTCACTAAAAAACTCAAGGTGGTATCCCGTTGCATTTTGCCTCATTTTTTCAACAAAAACTCAAAAGGGTTCCCCTTTACATTTTTGCCTCAGTTTTTTCACAAAAAAAAAACTCAAGGTGGTATCCCATTGCATTTTGCCTTAGTTTTCCACCAAAAACTCAAATGGGTGCCCCCTTTTCACTTTGCCTCAGTCTTTCGCCAAAAACTCAAAGGGGTACCCCTTTGTATTTTACATCAAATTTTAACCAAAAACTCAAAGGTGTTTCCCTTTGCATTTTGCCACAGTTTTTCACCAAGAACTCAAAGGGCTACCGCTTTTCATTTTTCCTCAGTTTTTCCCAAAAACGCAAAGGGGTACCCCTTTGCATTTTGACACAGTTTTGCACCAAAAACTCAAAGGGGTACCCCTTTGTATTTTACATCAAATTTTCACCAAAAAATCAAAGGTGTTTCCCTTTGCATTTTCCTCAGTTTTTCCAAAAAACTCAAAGGGGTAGCCCTTTGCATTTTGCCTCAGTTTTGCACCAAAAACTCAAAGAGGTACCCCTTTGTATTTTACATCAAATTTTCACCAAAAACTCAAAGGTGTATCCCTTTGTATTTTGCCTCTGTTTTTCACCAAAAACTCAAAGGGGTACCCCTTTGCATTTTTCCTCAGTTTTTCACAAAAACTCAAAAGGGTAGCCCTTTGCATTTTTCCTCAGTTACACCAAAAACTCAAAGGGGTACCCCTTTGTATTTTACATCAAATTTTCACGAAAAACTTAAAGGGGTACCCTTTTGTTTTTTTGCCTCAGTTTGTTTACAAAAAAACTCAAGGTGGTATCCCATTGCATTTTGCCTTAGTTTTCCACCAAAAACTCAAATGGGTGCCCCTTTTTTCATTTTGCCTCACTCTTTCGCCAAAAACTCATAGGGGTACCCCTTTGTATTTTACATCAAATTTTCACCAAAAACTCAAAGGTGTTTCCCTTTGTATTTTCCCTCAGTTTTTCACCAAGAACTCAAAGGGTTACCCCTTTTCATTTTCCTCAGTTTTTCCCAAAAACTCAAAGGGGTACCCCTTTGCATTTTGCCTCAGTTTTGCACCAAAAACTCAAAGGGGTACCCCTTTGTATTTTACATCAAATTTTCACCAAAAACTCAAAGGTGTTTCCCTTTGCATTTTCCTCAGTTTTTCCCAAAAATTCAAAGGGGTACCCCTTTGTATTTTACATCAAATTTTCACCAAAAACTCAAATGTGTATCCCTTTGTATTTTGCCACTGTTTTTCACCAAAAACTCAAAGGGGTACCCCTTTGCATTTTTCCTCAGTTTTTCACAAAAACTCAAAAGGGAAGCCCTTTGCATTTTTCCTCAGTTTTACACCAAAAACTCAAAGGGGTACCCATTTTTATGATACATCAAATTTTCACTAAAAACTTAAAGGGGTACCCTTTTGTTTTTTTGCCTCATTTTTTTTACAAAAAAGCTCAAGGTGGTATCCCGTTGCATTTTGCCTCATTTTTTAAACAAAAACTCAAAACGGTTCCCCTTTACATTTTTGCCTCAGTTTTTTCACAAAAAAAACTCAAGGTGGTATCCCATTGCATTTTGCCTTAGTTTTCCACCAAAAACTCAAATGGGTGCCCCTTTTTTCATTTTGCCTCAGTCTTTCGCCAAAAACTCATAGGGGTACCCCTTTGTATTTTACATCAAATTTTCACCAAAAACTCAAAGGTGTATCCCTTTGTATTTTGCCTCTGTTTTTCACCAAAAACTCAAAGGGGTACCCCTTTGCATTTTTCCTCAGTTATTCACAAAAACTCAAAGGGGTAGCCCTTTGCATTTTTCCTCAGTTTTACACCAAAAACTCAAAGGGGTACCCCTTTGTATTTTACATCAAATTTTCACAAAAAACTTAAAGGGGTACCCTTTTGTTTTTTTGCCTCAGTTTTTTTACAAAAAAACTCAAGGTGGTATCCCGTTGCATTTTGCCTCATTTTTTCAACAAAAACTCAAAAGGGTTCCCCTTTACATTTTTGCCTCAGTTTTTTCACAAAAAAAAACTCAAGGTGGTATCCCATTGCATTTTGCTTTAGTTTTCCACCAAAAACTCAAATGGGTGCCCCTTTTTTCATTTTGCCTCAGTCTTTCGCCAAAAACTCATAGGGGTACCCCTTTGTATTTTACATCAAATTTTCACCAAAAACTCAAAGGTGTATCCCTTTGTATTTTGCCTCTGTTTTTCACCAAAAACTCAAAGGGGTACCCCTTTGCATTTTTCCTCAGTTTTTCACAAAAACTCAAAGGGATAGCCCTTTGCATTTTTCCTCAGTTTTACACCAAAAACACAAAGGGGTACCCCCTTGTATTTTACATCAAATTTTCACAAAAAACTTAAAGGGGTACCCTTTTGTTTTTTTGCCTCAGTTTTTTCACAAAAAAACTCAAGGTGGTATCCCGTTGCATTTTGCCTCATTTTTTCAACAAAAACTCAAAAAGGTTCCCCTTTACATTTTTGCCTCAGTTTTTTCACAAAAAAAACTCAAGGTGGTATCCCATTGCATTTTTCCTTAGTTTTCCACCAAAAACTCAAATGGGTGCCCCTTTTTCATTTTGCCTCAGTCTTTCGCCAAAAACTCAAAGGGGTACCTCTTTGTATTTTACATAAAATTTTCACCAAAAAGTCAAAGGTGTTTCCCTATGCATTTTGCCTCAGTTTTTCACCAAGAACTCAAAGGGGTATCCCTTTTCATTTTTCCTCAGTTTTTCCCAAAAACTCAAAGGGGTAACCATTTGCATTTTGCCTCAGTTTTCACCAAATACTTAAAGGGGTACCCCTTTGTATTTTACTTCAAATTTTCACAAAAAACTTAAAGGCGTACCCTTTTGATTTTTTGCCTCAGTTTTTTCACAAAAAAACTCATGGTGGTATCCCATTGCATTTTGCATCACTTTTTCAACAAAAACTCAAAAGGGTTCCCCTTTGCATTTTTGCCTCAGTTTTTTACCAAAAAAAACTCAAGGTGGTATCCCATTGCATTTTGCCTTAGTTTTCCACCAAAAACTCAAATGGGTGCCCCTTTTTCATTTTGCCTGAGTCTTTCGCCAAAAACTCAATGGGGTACGCCTTTGTATTTTACATCAAATTTTCACCAAAAACTCAAAGGTGTTTCCCTTTGCATTTTGCCTCAGTTTTTCACCAAGAACTCAAAGGGTTACCCCTTTTCATTTTTCCTCAGTTTTTCCCAAAAACGCAAAGGGGTACCCCTTTGCATTTTGCCTCAGTTTTGCACCAAAAACTCAAAGGGGTACCCCTTTGTATTTTAAATCAAATATTCACCAAAAACTCAAAGGTGTATCCCTTTGTATTTTGCCTTTGCTTTTTCACCAAAAACTCAAAGGGGTACCCCTTTGCATTTTTTCTCAGTTTTTCACAAAAACTCAAAGGGGTAGCCCTTTG
The DNA here is from genome assembly GCA_037975025.1 of Excoecaria agallocha. NCBI lineage: Eukaryota > Viridiplantae > Streptophyta > Magnoliopsida > Malpighiales > Euphorbiaceae > Excoecaria > Excoecaria agallocha. The sequence continues at coordinate 75,819 of JBBPFJ010000209.1, forward strand.
CATTTTTCCTCAGTTTTACACCAAAAACTTAAAGGGGTACCCCTTTATATTTTACATCAAATTTACACAAAAAACTTAAAGGGGTACCCTTTTGCTTTTTTGCCTCAGTTTTTTCACTAAAAAACTCAAGGTGGTATCCCGTTGCATTTTGCCTCATTTTTTCAACAAAAACTCAAAAGGGTTCCCCTTTACATTTTTGCCTCAGTTTTTTCACAAAAAAAAAACTCAAGGTGGTATCCCATTGCATTTTGCCTTAGTTTTCCACCAAAAACTCAAATGGGTGCCCCCTTTTCACTTTGCCTCAGTCTTTCGCCAAAAACTCAAAGGGGTACCCCTTTGTATTTTACATCAAATTTTCACCAAAAACTCAAAGGTGTTTCCCTTTGCATTTTGCCTCAGTTTTTCACCAAGAACTCAAAGGGCTACCGCTTTTCATTTTTCCTCAGTTTTTCCCAAAAACGCAAAGGGGTACCCCTTTGCATTTTGCCACAGTTTTGCACCAAAAACTCAAAGGGGTACCCCTTTGTATTTTACATCAAATTTTCACCAAAAAATCAAAGGTGTTTCCCTTTGCATTTTCCTCAGTTTTTGCCAAAAACTCAAAGGGGTACCCCTTTGCATTTTGCCTCAGTTTTGCACCAAAAACTCAAAGGGGTACCCCTTTGTATTTTACATCAAATTTTCACCAAAAACTCAAAGGTGTATCCCTTTGTATTTTGCCTCTGTTTTTCACCAAAAACTCAAAGGGGTACCCCTTTGCATTTTTCCTCAGTTTTTCACAAAAACTCAAAAGGGTAGCCCTTTGCATTTTTCCTCAGTTACACCAAAAACTCAAAGGGGTACCCCTTTGTATTTTACATCAAATTTTCACGAAAAACTTAAAGGGGTACCCTTTTATTTTTTTGCCTCAGTTTGTTTACAAAAAAACTCAAGGTGGTATCCCATTTCATTTTGCCTCATTTTTTCAACAAAAACTCAAAAGGGTTCCCCTTTGCATTTTTGCCTCAGTTTTTTCATAAAAAAAACTCAAGGTGGTATCCCATTGCATTTTGCCTTAGTTTTCCACCAAAAACTCAATTGGGTGCCCCTTTTTCATTTTGCCTCAGTCTTTCGCCAAAAACTCAAAGGGGTACGCCTTTGTATTTTACATCAAATTTTCACCAAAAACTCAAAGGTGTTTCCCTTTGCATTTTCCTCAGTTTTTCCCAAAAATTCAAAGGGGTACCCCTTTGTATTTTACATCAAATTTTCACCAAAAACTCAAATGTGTATCCCTTTGTATTTTGCCACTGTTTTTCACCAAAAACTCAAAGGGGTACCCCTTTGCATTTTTCCTCAGTTTTTCACAAAAACTCAAAAGGGAAGCCCTTTGCATTTTTCCTCAGTTTTACACCAAAAACTCAAAGGGGTACCCATTTATATTTTACATCAAATTTACACAAAAAACTTAAAGGGGTACCCTTTTGCTTTTTTGCCTCAGTTTTTTCACTAAAAAACTCAAGGTGGTATCCCGTTGCATTTTGCCTCATTTTTTCAACAAAAACTCAAAAGGGTTCCCCTTTACATTTTTGCCTCAGTTTTTTCACAAAAAAAAACTCAAGGTGGTATCCCATTGCATTTTGCCTTAGTTTTCCACCAAAAACTCAAATGGGTGCCCCCTTTTCACTTTGCCTCAGTCTTTCGCCAAAAACTCAAAGGGGTACCCCTTTGTATTTTACATCAAATTTTCACCAAAAACTCAAAGGTGTTTCCCTTTGCATTTTGCCATAGTTTTTCACCAAGAACTCAAAGGGCTACCGCTTTTCATTTTTCCTCAGTTTTTCCCAAAAACGCAAAGGGGTACCCCTTTGCATTTTGACACAGTTTTGCACCAAAAACTCAAAGGGGTACCCCTTTGTATTTTACATCAAATTTTCACCAAAAAATCAAAGGTGTTTCCCTTTGCATTTTCCTCAGTTTTTCCAAAAAACTCAAAGGGGTAGCCCTTTGCATTTTGCCTCAGTTTTGCACCAAAAACTCAAAGAGGTACCCCTTTGTATTTTACATCAAATTTTCACCAAAAACTCAAAGGTGTATCCCTTTGTATTTTGCCTCTGTTTTTCACCAAAAACTCAAAGGGGTACCCCTTTGCATTTTTCCTCAGTTTTTCACAAAAACTCAAAAGGGTAGCCCTTTGCATTTTTCCTCAGTTACACCAAAAACTCAAAGGGGTACCCCTTTGTATTTTACATCAAATTTTCACGAAAAACTTAAAGGGGTACCCTTTTGTTTTTTTGCCTCAGTTTGTTTACAAAAAAACTCAAGGTGGTATCCCATTGCATTTTGCCTTAGTTTTCCACCAAAAACTCAAATGGGTGCCCCTTTTTTCATTTTGCCTCACTCTTTCGCCAAAAACTCATAGGGGTACCCCTTTGTATTTTACATCAAATTTTCACCAAAAACTCAAAGGTGTTTCCCTTTGTATTTTCCCTCAGTTTTTCACCAAGAACTCAAAGGGTTACCCCTTTTCATTTTCCTCAGTTTTTCCCAAAAACTCAATGGGGTACCCCTTTGCATTTTGCCTCAGTTTTGCACCAAAAACTCAAAGGGGTACCCCTTTGTATTTTACATCAAATTTTCACCAAAAACTCAAAGGTGTTTCCCTTTGCATTTTCCTCAGTTTTTCCCAAAAATTCAAAGGGGTACCCCTTTGTATTTTACATCAAATTTTCACCAAAAACTCAAATGTTTATCCCTTTGTATTTTGCCACTGTTTTTCACCAAAAACTCAAAGGGGTACCCCTTTGCATTTTTCCTCAGTTTTTCACATAAACTCAAAAGGGAAGCCCTTTGCATTTTTCCTCAGTTTTACACCAAAAACTCAAAGGGGTACCCATTTTTATTTTACATCAAATTTTCACTAAAAACTTAAAGGGGTACCCTTTTGTTTTTTTGCCTCATTTTTTTTACAAAAAAGCTCAAGGTGGTATCCCGTTGCATTTTGCCTCATTTTTTAAACAAAAACTCAAAACGGTTCCCCTTTACATTTTTGCCTCAGTTTTTTCACAAAAAAAACTCAAGGTGGTATCCCATTGCATTTTGCCTTAGTTTTCCACAAAAAACTCAAATGGGTGCCCCTTTTTTCATTTTGCCTCAGTCTTTCGCCAAAAACTCATAGGGGTACCCCTTTGTATTTTACACCAAATTTTCACCAAAAACTCAAAGGTGTATCCCTTTGAATTTTGCCTCTATTTTTCACCAAAAACTCAAAGGGGTACCCCTTTGCATTTTTCCTCAGTTATTCACAAAAACTCAAAGGGGTAGCCCTTTGCATTTTTCCTCAGTTTTACACCAAAAACTCAAAGGGGTACCCCTTTGTATTTTACATTAAATTTTCACAAAAAACTTAAAGGGGTACCCTTTTGTTTTTTTGCCTCAGTTTTTTTACAAAAAAACTCAATGTGGTATCCCGTTGCATTTTGCCTCATTTTTTCAACAAAAACTCAAAAGGGTTCCCCTTTACATTTTTGCCTCAGTTTTTTCACAAAAAAAACTCAAGGTGGTATCCCATTGCATTTTGCTTTAGTTTTCCACCAAAAACTCAAATGGGTGCCCCTTTTTTCATTTTGCCTCAGTCTTTCGCCAAAAACTCATAGGGGTACCCCTTTGTATTTTACATCAAATTTTTACCAAAAACTCAAAGGTGTATCCCTTTGTATTTTGCCTCTGTTTTTCACCAAAAACTCAAAGGGGTACCCCTTTGCATTTTTCCTCAGTTTTTCACAAAAACTCAAAGGGATAGCCCTTTGCATTTTTCCTCAGTTTTACACCAAAAACACAAAGGGGTACCCCCTTGTATTTTACATCAAATTTTCACAAAAAACTTAAAGGGGTACCCTTTTGTTTTTTTGCCTCATTTTTTTTACAAAAAAGCTCAAGGTGGTATCCCGTTGCATTTTGCCTCATTTTTTAAACAAAAACTCAAAACGGTTCCCCTTTACATTTTTGCCTCAGTTTTTTCACAAAAAAAACTCAAGGTGGTATCCCATTGCATTTTGCCTTAGTTTTCCACAAAAAACTCAAATGGGTGCCCCTTTTTTCATTTTGCCTCAGTCTTTCGCCAAAAACTCATAGGGGTACCCCTTTGTATTTTACACCAAATTTTCACCAAAAACTCAAAGGTGTATCCCTTTGTATTTTGCCTCTATTTTTCACCAAAAACTCAAAGGGGTACCCCTTTGCATTTTTCCTCAGTTATTCACAAAAACTCAAAGGGGTAGCCCTTTGCATTTTTCCTCAGTTTTACACCAAAAACTCAAAGGGGTACCCCTTTGTATTTTACATCAAATTTTCACAAAAAACTTAAAGGGGTACCCTTTTGTTTTTTTGCCTCAGTTTTTTTACAAAAAAACTCAAGGTGGTATCCCGTTGCATTTTGCCTCATTTTTTCAACAAAAACTCAAAAGGGTTCCCCTTTACATTTTTGCCTCAGTTTTTTCACAAAAAAAACTCAAGGTGGTATCCCATTGCATTTTGCTTTAGTTTTCCACCAAAAACTCAAATGGGTGCCCCTTTTTTCATTTTGCCTCAGTCTTTCGCCAAAAACTCATAGGGGTACCCCTTTGTATTTTACATCAAATTTTCACCAAAAACTCAAAGGTGTATCCCTTTGTATTTTGCCTCTGTTTTTCACCAAAAACTCAAAGGGGTACCCCTTTGCATTTTTCCTCAGTTTTTCACAAAAACTCAAAGGGATAGCCCTTTGCATTTTTCCTCAGTTTTACACCAAAAACACAAAGGGGTACCCCCTTGTATTTTACATCAAATTTTCACAAAAAACTTAAAGGGGTACCCTTTTGTTTTTTTGCCTCAGTTTTTTCACAAAAAAACTCAAGGTGGTATCACGTTGCATTTTGCCTCATTTTTTTTCAACAAAAACTCAAAAAGGTTCCCCTTTACATTTTTGCCTCAGTTTTTTCACAAAAAAAAACTCAAGGTGGTATCCCATTGCATTTTTCCTTAGTTTTCCACCAAAAACTCAAATGGGTGCCCCTTTTTCATTTTGCCTCAGTCTTTCGCCAAAAACTCAAAGGGGTACCCCTTTGTATTTTACATAAAATTTTCACCAAAAAGTCAAAGGTGTTTCCCTATGCATTTTGCCTCAGTTTTTCACCAAGAACTCAAAGGGGTATCCCTTTTCATTTTTCCTCAGTTTTTCCCAAAAACTCAAAGGGGTACCCATTTGCATTTTGCCTCAGTTTTCACCAAATACTTAAAGGGGTACCCCTTTGTATTTTACTTCAAATTTTCACAAAAAACTTAAAGGCGTACCCTTTTGATTTTTTGCCTCAGTTTTTTCACAAAAAAACTCATGGTGGTATCCCATTGCATTTTGCATCACTTTTTCAACAAAAACTCAAAAGGGTTCCCCTTTGCATTTTTGCCTCAGTTTTTTACCAAAAAAAACTCAAGGTGGTATCCCATTGCATTTTGCCTTAGTTTTCCACCAAAAACTCAAATGGGTGCCCCTTTTTCATTTTGCCTGAGTCTTTCGCCAAAAACTCAATGGGGTACGCCTTTGTATTTTACATCAAATTTTCACCAAAAACTCAAAGGTGTTTCCCTTTGCATTTTGCCTCAGTTTTTCACCAAGAACTCAAAGGGTTACCCCTTTTCATTTTTCCTCAGTTTTTCCCAAAAACGCAAAGGGGTACCCCTTTGCATTTTGCCTCAGTTTTGCACCAAAAACTCAAAGGGGTACCCCTTTGTATTTTAAATCAAATATTCACCAAAAACTCAAAGGTGTATCCCTTTGTATTTTGCCTTTGCTTTTTCACCAAAAACTCAAAGGGGTACCCCTTTGCATTTTTTCTCAGTTTTTCACAAAAACTCAAAGGGGTAGCCCTTTGCATTTTTCCTCAGTTTTACACCAAAAACTTAAAGGGGTACCCCTTTATATTTTACATCAAATTTACACAAAAAACTTAAAGGGGTACCCTTTTGCTTTTTTGCCTCAGTTTTTTCACTAAAAAACTCAAGGTGGTATCCCGTTGCATTTTGCCTCATTTTTTAAACAAAAACTCAAAAGGGTTCCCCTTTACATTTTTGCCTCAGTTTTTTCACAAAAAAAAAACTCAAGGTGGTATCCCATTGCATTTTGCCTTAGTTTTCCACCAAAAACTCAAATGGGTGCCCCCTTTTCACTTTGCCTCAGTCTTTCGCCAAAAACTCAAAGGGGTACCCCTTTGTATTTTACATCAAATTTTCACCAAAAACTCAAAGGTGTTTCCGTTTGCATTTTGCCTCAGTTTTTCACCAAGAACTCAAAGGGCTACCGCTTTTCATTTTTCCTCAGTTTTTCCCAAAAACGCAAAGGGGTACCCCTTTGCATTTTGCCACAGTTTTGCACCAAAAACTCAAAGGGGTACCCCTTTGTATTTTACATCAAATTTTCACCAAAAAATCAAAGGTGTTTCCCTTTGCATTTTCCTCAGTTTTTCCCTAAAACTCAAAGGGGTACCCCTTTGCATTTTGCCTCAGTTTTGCACCAAAAACTCAAAGGGGTACCCCTTTGTATTTTACATCAAATTTTCACCAAAAACTCAAAGGTGTATCCCTTTGTATTTTGCCTCTGTTTTTCACCAAAAACTCAAAGGGGTACCCCTTTGCATTTTTCCTCAGTTTTTCACAAAAACTCAAAAGGGTAGCCCTTTGCATTTTTCCTCAGTTACACCAAAAACTCAAAGGGGTACCCCTTTGTATTTTACATCAAATTTTCACGAAAAACTTAAAGGGGTACCCTTTTATTTTTTTGCCTCAGTTTGTTTACAAAAAAACTCAAGGTGGTATCCCATTTCATTTTGCCTCATTTTTTCAACAAAAACTCAAAAGGGTTCCCCTTTGCATTTTTGCCTCAGTTTTTTCATAAAAAAAACTCAAGGTGGTATCCCATTGCATTTTGCCTTAGTTTTCCACCAAAAACTCAATTGGGTGCCCCTTTTTCATTTTGCCTCAGTCTTTCGCCAAAAACTCAAAGGGGTACGCCTTTGTATTTTACATCAAATTTTCACCAAAAACTCAAAGGTGTATCCCTTTATATTTTGCCTCTGTTTTTCACCAAAAACTCAAAGGGGTACCCCTTTGCATTTTTCCTCAGTTTTTCACAAAAACTCAAAGGGGTACCCCTTTGCATTTTTCCTCAGTTTTACACCAAAAACTCAAAGGGGTACCCCTTTGTATTTTACATCAAATTTTCACGAAAAACTTAAAGGGGTACCCTTTTGTTTTTTTGCCTCAGTTTTTTTACAAAAAAACTCAAGGTGGTATCCCATTTCATTTTGCCTCATTTTTTCAACAAAAACTCAAAAGGGTTTCCCTTTACATTTTTGCTCAGTTTTTTCACAAAAAAAGAACTCAAGGTGGTATCCCATTGCATTTTGCCTTAGTTTTCCACCAAAAACTCAAATGGGTGCCCCTTTTTCATTTTGCCTCAGTCTTTCGCCAAAAACTCAAATGGGTACCCCTTTGTATTTTACATCAAATTTTCACCAAAAAGTCAAAGGTGTTTCCCTTTGCATTTTGCCTCAGTTTTTCACCAAGAACTCAAAGGGGTATCCCTTTTCATTTTTCCTCAGTTTTTCCCAAAAACTCAAAGGGGTACCCCTTTGCATTTTGCCTCAGTTTTCACCAAATACTTAAAGGGGTACCCCTTTGTATTTTACTTCAAATTTTCACAAAAAACTTAAAGGCGTACCCTTTTGCTTTTTTGCCTCAGTTTTTTCACAAAAAAACTCATGGTGGTATCCCATTGCATTTTGCGTCACTTTTTCAATAAAAACTCAAAAGGGTTCCCCTTTGTATTTTTGCCTCAGTTTTTTCACAAAAAAAACTCAAGGTGGTATCCCCTTGCATTTTGCCTTAGTTTTTCACCAAAAATTCAAATGGGTGCCCCTTTTTCATTTTGGCTCAGTCTTTCGCCAAAAAGTCAAAGGGGTACGCCTTTGTATTTTACATCAAATTTTCACCAAAAACTCAAAGGTGTATCCCTTTGTATTTTGCCTCTGTTTTTCACCAAAAACTCAAAGGGGTACCCCTTTGCATTTTTCCTCAGTTTTTCACAAAAACTCAAAGGGATAGCCCTTTGCATTTTTCCTCAGTTTTACACCAAAAACTCAAAGGGGTACCCCTATGTATTTTACATCAAATTTTCACGAAAAACTTAAAGGGGTACCCTTTTGTTTTTTTGCCTCAGTTTTTTTACAAAAAAACTCAAGGTGGTATCCCATTTCATTTTGCCTCATTTTTTCAACAAAAACTCAAAAGGGTTTCCCTTTACATTTTTGCTCAATTTTTTCACAAAAAAAAACTCAAGGTGGTATCCCATTGCATTTTGCCTTAGTTTTCCACCAAAAACTCAAATGGGTGCCCCTTTTTCATTTTGCCTCAGTCTTTCGCCAAAAACTCAAAAGGGTACCCCTTTGTATTTTACATCAAATTTTCACCAAAAAGTCAAAGGTGTTTCCCTTTGCATTTTGCCTCAGTTTTTCACCAAGAACTCAAAGGGGTATCCCTTTTCATTTTTCCTCAGTTTTTCCCAAAAACTCAAAGGGGTACCCCTTTGCATTTTGCCTCAGTTTTCACCAAATACTTAAAGGGGTACCCCTTTGTATTTTACTTCAAATTTTCACAAAAAACTTAAAGGCGTACCCTTTTGCTTTTTTGCCTCAGTTTTTTCACAAAAAAAACTCATGGTGGTATCCCATTGCATTTTGCGTCACTTTTTCAACAAAAACTCAAAAGGGTTCCCCTTTGCATTTTTGCCTCAGTTTTTTCACAAAAAAAACTCAAGGTGGTATCCCCTTGCATTTTGCCTTAGTTTTCCACATAAAATTCAAATGGGTGCCCCTTTTTCATTTTGCCTCAGTCTTTCGCCAAAAACTCAAAGGGGTACGCCTTTGTATTTTACATCAAATTTTCACCAAAAACTCAAAGGTGTATCCCTTTGTATTTTGCCTCTGTTTTTCACAAAAAACTCAAAGGGGTACCCCTTTGCATTTTTCCTCAGTTTTTCACAAAAACTCAAAGGGATAGCACTTTGCATTTTTCCTCAGTTTTACACCAAAAACTCAAAGGGGTACCCCTATGTATTTTACATCAAATTTTCACAAAAAACTTAAAGGGGTACCCTTTTGTTTTTTTGCCTCAGTTTTTTTACAAAAAAACTCAAGGTGGTATCCCATTTCATTTTGCCTCATTTTTTCAACAAAAACTCAAAAGGGTTTCCCTTTACATTTTTGCCTCAGTTTTTTCCCAAAAAAAACTCAAGGTGGTATCCCATTGCATTTTGCCTTAGTTTTCCACCAAAAACTCAAATGGGTGCCCCTTTTTCATTTTGCCTCAGTCTTTCGCCAAAAACTCGAAGGGGTACGCCTTTGTATTTTACATCAAATTTTCACCAAAAACTCAAAGGTGTATCCCTTTATATTTTGCCTCTGTTTTTCACCAAAAACTCAAAGGGGTACCCCTTTGCATTTTTCCTCAGTTTTTCACAAAAACTCAAAGGGGTACCCCTTTGCATTTTTCCTCAGTTTTACACCAAAAACTCAAAGGGGTACCCCTTTGAATTTTACATCAAATTTTCACGAAAAACTTAAAGGGGTACCCTTTTGTTTTTTTGCCTCAGTTTTTTTACAAAAAAACTCAAGGTGGTATCCCATTTCATTTTGCCTCATTTTTTCAACAAAAACTCAAAAGGGTTTCCCTTTACATTTTTGCCTCAGTTTTTTCACAAAAAAAAACTCAAGGTGGTATCCCATTGCATTTTGCCTTAGTTTTCCACCAAAAACTCAAATGGGTGCCCCATTTTCATTTTGCCTCAGTCTTTCGCCAAAAACTCAAAGGGGTACCCCTTTGTATTTTACATCAAATTTTCACCAAAAAGTCAAAGGTGTTTCCCTTTGCATTTTGCCTCAGTTTTTCACCAAGAACTCAAAGGGGTATCCCTTTTCATTTTTCCTCAGTTTTTCCCAAAAACTCAAAGGGGTACCCCTTTGTATTTTGCCTCAGTTTTCACCAAATACTTAAAGGGGTACCCCTTTGTATTTTACTTCAAATTTTCACAAAAAACTTAAAGGCGTACCCTTTTTTCTTTTTTGCCTCAGTTTTTTCACAAAAAAATTCATGGTGGTATCCCATTGCATTTTGCGTCACTTTTTCAACAAAAACTCAAAAGGGTTCCCCTTTGCATTTTTGCCTCAGTTTTTTCACAAAAAAAACTCAAGGTGGTATCCCATTGCATTTTGCCTTAGTTTTCCACCAAAAACTCAAATGGGTGCCCCTTTTTCATTTTGCCTCAGTCTTTCGCCAAAAACTCAAAGGGGTACGCCTTTGTATTTTACATCAAATTTTCACCAAAAACTCAAAGGTGTATCCCTTTGTATTTTGCCTCTGTTTTTCACCAAAAACTCAAAGGGGTACCCCTTTGTATTTTTCCTCAGTTTTTCACAAAAACTCAAAGGGATAGCCCTTTGCATTTTTCCTCAGTTTTACACCAAAAACTCAAAGGGGTACCCCTTTGTATTTTACATCAAATTTTCACAAAAAACTTAAAGGGGTACCCTTTTGTTTTTTTGCCCCAGTTTTTTCACAAAAAAACTCGTGGTGGTATCCCATTGCATTTTGCGTCACTTTTTCAACAAAAACTCAAAAGGGTTCCCCTTTGCATTTTTGCCTCAGTTTTTTCACAAAAAAAACTCAAGGTGGTATCCCATTGCATTTTGCCTTAGTTTTCCACCAAAAACTCAAATGGGTGCCCCTTTTTCATTTTGCCTCAGTCTTTCGCCAAAAACTCAAAGGGGTACGCCTTTGTATTTTACATCAAATTTTCACCAAAAACTCAAAGGTGTATCCCTTTGTATTTTGCCTCAGTTTTTCACCAAGAACTCAAAGGGGTATCCCTTTTCATTTTTCCTCAGTTTTTCCCAAAAACTCAAAGGGGTACCCCTTTGCATTTTTCCTCAGTTTTACACCAAAAACTCAAAGGGGTACCCCTTTGAATTTTACATCAAATTTTCACGAAAAACTTAAAGGGGTACCCTTTTGTTTTTTTGCCTCAGTTTTTTTACAAAAAAACTCAAGGTGGTATCCCATTTCATTTTGCCTCATTTTTTCAACAAAAACTCAAAAGGGTTTCCCTTTACATTTTTGCCTCAGTTTTTTCACAAAAAAAAACTCAAGGTGGTATCCCATTGCATTTTGCCTTAGTTTTCCACCAAAAACTCAAATGGGTGCCCCTTTTTCATTTTGCCTCAGTCTTTCGCCAAAAACTCAAAGGGATACCCCTTTGTATTTTACATCAAATTTTCACCAAAAAGTCAAAGGTGTTTCCCTTTGCATTTTGCCTCAGTTTTTCACCAAGAACTCAAAGGGGTATCCCTTTTCATTTTTCCTCAGTTTTTCCCAAAAACTCAAAGGGGTACCCCTTTGTATTTTGCCTCAGTTTTCACCAAATACTTAAAGGGGTACCCCTTTGTATTTTACTTCAAATTTTCACAAAAAACTTAAAGGCGTACCCTTTTTTCTTTTTTGCCTCAGTTTTTTCACAAAAAAATTCATGGTGGTATCCCATTGCATTTTGCGTCACTTTTTCAACAAAAACTCAAAAGGGTTCCCCTTTGCATTTTTGCCTCAGTTTTTTCACAAAAAAAACTCAAGGTGGTATCCCATTGCATTTTGCCTTAGTTTTCCACCAAAAACTCAAATGGGTGCCCCTTTTTCATTTTGCCTCAGTCTTTCGCCAAAAACTCAAAGGGGTACGCCTTTGTATTTTACATCAAATTTTCACCAAAAACTCAAAGGTGTATCCCTTTGTATTTTGCCTCTGTTTTTCACCAAAAACTCAAAGGGGTACCCCTTTGTATTTTTCCTCAGTTTTTCACAAAAACTCAAAGGGATAGCCCTTTGCATTTTTCCTCAGTTTTACACCAAAAACTCAAAGGGGTACCCCTTTGTATTTTACATCAAATTTTCACAAAAAACTTAAAGGGGTACCCTTTTGTTTTTTTGCCCCAGTTTTTTCACAAAAAAACTCGTGGTGGTATCCCATTGCATTTTGCGTCACTTTTTCAACAAAAACTCAAAAGGGTTCCCCTTTGCATTTTTGCCTCAGTTTTTTCACAAAAAAAACTCAAGGTGGTATCCCATTGCATTTTGCCTTAGTTTTCCACCAAAAACTCAAATGGGTGCCCCTTTTTCATTTTGCCTCAGTCTTTCGCCAAAAACTCAAAGGGGTACGCCTTTGTATTTTACATCAAATTTTCACCAAAAAGTCAAAGGTGTTTCCCTTTGCATTTTGCCTCAGTTTTTCACCAAGAACTCAAAGGGGTATCCCTTTTCATTTTTCCTCAGTTTTTCCCAAAAACTCAAAGGGGTACCCCTTTGTATTTTGCCTCAGTTTTCACCAAATACTTAAAGGGGTACCCCTTTGTATTTTACTTCAAATTTTCACAAAAAACTTAAAGGCGTACCCTTTTTTCTTTTTTGCCTCAGTTTTTTCACAAAAAAATTCATGGTGGTATCCCATTGCATTTTGCGTCACTTTTTCAACAAAAACTCAAAAGGGTTCCCCTTTGCATTTTTGCCTCAGTTTTTTCACAAAAAAAACTCAAGGTGGTATCCCATTGCATTTTGCCTTAGTTTTCCACCAAAAACTCAAATGGGTGCCCCTTTTTCATTTTGCCTCAGTCTTTCGCCAAAAACTCAAAGGGGTACGCCTTTGTATTTTACATCAAATTTTCACCAAAAACTCAAAGGTGTATCCCTTTGTATTTTGCCTCTGTTTTTCACCAAAAACTCAAAGGGGTACCCCTTTGTATTTTTCCTCAGTTTTTCACAAAAACTCAAAGGGATAGCCCTTTGCATTTTTCCTCAGTTTTACACCAAAAACTCAAAGGGGTACCCCTTTGTATTTTACATCAAATTTTCACAAAAAACTTAAAGGGGTACCCTTTTGTTTTTTTGCCCCAGTTTTTTCACAAAAAAACTCGTGGTGGTATCCCATTGCATTTTGCGTCACTTTTTCAACAAAAACTCAAAAGGGTTCCCCTTTGCATTTTTGCCTCAGTTTTTTCACAAAAAAAACTCAAGGTGGTATCCCATTGCATTTTGCCTTAGTTTTCCACCAAAAACTCAAATGGGTGCCCCTTTTTCATTTTGCCTCAGTCTTTCGCCAAAAACTCAAAGGGGTACGCCTTTGTATTTTACATCAAATTTTCACCAAAAAGTCAAAGGTGTTTCCCTTTGCATTTTGCCTCAGTTTTTCACCAAGAACTCAAAGGGGTATCCCTTTTCATTTTTCCTCAGTTTTTCCCAAAAACTCAAAGGGGTACCCCTTTGTATTTTGCCTCAGTTTTCACCAAATACTTAAAGGGGTACCCCTTTGTATTTTACTTCAAATTTTCACAAAAAACTTAAAGGCGTACCCTTTTTTCTTTTTTGCCTCAGTTTTTTCACAAAAAAATTCATGGTGGTATCCCATTGCATTTTGCGTCACTTTTTCAACAAAAACTCAAAAGGGTTCCCCTTTGCATTTTTGCCTCAGTTTTTTCACAAAAAAAACTCAAGGTGGTATCCCATTGCATTTTGCCTTAGTTTTCCACCAAAAACTCAAATGGGTGCCCCTTTTTCATTTTGCCTCAGTCTTTCGCCAAAAACTCAAAGGGGTACGCCTTTGTATTTTACATCAAATTTTCACCAAAAACTCAAAGGTGTATCCCTTTGTATTTTGCCTCTGTTTTTCACCAAAAACTCAAAGGGGTACCCCTTTGTATTTTTCCTCAGTTTTTCACAAAAACTCAAAGGGATAGCCCTTTGCATTTTTCCTCAGTTTTACACCAAAAACTCAAAGGGGTACCCCTTTGTATTTTACATCAAATTTTCACAAAAAACTTAAAGGGGTACCCTTTTGTTTTTTTGCCCCAGTTTTTTCACAAAAAAACTCGTGGTGGTATCCCATTGCATTTTGCGTCACTTTTTCAACAAAAACTCAAAAGGGTTCCCCTTTGCATTTTTGCCTCAGTTTTTTCACAAAAAAAACTCAAGGTGGTATCCCATTGCATTTTGCCTTAGTTTTCCACCAAAAACTCAAATGGGTGCCCCTTTTTCATTTTGCCTCAGTCTTTCGCCAAAAACTCAAAGGGGTACGCCTTTGTATTTTACATCAAATTTTCACCAAAAACTCAAAGGTGTATCCCTTTGTATTTTGCCTCAGTTTTTCACCAAGAACTCAAAGGGGTATCCCTTTTCATTTTTCCTCAGTTTTTCCCAAAAACTCAAAGGGGTTCCCCTTTGCATTTTGCCTCAGTTTTCACCAAATACTTAAAGGGGTACCCCTTTGTATTTTACTTCAAATTTTCACAAAAAACTTAAAGGCGTACCCTTTTGCTTTTTTGCCTAAGTTTTTTCACAAAAAAACTCATGGTGGTATCCCATTGCATTTTGCGTCACTTTTTCAACAAAAACTCAAAAGGGTTCCCCTTTGCATTTTTGCCTCAGTTTTTTCACAAAAAAAATCAAGGTGGTATCCCATTGCATTTTGCCTTAGTTTTCCACCAAAAACTCAAATGGGTGCCCCTTTTTCATTTTGCCTCAGTCTTTCGCCAAAAACTAAAAGGGGTACGCCTTTGTATTTTACATCAAATTTTCACCAAAAACTCAAAGGTGTATCCCTTTATATTTTGCCTCTGTTTTTCACCAAAAACTCAAAGTGGTACCCCTTTGCATTTTTCCTCAGTTTTTCACAAAAACTCAAAGGGATAGCCCTTTGCATTTTTCCTCAGTTTTACACCAAAAACTCAAAGGGGTACCCCTTTGTATTTTACATCAAATTTTCATAAAAAACTTAAAGGGGTACCCTTTTGTTTTTTTGCCTCAGTTTTTTTACAAAAAAACTCAAGGTGGTATCCCATTTCATTTTGCCTCATTTTTTCAACAAAAACTCAAAAGGGTTTCCCTTTACATTTTTGCCTCAGTTTTTTCACAAAAAAAACTCAAGGTGGTATCCCATTGCATTTTGCCTTAGTTTTCCACCAAAAACTCAAAAGGGTGCCCCTTTTTCATTTTGCCTCAGTCTTTCGCCAAAAACTCAAAGGGGTACCCCTTTGTATTTTACATCAAATTTTCACCAAAAAGTTAAAGGTGTTTCCCTTTGCATTTTGCCTCAGTTTTTCACCAAGAACCTAAAGGGGTATCCCTTTTCATTTTTCCTCAGTTTTTCCCAAAAACTCAAAGGGGTACCCCTTTGCATTTTGCCTCAGTTTTCACCAAATACTTAAAGGGGTACCCCTTTGTATTTTACTTCAAATTTTCACAAAAAACTTAAAGGCATACCCTTTTGCTTTTTTGCCTCAGTTTTTTCACAAAAAAACTCATGGTGGTATCCCATTGCATTTTGCGTCACTTTTTCAACAAAAACTCAAAAGGGTTCCCCTTTGCATTTTTGCCTCAGTTTTTTCACAAAAAAACTCAAGGTGGTATCCCATTGCATTTTACCTTAGTTTTCCACCAAAAACTCAAATGGGTGCCCCTTTTTCATTTTGCCTCAGGCTTTCGCCAAAAACTAAAAGGGGTACGCCTTTGTATTTTACATCAAATTTTCACCAAAAACTCAAAGGTGTATCCCTTTATATTTTGCCTCTGTTTTTCACCAAAAACTCAAAGTGGTACCCCTTTGCATTTTTCCTCAGTTTTTCACAAAAACTCAAAGGGATAGCCCTTTGCATTTTTCCTCAGTTTTACACCAAAAACTCAAAGGGGTACCCCTTTGTATTTTACATCAAATTTTCATAAAAAACTTAAAGGGGTACCCTTTTGTTTTTTTGCCTCAGTTTTTTTACAAAAAAACTCAAGGTGGTATCCCATTTCATTTTGCCTCATTTTTTCAACAAAAACTCAAAAGGGTTTCCCTTTACATTTTTGCCTCAGTTTTTTCACAAAAAAAACTCAAGGTGGTATCCCATTGCATTTTGCCTTAGTTTTCCACCAAAAACTCAAAAGGGTGCCCCTTTTTCATTTTGCCTCAGTCTTTCGCCAAAAACTCAAAGGGGTACCCCTTTGTATTTTACATCAAATTTTCACCAAAAAGTTAAAGGTGTTTCCCTTTGCATTTTGCCTCAGTTTTTCACCAAGAACTCAAAGGGGTATCCCTTTTCATTTTTCCTCAGTTTTTCCCAAAAACTCAAAGGGGTACCCCTTTGCATTTTGCCTCAGTTTTCACCAAATACTTAAAGGGGTACCCCTTTGTATTTTACTTCAAATTTTCACAAAAAACTTAAAGGCATACCCTTTTGCTTTTTTGCCTCAGTTTTTTCACAAAAAAACTCATGGTGGTATCCCATTGCATTTTGCGTCACTTTTTCAACAAAAACTCAAAAGGGTTCCCCTTTGCATTTTTGCCTCAGTTTTTTCACAAAAAAAACTCAAGGTGGTATCCCATTGCATTTTACCTTAGTTTTCCACCAAAAACTCAAATGGGTGCCCCTTTTTCATTTTGCCTCAGGCTTTCGCCAAAAACTCAAAGGGGTACCTCTTTGTATTTTACATCAAATTTTCACCAAAAAGTCAAAGGTGTTTCCCTTTGCATTTTGCCTCAGTTTTTCACCAAGAACTCATAGGGGTATCCCTTTTCATTTTTCCTCAGTTTTTCCCAGACACTCAAAGGGGTACCCCTTTGCATTTTGCCTCAGTTTTCACCAAATACTTAAAGGGGTACCCCTTTGTATTTTACTTCAAATTTTCACAAAAAACTTAAAGGCATACCCTTTTGCTTTTTTGCCTCAGTTTTTTCACAAAAAAACTCATGGTGGTATCCCATTGCATTTTGCGTCACTTTTTCAACAAAAACTCAAAAGGGTTCCCCTTTGCATTTTTGCCTCAGTTTTTTCACAAAAAAAATCAAGGTGGTATCCCATTGTATTTTGCCTTAGTTTTCCACCAAAAACTGAAATGGGTGCCCCTTTTTCATTTTGCCTCAGTCTTTCGCCAAAAACTGAAAGGGGTACGCCTTTGTATTTTACATCAAATTTTCACCAAAAACTCAAAGGTGTATCCCTTTATATTTTGCCTCAGTTTTTCACCAAAAACTCAAAGTGGTACCCCTTTGCATTTTTCCTCAGTTTTTCACAAAAACTCAAAGGGATAGCCCTTTGCATTTTTCCTCAGTTTTACACCAAAAACTCAAAGGGGTACCCCTTTGTATTTTACATCAAATTTTCATAAAAAACTTAAAGGGGTACCCTTTTGTTTTTTTGCCTCAGTTTTTTTACAAAAAAACTCAAGGTGGTATCCCATTTCATTTTGCCTCATTTTTTCAACAAAAACTCAAAAGGGTTTCCCTTTACATTTTTGCCTCAGTTTTTTCACAAAAAAAACTCAAGGTGGTATCCCATTGCATTTTGCCTTAGTTTTCCACCAAAAACTCAAAAGGGTGCCCCTTTTTCATTTTGCCTCAGTCTTTCGCCAAAAACTCAAAGGGGTACCCCTTTGTATTTTACATCAAATTTTCACCAAAAAGTTAAAGGTGTTTCCCTTTGCATTTTGCCTCAGTTTTTCACCAAGAACCTAAAGGGGTATCCCTTTTCATTTTTCCTTAGTTTTTCCCAAAAACTCAAAGGGGTACCCCTTTGCATTTTGCCTCAGTTTTCACCAAATACTTAAAGGGGTACCCCTTTGTATTTTACTTCAAATTTTCACAAAAAACTTAAAGGCATACCCTTTTGCTTTTTTGCCTCAGTTTTTTCACAAAAAAACTCATGGTGGTATCCCATTGCATTTTGCGTCACTTTTTCAACAAAAACTCAAAAGGGTTCCCCTTTGCATTTTTGCCTCAGTTTTTTCACAAAAAAAAACTCAAGGTGGTATCCCATTGCATTTTACCTTAGTTTTCCACCAAAAACTCAAATGGGTGCCCCTTTTTCATTTTGCCTCAGGCTTTCGCCAAAAACTAAAAGGGGTACGCCTTTGTATTTTACATCAAATTTTCACCAAAAACTCAAAGGTGTATCCCTTTATATTTTGCCTCTGTTTTTCACCAAAAACTCAAAGTGGTACCCCTTTGCATTTTTCCTCAGTTTTTCACAAAAACTCAAAGGGATAGCCCTTTGCATTTTTCCTCAGTTTTACACCAAAAACTCAAAGGGGTACCCCTTTGTATTTTACATCAAATTTTCATAAAAAACTTAAAGGGGTACCCTTTTGTTTTTTTGCCTCAGTTTTTTTACAAAAAAACTCAAGGTGGTATCCCATTTCATTTTGCCTCATTTTTCAACAAAAACTCAAAAGGGTTTCCCTTTACATTTTTGCCTCAGTTTTTTCACAAAAAAAACTCAAGGTGGTATCCCATTGCATTTTGCCTTAGTTTTCCACCAAAAACTCAAAAGGGTGCCCCTTTTTCATTTTGCCTCAGTCTTTCGCCAAAAACTCAAAGGGGTACCCCTTTGTATTTTACATCAAATTTTCACCAAAAAGTTAAAGGTGTTTCCCTTTGCATTTTGCCTCAGTTTTTCACCAAGAACTCAAAGGGGTATCCCTTTTCATTTTTCCTCAGTTTTTCCCAAAAACTCAAAGGGGTACCCCTTTGCATTTTGCCTCAGTTTTCACCAAATACTTAAAGGGGTACCCCTTTGTATTTTACTTCAAATTTTCACAAAAAACTTAAAGGCATACCCTTTTGCTTTTTTGCCTCAGTTTTTTCACAAAAAAACTCATGGTGGTATCCCATTGCATTTTGCGTCACTTTTTCAACAAAAACTCAAAAGGGTTCCCCTTTGCATTTTTGCCTCAGTTTTTTCACAAAAAAAACTCAAGGTGGTATCCCATTGCATTTTACCTTAGTTTTCCACCAAAAACTCAAATGGGTGCCCCTTTTTCATTTTGCCTCAGGCTTTCGCCAAAAACTCAAAGGGGTACCTCTTTGTATTTTACATCAAATTTTCACCAAAAAGTCAAAGGTGTTTCCCTTTGCATTTTGCCTCAGTTTTTCACCAAGAACTCAAAGGGGTATCCCTTTTCATTTTTCCTCAGTTTTTCCCAGAAACTCAAAGGGGTACCCCTTTGCATTTTGCCTCAGTTTTCACCAAATACTTAAAGGGGTACCCCTTTGTATTTTACTTCAAATTTTCACAAAAAACTTAAAGGCATACCCTTTTGCTTTTTTACCTCAGTTTTTTCACAAAAAAACTCATGGTGGTATCCCATTGCATTTTGCGTCACTTTTTCAACAAAAACTCAAAAGGGTTCCCCTTTGCATTTTTGCCTCAGTTTTTTCACAAAAAAAATCAAGGTGGTATCCCATTGTATTTTGCCTTAGTTTTCCACCAAAAACTCAAATGGGTGCCCCTTTTTCATTTTGCCTCAGTCTTTCGCCAAAAACTGAAAGGGGTACGCCTTTGTATTTTACATCAAATTTTCACCAAAAACTCAAAGGTGTATCCCTTTATATTTTGCCTCTGTTTTTCACCAAAAACTCAAAGTGGTACCCCTTTGCATTTTTCCTCAGTTTTTCACAAAAACTCAAAGGGATAGCCCTTTGCATTTTTCCTCAGTTTTACACCAAAAACTCAAAGGGGTACCCCTTTGTATTTTACATCAAATTTTCACAAAAAACATAAAGGGGTACCCTTTTGTTTTTTTGCCTCAGTTTTTTTACAAAAAAAACTCAAGGTGGTATCCCATTTCATTTTGCCTCATTTTTTCAACAAAAACTCAAAAGGGTTTCCCTTTACATTTTTGCCTCAGTTTTTTCACAAAAAAAACTCAAGGTGGTATCCCATTGCATTTTGCCTTAGTTTTCCACCAAAAACTCAAATGGGTGCCCCTTTTTCATTTTGCCTCAGTCTTTCGCCAAAAACTCAAAGGGGTACCCCTTTGTATTTTACATCAAATTTTCACCAAAAAGTCAAAGGTGTTTCCCTTTGCATTTTGCCTCAGTTTATCACCAAGAACTCAAAGGGGTATCCCTTTTCATTTTTCCTCAGTTTTTCCCAAAAACTCAAAGGGATACCCCTTTGCATTTTGCCTCAGTTTTCACCAAATACTTAAAGGGGTGCCCCTTTGTATTTTACTTCAAATTTTCACAAAAAACTTAAAGGCGTACCCTTTTGCTTTTTTGCCTCAGTTTTTTCACAAAAAAACTCATGGTGGTATCCCATTGCATTTTGCGTCACTTTTTCAACAAAAACTCAAAAGGGTTCCCCTTTGCATTTTTGCCTCAGTTTTTTCACAAAAAAAACTCAAGGTGGTATCCCATTGCATTTTGCCTTAGTTTTCCACCAAAAACTCAAATGGGTGCCCCTTTTTCATTTTGCCTCAGTCTTTCGCCAAAAACTCAAAGGGGTACGCCTTTGTATTTTACATCAAATTTTCACCAAAAACTCAAAGGTGTATCCCTTTGTATTTTGCCTCTGTTTTTCACCAAAAACTCAAAGGGGTACCCCTTTGCATTTTTCCTCAGTTTTTCACAAAAACTCAAAGGGATAGCCCTTTGCATTTTTCCTCAGTTTTACACCAAAAACTCAAAGGGGTACCCCTTTGTATTTTACATCAAATTTTCACAAAAAACATAAAGGGGTACCCTTTTGTTTTTTTGCCTCAGTTTTTTCACAAAAAAACTCAAGGTGGTATCTCGTTGCATTTTGCCTTAGTTTTCCACCAAAAACTCAAATGGGTGCCCCTTTTTCATTTTGCCTCAGTCTTTCGGCAAAAACTCAAAGGGGTATGCCTTTGTATTTTACATCAAATTTTCACCAAAAACTCAAAGGTGTATCCCTTTGTATTTTGCCTCAGTTTTTCTCCATGAACTCAAAGGGTTACCCCTTTTCATTTTTCCTCAGTTTTTCCCAAAAACGCAATGGGGTACCCCTTTGCATTTTGCCTCAGTTTTGCACCAAAAACTCAAAGGGGTACCCCTTTGTATTTTACATCAAATATTCACCAAAAACTCAAAGGTGTATCCCTTTGTATTTTGCCTTTGCTTTTTCACCAAAAACTCAAAGGGGTACCCCTTTGCATTTTTTCTCAGTTTTTCAAAAAAACTCAAAGGGGTAGCCCTTTGCATTTTTCCTCAGTTTTACACCAAAAACTCAAAGGGGTACCCCTTTATATTTTACATCAAATTTACACAAAAAACTTAAAGGGGTACCCTTTTGCTTTTTTGCCTCAGTTTTTTCACTAAAAAACTCAATGTGGTATCCCGTTGCATTTTGCCTCATTTTTTCAACAAAAACTCAAAAGGGTTCCCCTTTACATTTTTGCCTCAATTTTTTCACAAAAAAAAACTCAAGGTGGTATCCCATTGCATTTTGCCTTAGTTTTCCACCAAAAACTCAAATGGGTGCCGCCTTTTCACTTTGCCTCAGTCTTTCGCCAAAAACTCAAAGGGGTACCCCTTTGTATTTTACATCAAATTTTCACAAAAAACTCAAAGGTGTTTCCCTTTGCATTTTGCCTCAGTTTTTCACCAAGAACTCAAAGGGTTACCCCTTTTCATTTTTCCTCAGTTTTTCCCAAAAACTCAAAGGGGTACCCCTTTGCATTTTGCCAAAGTTTTGCACCAAAAACTCAAAGGGGTACCCCTTTGTATTTTAGATCAAATTTTCACCAAAAAATCAAAGGTGTTTCCCTTTGCATTTTCCTCAGTTTTTCCCAAAAACTCAAAGGGGTACCCCTTTGCATTTTTCCTCAGTTTTGCACCAAAAACTCAAAGGTGTACCCCTATGTATTTTACATCAAATTTTCACCAAAAACTCAAAGGTGTATCCCTTTGTATTTTGCTTCTGTTTTTCTCCAAAAACTCAAAGGGGTATCCCTTTGCATTTTTCCTCTGTTTTTCACAAAAACTCAATGGGGTAGCCCTTTGCATTTTTCCTCAGTTTTACACCAAAAACTCAAAGGGGTACCCCTTTGTATTTTACATCAAATTTTCACAAAAAACTTAAAGGGGTACCCTTTTGTTTTTTTGCCTCAGTTTTTTTACAAAAAAACTCAAGGTGGTATCCCATTTCATTTTGCCTCATTTTTTCAAGAAAAAATAAAAAGGGTTTCCCTTTACATTTTTGCCTCAGTTTTTTCACAAAAAAAACTCAAGGTGGTATCCCATTGCATTTTGCCTTAGTTTTCCACCAAAAACTCAAATGGGTGCCCCTTTTTCATTTTGCCTCAGTCTTTCGCCAAAAACTCAAAGGGATACCCCTTTGTATTTTACATCAAATTTTCACCAAAAAGTCAAAGGTGTTTCCCTTTGCATTTTGCCTCAGTTTTTCACCAAGAACTCAAAGGGGTATCCCTTTTCATTTTTACTCAGTTTTTCCCAAAAACTCAAAGGGGTACCCCTTTGCATTTTGCCTCAGTTTTCACCAAATACTTAAAGGGGTACCCCTTTGTATTTTACTTCAAATTTTCACAAAAAACTTAAAGGCGTACCCTTTTGCTTTTTTGCCTCAGTTTTTTCACAAAAAAACTCATGGTGGTATCCCATTGCATTTTGCGTCACTTTTTCAACAAAAACTCAAAAGGGTTCCCCTTTGCATTTTTGCCTCAGTTTTTTCACAAAAAAAACTCAAGGTGGTATCCCATTGCATTTTGCCTTAGTTTTCCACCAAAAACTCAAATGGGTGCCCCTTTTTCATTTTGCCTCAGTCTTTCGGCAAAAACTCAAAGGGGTACGCCTTTGTATTTTACATCAAATTTTCACCAAAAACTCAAAGGTTTATCCCTTTGTATTTTGCCTCTGTTTTTCACCAAAAACTCAAAGGGGTACCCCTTTGCATTTTTCCTCAGTTTTTCACAAAAACTCAAAGGGATAGCCCTTTGCATTTTTCCTCAGTTTTACACCAAAAACTCAAAGGGGTACCCCTTTGTATTTTACATCAAATTTTCACAAAAAACATAAAAGGGGTACCCTTTTGTTTTTTTGCCTCAGTTTTTTCACAAAAAAACTCAAGGTGGTATCCCGTTGCATTTTGCCTCATTTTTTCAACAAAAACTCAAAAGGGTTCCCCTTTACATTTTTGCCTCAGTTTTTTCACAAAAAAAAAACTCAAGGTGGTATCCCATTGCATTTTTCCTTAGTTTTCCACCAGAAACTCAAATGGGTGCCCCTTTTTCATTTTGCCTCAGTCTTTCGCCAAAAACTCAAAGGGGTACCCCTTTGTATTTTACATCAAATTTTCACCAAAAAGTCAAAGGTGTTTCCCTTTGCATTTTGCCTCAGTTTTTCACCAAGAACTCAAAGGGGTATCCCTTTTCATTTTTCCTCAGTTTTTCCCAAAAACTCAAAGGGGTACCCCTTTGCATTTTGCCTCAGTTTTCACCAAATACTTAAAGGGGTACCCCTTTGTATTTTACTTCAAATTTTCACAAAAAACTTAAAGGCGTACCCTTTTGCTTTTTTGCCTCAGTTTTTTCACAAAAAAACTCATGGTGGTATCCCATTGCATTTTGCGTCACTTTTTCAACAAAAACTCAAAAGGGTTCCCCTTTGCATTTTTGCCTCAGTTTTTTCACAAAAAAAAACTCATGGTGGTATCCCATTGCATTTTGCGTCACTTTTTCAACAAAAACACAAAAGGGTTCCCCTTTGCATTTTTGCCTCAGTTATTTACCAAAAAAAACTCAAGGTGGTATCCCATTGCATTTTGCCTTAGTTTTCCACCAAAAACTCAAATGGGTGCCCCTTTTTCATTTTGCCTCAGTCTTTCGCCAAAAACTCAATGGGGTACGCCTTTGTATTTTACATCAAATTTTCACCAAAAACTCAAAGGTTTATCCCTTTGTATTTTGCCTCTGTTTTTCACCAAAAACTCAAAGGGGTACCCCTTTGCATTTTTCCTCAGTTTTTCACAAAAACTCAAAGGGATAGCCCTTTGCATTTTTCCTCAGTTTTACACCAAAAACTCAAAGGGGTACCCCTTTGTATTTTACATCAAATTTTCACAAAAAACATAAAAGGGGTACCCTTTTGTTTTTTTGCCTCAGTTTTTTCACAAAAAAACTCAAGGTGGTATCCCGTTGCATTTTGCCTCATTTTTTCAACAAAAACTCAAAAGGGTTCCCCTTTACATTTTTGCCTCAGTTTTTTCACAAAAAAAAACTCAAGGTGGTATCCCATTGCATTTTTCCTTAGTTTTCCACCAGAAACTCAAATGGGTGCCCCTTTTTCATTTTGCCTCAGTCTTTCGCCAAAAACTCAAAGGGGTACCCCTTTGTATTTTACATCAAATTTTCACCAAAAAGTCAAAGGTGTTTCCCTTTGCATTTTGCCTCAGTTTTTCACCAAGAACTCAAAGGGGTATCCCTTTTCATTTTTCCTCAGTTTTTCCCAAAAACTCAAAGGGGTACCCCTTTGCATTTTGCCTCAGTTTTCACCAAATACTTAAAGGGGTACCCCTTTGTATTTTACTTCAAATTTTCACAAAAAACTTAAAGGCGTACCCTTTTGCTTTTTTGCCTCAGTTTTTTCACAAAAAAACTCATGGTGGTATCCCATTGCATTTTGCGTCACTTTTTCAACAAAAACTCAAAAGGGTTCCCCTTTGCATTTTTGCCTCAGTTTTTTCACAAAAAAAAACTCATGGTGGTATCCCATTGCATTTTGCGTCACTTTTTCAACAAAAACACAAAAGGGTTCCCCTTTGCATTTTTGCCTCAGTTATTTACCAAAAAAAACTCAAGGTGGTATCCCATTGCATTTTGCCTTAGTTTTCCACCAAAAACTCAAATGGGTGCCCCTTTTTCATTTTGCCTCAGTCTTTCGCCAAAAACTCAATGGGGTACGCCTTTGTATTTTACATCAAATTTTCACCAAAAACTCAAAGGTGTTTCCCTTTGCATTTTGCCTCAGTTTTTCACCAAGAACTCAAAGGGTTACCCCTTTTCATTTTTCCTCAGTTTTTCCCAAAAACGCAAAGGGGTACCCCTTTGCATTGTGCCTCAGTTTTGCACCAAAAACTCAAAGGGGTACCCCTTTGTATTTTACATCAAATATTCACCAAAAACTCAAAGGTGTATCCCTTTGTATTTTGCCTTTGCTTTTTCACCAAAAACTCAAAGGGGTACCCCTTTGCATTTTTTCTCAGTTTTTCAAAAAAACTCAAAGGGGTAGCCCTTTGCATTTTTCCTCAGTTTTACACCAAAAACTCAAAGGGGTACCCCTTTATATTTTACATCAAATTTACACAAAAAACTTAAAGGGGTACCCTTTTGCTTTTTTGCCTCAGTTTTTTCACTAAAAAACTCAATGTGGTATCCCGTTGAATTTTACCTCATTTTTTCAACAAAAACTCAAAACGGTTTCCCTTTACATTTTTGCCTCAGTTTTTTGACAAAAAAAAAACTCAAGGTGGTATCCCATTGCATTTTGCCTTAGTTTTCCACCAAAAACTCAAATGGGTGCCCCCTTTTCACTTTGCCTCAGTCTTTCGCCAAAAACTCAAAGGGGTACCCCTTTGTATTTTACATCAAATTTTCACCAAAAACTCAAAGGTGTTTCCCTTTGCATTTTGCCTCAGTTTTTCACCAAGAATTCAAAGGGTTACCCCTTTTCATTTTTCCTCAGTTTTTCCCAAAAACTCAAAGGGGTACCCCTTTACATTTTGCCAAAGTTTTGCACCAAAAACTCAAAGGGGTACCCCTTTGTATTTTAGATCAAATTTTCACCAAAAAATCAAAGGTGTTTCCCTTTGCATTTTCCTCAGTTTTTCCCAAAAACTCAAAGGGGTACCCCTTTGCATTTTTCCTCAGTTTTGCACCAAAAACTCAAAGGGGTACCCCTATGTATTTTACATCAAATTTTCACCAAAAACTCAAAGGTGTATCCCTTTGTATTTTGCTTCTGTTTTTCTCCAAAAACTCAAAGGGGTATCCCTTTGCATTTTTCCTCAGTTTTTCACAAAAACTCAAAGGGGTAGCCCTTTGCATTTTTCCTCAGTTTTACACCAAAAACTCAAAGGGGTACCCCTTTGTATTTTACATCAAATTTTCACAAAAAACTTAAAGAGGTACCCTTTTGTTTTTTTGCCTCAGTTTTTTGACAAAAAAACTCAAGGTGGTATCCCATTTCATTTTGCCTCATTTTTTCAAGAAAAACTAAAAACGGTTTCCCTTTACATTTTTGCCTCAGTTTTTTCACAAAAAAAACTCAAGGTGGTATCCCATTGCATTTTGCCTTAGTTTTCCACCAAAAACTCAAATGGGTGCCCCTTTTTCATTTTGCCTCAGTCTTTCGCCAAAAACTCAATGGGGTACGCCTTTGTATTTTACATCAAATTTTCACCAAAAACTCAAAGGTGTTTCCCTTTGCATTTTGCCTCAGTTTTTCACCAAGAACTCAAAGGGTTTTCCCTTTTCATTTTTCCTCAGTTTTTCCCAAAAACTCAAAGGGGTACCCCTTTGCATTTTGCCTCAGTTTTCACCAAAAAACTCAAAGGGGTACCGCTTTGTATTTTACATCAAATATTCACAAAAAACTCAAAGGTGTATCCCATTGTATTTTGCCTTTGCTTTTTCACCAAAAACTCAAAGGGGTACCCCTTTGCATTTTTTCTCAGTTTTTCACAAAAACTCAAAGGGGTAGCCCTTTGCATTTTTCCTCAATTTTACACCAAAAACTCAAAGGGGTACCCCTTTGTATTTTACATCAAATTTTCACAAAAAACTTAAAGAGGTACCCTTTTGTTTTTTTGCCTCAGTTTTTTTACAAAAAAACTCAAGGTGGTATCCCATTTCATTTTGCCTCATTTTTTCAAGAAAAACTAAAAAGGGTTTCCCTTTACATTTTTGCCTCAGTTTTTTCACAAAAAAAACTCAAGGTGGTATCCCATTGCATTTTGCCTTAGTTTTCCACCAAAAACTCAAATGGGTGCCCCTTTTTCATTTTGCCTCAGTCTTTCGCCAAAAACTCAAAGGGGTACCCCTTTGTATTTTACATCAAATTTTCTCCAAAAACACAAAGGTGTTTCCCTTTGCATTTTGCCTCAGTTTTTCACCAAGAACTCAAAGGGTTACCCCTTTTCATTTTTCCTCAGTTTTTCCCAAAAACTCAAAGGGGTACCCCTTTGCATTTTGCCTCAGTTTTGCACCAAAAACTCAAAGTGGTACCCCTTTGTATTTTACATCATATTTTCACCAAAAACTCAAAGGTGTTTCCCTTTGCATTTTCCTCAGTTTTTCCCAAAAACTCAAAGGGGTACCCCTTTGCATTTTGCCTCAGTTTCGCATCAAAAACTCAAAGGGGTACCCCTTTGTATTTTACATAAAATTTTCACCAAAAACTCAAAGGTGTATCCCTTTGTATTTTGCCTCTGTTTTTCAACAAAAACTCAAAGGGGTACCCCTTTACATTTTTCCTCATTTTTTCACAAAAACTCAAAGGGGTAGCCCTTTGCATTTTGCCTCAGTTTTGCACCAAAAACTCAAAGTGGTACCCCTTTGTATTTTACATCATATTTTCACCAAAAACTCAAAGGTGTTTCCCTTTGCATTTTCCTCAGTTTTTCCCAAAAACTCAAAGGGGTACCCCTTTGCATTTTGCCTCAGTTTTGCATCAAAAACTCAAAGGGGTACCCCTTTGTATTTTACATCAAATTTTCACCAAAAACTCAAAGGTGTATCCCTTTGTATTTTGCCTCTGTTTTTCAACAAAAACTCAAAGGGGTACCCCTTTGCATTTTTCCTCATTTTTTAACAAAAACTCAAAGGGGTAGCCCTTTGCATTTTTCCTCAGTTTTACACCAAAAACTCAAAGGGGTACCCCTTTATATTTTACATCAAATTTACACAAAAAACTTAAAGGGGTACCCTTTTGCTTTTTTGCCTCAGTTTTTTCACTAAAAAACTCAATGTGGTATCCCGTTGCATTTTGCCTCATTTTTTCAAAAAAAACTCAAAAGGGTTCCCCTTTACATTTTTGCCTCAGTTTTTTCACAAAAAAAACTCAAGGTGGTATCCCATTGCATTTTGCCTTAGTTTTCCACCAAAAACTCAAATGGGTGCCCCCTTTTCACTTTGCCTCAGTCTTTCGCCAAAAACTCAAAGGGGTACCCCTTTGTATTTTACATCAAATTTTCACCAAAAACTCAAAGGTGTTTCCCTTTGCATTTTGCCTCAGTTTTTCACCAAGAACTCAAAGGGTTACCCCTTTTCATTTTTTCTCAGTTTTTCCCAAAAACTCAAAGGGGTACCCCTTTGCATTTTGCCAAAGTTTTGCACCAAAAACTCAATGGGGTACCCCTTTGTATTTTAGATCACATTTTCACCAAAAAATCAAAGGTGTTTCCCTTTGCATTTTCCTCAGTTTTTCCCAAAAACTCAAAGGGGTACCCCTTTGCATTTTTCCACAGTTTTGCACCAAAAACTCAAAGGGGTACCCCTATGTATTTTACATCAAATTTTCACCAAAAACTCAAAGGTGTATCCCTTTGTATTTTGCTTCTATTTTTCTCCAAAAACTCAAAGGGGTATCCCTTTGCATTTTTCCTCAGTTTTTCACAAAAACTCAAAGGGGTAGCCCTTTGCATTTTTCCTCAGTTTTACACCAAAAACTCAAAGGGGTACCCCTTTGTATTTTACATCAAATTTTCACAAAAAACTTAAAGGGGTACCCTTTTGTTTTTTTGCCTCAGTTTTTTTACAAAAAAACTCAAGGTGGTATCCCATTTCATTTTGCCTCATTTTTTCAAGAAAAACTAAAAAGGGTTTCCCTTTACATTTTTCCCTCAGTTTTTTCACAAAAAAAACTCAAGGTGGTATCCCATTGCATTTTGCGTTAGTTTTCCACCAAAAACTCAAATGGGTGCCCCTTTTTCATTTTGCCTCAGTCTTTCGCCAAAAACTCAAAGGGGTACCCCTTTGTATTTTACATCAAATTTTAACCAAAAAGTCAAAGGTGTTTCCCTTTGCATTTTGCCTCAGTTTTTCACCAAGAACTCAAAGGGGTACCCCTTTGCATTTTTCCTCATTTTTTCACAAAAACTCAAAGGGGTAGCCCTTTGCATTTTTCCTCAGTTTTACACCAAAAACTCAAAGGGGTACCCCTTTATATTTTACATCAAATTTACACAAAAAACTTAAAGGGGTACCCTTTTGCTTTTTTGCCTCAGTTTTTTCACTAAAAAACTCAATGTGGTATCCCGTTGCATTTTGCCTCATTTTTTCAAAAAAAACTCAAAAGGGTTCCCCTTTACATTTTTGCCTCAGTTTTTTCACAAAAAAAACTCAAGGTGGTATCCCATTGCATTTTGCCTTAGTTTTCCACCAAAAACTCAAATGGGTGCCCCCTTTTCACTTTGCCTCAGTCTTTCGCCAAAAACTCAAAGGGGTACCCCTTTGTATTTTACATCAAATTTTCACCAAAAACTCAAAGGTGTTTCCCTTTCCATTCTGCCTCAGTTTTTCACCAAGAACTCAAAGGGTTACCCCTTTTCATTTTTCCTCAGTTTTTCCCAAAAACTCAAAGGGGTACCCCTTTGCATTTTGCCAAAGTTTTGCACCAAAAACTCAATGGGGTACCCCTTTGTATTTTAGATCACATTTTCACCAAAAAATCAAAGGTGTTTCCCTTTGCATTTTCCTCAGTTTTTCCCAAAAACTCAAAGGGGTACCCCTTTGCATTTTTCCACAGTTTTGCACCAAAAACTCAAAGGGGTACCCCTATGTATTTTACATCAAATTTTCACCAAAAACTCAAAGGTGTATCCCTTTGTATTTTGCTTCTGTTTTTCTCCAAAAACTCAAAGGGGTATCCCTTTGCATTTTTCCTCAGTTTGTCACAAAAACTCAAAGGGGTAGCCCTTTGCATTTTTCCTCAGTTTTACACCAAAAACTCAAAGGGGTACCCCTTTGTATTTTACATCAAATTTTCACAAAAAAACTTAAAGGGGTACCCTTTTGTTTTTTTGCCTCAGTTTTTTTACAAAAAAACTCAAGGTGGTATCCCATTTCATTTTGCCTCATTTTTTCAAGAAAAACTAAAAAGGGTTTCCCTTTACATTTTTGCCTCAGTTTTTTCACAAAAAAAACTCAAGGTGGTATCCCATTGCATTTTGCCTTAGTTTTCCACCAAAAACTCAAATGGGTGCCCCTTTTTCATTTTGCCTCAGTCTTTCGCCAAAAACTCAAAGGGGTACCCCTTTGTATTTTACATCAAATTTTCACCAAAAAGTCAAAGGTGTTTCCCTTTGCATTTTGCCTCAGTTTTTCACCAAGAACTCAAAGGGGTATCCCTTTTCATTTTTCCTCAGTTTTTCCCAAAAACTCAAAGGGGTACCCCTTTGCATTTTGCCTCAGTTTTGCACCAAAAAACTCAAAGGGGTACCGCTTTGTATTTTACATCAAATATTCACAAAAAACTCAAAGGTGTATCCCATTGTATTTTGCCTTTGCTTTTTCACCAAAAACTCAAAGGGGTACCCCTTTGCATTTTTTCTCAGTTTTTCACAAAAACTCAAAGGGGCAGCCCTTTGCATTTTTCCTCAGTTTTACACCAAAAACTCAAAGGGGTACCCCTTTATATTTTACATCAAATTTACACAAAAAACTTAAAGGGGTACCCTTTTGCTTTTTTGCCTCAGTTTTTTCACTAAAAAACTCAAGGTGGTATCCCGTTGCATTTTCCCTCATCTTTTCAACAAAAACTCAAAAGGGTTCCCATTTACATTTTTGCCTCAGTTTTTTCACAAAAAAAACTCAAGGTGGTATCCCATTGCATTTTTCCTTAGTTTTCCACCAAAAACTCAAATGGGTGCCCCCTTTTCACTTTGCCTCATTCTTTCGCCAAAAACTCAAAGGGGTACCCCTTTGTATTTTACATCAAATTTTCTCCAAAAACTCAAAGGTGTTTCCCTTTGCATTTTGCCTCAGTTTTTCACCAAGAACTCAAAGGGTTACCCCTTTTCATTTTTCCTCAGTTTTTCCCAAAAACTCAAAGGGGTACCCCTTAGCATTTTGCCTCAGTTTTGCACCAAAAACTCAAAGTGGTACCCCTTTGTATTTTACATCATATTTTCACCAAAAACTCAAAGGTGTTTCCCTTTGCATTTTCCTCAGTTTTTCCCAAAAACTCAAAGGGGTACCCCTTTGCATTTTGCCTCAGTTTTGCATCAAAAACTCAAAGGGGTACCCCTTTGTATTTTACATCAAATTTTCACCAAAAACGCAAAGGTGTATCCCTTTGTATTTTGCCTCTGTTTTTCAACAAAAACTCAAAGGGGTACCCCTTTGCATTTTTCCTCATTTTTTCACAAAAACTCAAAGGGGTAGCCCTTTGCATTTTGCCTCAGTTTTGCACCAAAAACTCAAAGTGGTACCCCTTTGTATTTTACATCATATTTTCACCAAAAACTCAAAGGTGTTTCCCTTTGCATTTTCCTCAGTTTTTCCCAAAAACTTAAAGGGGTACCCCTTTGCATTTTGCCTCAGTTTTGCATCAAAAACGCAAAGGGGTACCCCTTTGTATTTTACATCAAATTTTCACCAAAAACTCAAAGGTGCATCCCTTTGTATTTTGCCTCTGTTTTTCAACAAAAACTCAAAGGGGTACCCCTTTGCATTTTTCCTCATTTTTTCACAAAAACTCAAAGGGGTAGCCCTTTGCATTTTTCCTCAGTTTTACACCAAAAACTCAAAGGGGTACCCCTTTGTATTTTACATCAAATTTTCACAAAAAACTTAAAGGGGTACCCTTTTGTTTTTTTGCCTCAATTTTTTCACAAAAAAACTCAAGGTGGTATCCCGTTGCATTTTGCCTCATTTTTTCAACAAAAACTCAAAAGGGTTCCCCTTTACATTTTTACCTCAGTTTTTTCACAAAAAAAACTCAAGGTGGTATCCCAAAGCATTTTGCCTTAGTTTTCCACCAAAAACTCAAATGGGAGCCCATTTTTCATTTTGCCTCAGTCTTTCGCCAAAAACTCAAAGGGGTACCCCTTTGTATTTTACATCAAATTTTCACCAAAAAGTCAAAGGTGTTTCCCTTTGCATTTTGCCTCATTTTTTCACCAAGAACTCAAAGGGGTATCCCTTTTAATTTTTCCTCAGTTTTTCCCAAAAACTCAAAGGGGTACCCCTTTGCATTTTGCCTCAGTTTTCACCAAATACTTAAAGGGGTACCCCTTTGTATTTTACTTCAAATTTTCACAAAAAACTTAAAGGCGTACCCTTTTGCTTTTTTGCCTCAGTTTTTTCACAAAAAAACTCATGGTGGTATCCCATTGCATTTTGCCTCACTTTTTCAACAAAAACTCAAAAGGGTTCCACTTTGCATTTTTGCCTTAGTTTTTTCACAAAAAAAACTCAAGGTGGTATCCCATTGCATTTTGCCAAAGTTTTCCACGAAAAACTCAAATGGGTGCCCCTTTTTCATTTTGCCTCAGTCTTTCGCCAAAAACTCAATGGGGTACGCCTTTGTATTTTACATCAAATTTTCACCAAAAACTCAAAGGTGTTTCCCTTTGCATTTTGCCTCAGTTTTTCACCAAGAACTCAAAGGGTTTTCCCTTTTCATTTTTCCTCAGTTTTTCCCAAAAGCTCAAAGGGGTAGCCCTTTGCATTTTTCCTCAATTTTACACCAAAAACTCAAAGGGGTACCCCTTTATATTTTACATCAAATTTACACAAAAAACTTAAAGGGGTACCCTTTTGCTTTTTTGCCTCAGTTTTTTCACTAAAAAACTCAAGGTGGTATCCCGTTGCATTTTGCCTCATTTTTTCAACAAAAACTCAAAAGGGTTCCCATTTACATTTTTGCCTCAGTTTTTTCACAAAAAAAAACTCAAGGTGGTATCTCATTGCATTTTGCCTTAGTTTTCCACCAAAAACTCAAATGGGTGCCCCTTTTTCACTTTGCCTCAGTCTTTCGCCAAAAACTCAAAGGGGTACCCCTTTGTATTTTACATCAAATTTTCTCCAAAAACTCAAAGGTGTTTCCCTTTGCATTTTGCCTCAGTTTTTCACCAAGAACTCAAAGGGTTACCCCTTTTCATTTTTCCTCAGTTTTTCCCAAAAACTCAAAGGGGTACCCCTTTGCATTTTGCCTCAGTTTTGCACCAAAAACTCAAAGGGGTACCCCTTTGTATTTTACATCAAATTTTCACCAAAAACTCAAAGGTGTATCCCTTTGTATTTTGCCTCTGTTTTTCAACAAAAACTCAAAGGGGTACCCCTTTGCATTTTTCCTCATTTTTTCACAAAAACTCAAAGGGGTAGCCCTTTGCATTTTTCCTCAGTTTTACACCAAAAACTCAAAGGGGTACCCCTTTGTATTTTACATCAAATTTTCACAAAAAACTTAAAGGGGTACCCTTTTGTTTTTTTGCCTCAGTTTTTTCACAAAAAAACTCAAGGTGGTATCCCGTTGCATTTTGCCTCATTTTTTAAACAAAAACTCAAAAGGGTTCCCTTTTACATTTTTACCTCAGTTTTTTCACAAAAAAAACTCAAGGTGGTATCCCAAAGCATTTTGCCTTAGTTTTCCACCAAAAACTCAAATGGGAGCCCATTTTTCATTTTGCCTCAGTCTTTCGCCAAAAACTCAAAGGGGTACCCCTTTGTATTTTACATCAAATTTTCACCAAAAAGTCAAAGGTGTTTCCCTTTACATTTTGCCTCATTTTTTCACCAAGAACTCAAAGGGGTATCCCTTTTAATTTTTCCTCAGTTTTTCCCAAAAACTCAAAGGGGCACCCCTTTGCATTTTGCCTCAGTTTTCACCAAATACTTAAAGGGGTACCCCTTTGTATTTTACTTCAAATTTTCACAAAAAACTTAAAGGCGTACCCTTTTGCTTTTTTGCCTCAGTTTTTTCACAAAAAAACTCATGGTGGTATCCCATTGCATTTTGCCTCACTTTTTCAACAAAATCTCAAAAGGGTTCCCCTTTGCATTTTTGCCTTAGTTTTTTCACAAAAAAAACTCAAGGTGATATCCCATTTTTCACTTTGCCTCAGTCTTTCGCCAAAAACTCAAAGGGGTACCCCTTTGTATTTTACATCAAATTTTCTCCAAAAACTCAAAGGTGTTTCCCTTTGCATTTTGCCTCAGTTTTTCACCAAGAACTCAAAGGGTTACCCCTTTTCATTTTTCCTCAGTTTTTCCCAAAAACTCAAAGGGGTACCCCTTTGCATTTTGCCTCTGTTTTGCACCAAAAACTCAAAGTGGTACCCCTTTGTATTTTACATCATATTTTCACCAAAAACTCAAAGGTGTTTCCCTTTGCATTTTCCTCAGTTTTTCCCAAAAACTCAAAGGGGTACCCCTTTGCATTTTGCCTCAGTTTTGCACCAAAAACTCAAAGGGGTACCCCTTTGTATTTTACATCAAATTTTCACCAAAAACTCAAAGGTGTATCCCTTTGTATTTTGCCTCTGTTTTTCAACAAAAACTCAAAGGGGTACCCCTTTGCATTTTTCCTCAGTTTTTCACAAAAACTCAAAGGGGTAGCCCTTTGCATTTTGCCTCAGTTTTACACCAAAAACTCAAAGGGGTACCCCTTTGTATTTTACATCAAATTTTCACAAAAAACTTAAAGGGGTACCCTTTTGTTTTTTTGCCTCAGTTTTTTCACAAAAAAACTCAAGGTGGTATCCCGTTGCATTTTGCCTAATTTTTTCAACAAAAACTCAAAAGGGTTCCCCTTTACATTTTTGCCTCAGTTTTTTCACAAAAAAAACTCAAGGTGGTATTCCATTGCATTTTGCCTTAGTTTTCCACCAAAAACTCAAATGGGTGCCCATTTTTCATTTTGCCTCAGTCTTTCGCCAAAAACTCAAAGGGGTACCCCTTTGTATTTTACATCAAATTTTCACCAAAAAGTCAAAGGTGATTCCCTTTGCATTTTGCCTCAGTTTTTAACCAATAACTCAAAGGGGTATCCCTTTTCATTTTTCCTCAGTTTTTCCCAAAAACTCAAAGGGGTACCCCTTTGCATTTTGCCTCAGTTTTTACCAAATACTTAAAGGGGTACCCCTTTGTATTTTACTTCAAATTTTCACAAAAAACTTAAAGGCGTACCGTTTTACATTTTTGCCTCAGTTTTTCCACAAAAAAACTCAAGGTGGAATCCCATTGTATTTTGCCTTAGTTTTCCACCAAAAACTCAAATGGGTGCCCCTTTTTCATTTTGCCTCAGTCTTTCGCCAAAAACTCAAAGGGGTACACCTTTGTATTTTACATCAAATTTTCACCAAAAACTCAAAGGTGTTTCCCTTTGCATTTTTCCTCAGTTTTTCACAAAGAACTCAAAGGGTTACCCCTTTTCATTTTTCCTCAGTTTTTCCCAAAAAATCAAAGGGTTACCCCTTTGCATTTTGCCTCAATGTTTCACCAAAAACTCAAAGGGGTACCCATTTGTATTTTACATCAAATATTCACCAAAAGCTCAAAGGTGTATCCCTTTGTATTTTGCCTCTTCTTTTTCACCAAAAACTCAAAGGGGTACCCCTTTGCATTTTTTCTTAGTTTTTCAAAAAAACTCAAAGGGGTAGCCCTTTGCATTTTTCCTCTGTTTTACACCAAAAACTCAAAGGGGTACCCCTTTATATTTTACATCAAATTTACACAAAAAACTTAAAGGGGTACCCTTTTGCTTTTTTGCCTCAGTTTTTTCACTAAAAAACTCAAGGTGGTATCCCGTTGCATTTTGCCTCAGTTCTTCAACAAAAGCTCAAAAGGGTTCCCCTTTACATTTTTGCCTCAGTTTTTTCACAAAAAAAAACTCAAGGTGGTATCCCATTGCATTTTGCCTTAGTTTTCCACCAAAAACTCAAACGGGTGCCCCTTTTTCACTTTGCCTCAGTCTTTCGCCAAAAACTCAAAGGGGTATCCCTTTGTATTTTACATCAAATTTTCACCAAAAACTCATAGAGATTGAATCACATGACACAATCAAAACATTAAACTAGCAAGTAGCAAGAAATAAAAAGAAATGAAATATAAAAGTTTCTAATTAATTTTGAATATAAAAAAGAGATAAAAAGTATAGATCAAAATAAAATTATAAAGATCGTCTCTTGCCTATTATGCTATCTATTCTTATATCTTATAGTTATTATTATATCATCCTTAGATTTACTTATTATACTTATATATATATATATCACATGACTCAAAGGGGTACCCCTTTGCATTTTGCCAAAGTTTTGCACCAAAAACTCAATGGGGTACCCCTTTGTATTTTAGATCACATTTTCACCAAAAAATCAAAGGTGTTTCCCTTTGCATTTTCCTCAGTTTTTTCCAAAAACTCAAAGGGGTACCCCTTTGCATTTTTCCTCAGTTTTGCACCAAAAACTCAAAGGGGTACCCCTATGTATTTTACATCAAATTTTCACCAAAAACTCAAAGGTGTATCCCTTTGTATTTTGCTTCTGTTTTTCTCCAAAAACTCAAAGGGGTATCCCTTTGCATTTTTCCTCAGTTTTTCACAAAAACTCAAAGGGGTAGCCCTTTGCATTTTTCCTCAGTTTTACACCAAAAACTCAAAGGGGTACCCCTTTGTATTTTACATCAAATTTTCACAAAAAACTTAAAGGGGTACCCTTTTGTTTTTTTGCCTCAGTTTTTTTACAAAAAAACTCAAGGTGGTATCCCATTTCATTTTGCCTCATTTTTTCAAGAAAAACTAAAAAGGGTTTCCCTTTACATTTTTGCCTCAGTTTTTTCACAAAAAAAACTCAAGGTGGTATCCCATTGCATTTTGCCTTAGTTTTCCACCAAAAACTCAAATGGGTGCCCCTTTTTCATTTTGCCTCAGTCTTTCGCCAAAAACTCAAAGGGGTACCCCTTTGTATTTTACATCAAATTTTCACCAAAAAGTCAAAGGTGTTTCCCTTTGCATTTTGCCTCAGTTTTTCACCAAGAACTCAAAGGGGTATCCCTTTTCATTTTTCCTCAGTTTTTCCCAAAAACTCAAAGGGGTACCCCTTTGCATTTTGCCTCAGTTTTCACCAAATACTTAAAGGGATACCCATTTGTATTTTACTTCAAATTTTCACAAAAAACTTAAAGGCGTACCCTTTTGCTTTTTTGCCTCAGTTTTTTCACAAAAAAACTCATGGTGGTATCCCATTGCATTTTGCGTCACTTTTTCAACAAAAACACAAAAGGGTTCCCCTTTGCATTTTTGCCTCAGTTATTTACCAAAAAAAACTCAAGGTGGTTTCCCATAGCATTTTGCCTTAGTTTTCCACCAAAAACTCAAATGGGTGCCCCTTTTTCATTTTGCCTCAGTCTTTCGCCAAAAACTCAATGGGGTACGCCTTTGTATTTTACATCAAATTTTCACCAAAAACACAAATGTGTTTCCCTTTGCATTTTGCCTCAGTTTTTCACCAAGAACTCAAAGGGTTTTCCCTTTTCATTTTTCCTCAGTTTTTCCCAAAAACTCAAAGGGGTACCCCTTTGCATTTTGCCTCAGTTTTGCACCAAAAAACTCAAAGGGGTACCGCTTTGTATTTTACATCAAATATTCACAAAAAACTCAAAGGTGTATCCCATTGTATTTTGCCTTTGCTTTTTCACCAAAAACTCAAAGGGGTACCCCTTTGCATTTTTTCTCAGTTTTTCACAAAAACTCAAAGTGGCAGCCCTTTGCATTTTTCCTCAGTTTTACACCAAAAACTCAAAGGGGTACCCCTTTATATTTTACATCAAATTTACACAAAAAACTTAAAGGGGTACCCTTTTGCTTTTTTGCCTCAGTTTTTTCACTAAAAAACTCAAGGTGGTATCCCGTTGCATTTTCCCTCATCTTTTCAACAAAAACTCAAAAGGGTTCCCATTTACATTTTTGCCTCAGTTTTTTCACAAAAAAAAACTCAAGGTGGTATCCCATTGCATTTTTCCTTAGTTTTCCACCAAAAACTCAAATGGGTGCCCCCTTTTCACTTTGCCTCATTCTTTCGCCAAAAACTCAAAGGGGTACCCCTTTGTATTTTACATCAAATTTTCTCCAAAAACTCAAAGGTGTTTCCCTTTGCATTTTGCCTCAGTTTTTCACCAAGAACTCAAAGGGTTACCCCTTTTCATTTTTCCTCAGTTTTTCCCAAAAACTCAAAGGGGTACCCCTTAGCATTTTGCCTCAGTTTTGCACCAAAAACTTAAAGTGGTACCCCTTTGTATTTTACATCATATTTTCACCAAAAACTCAAAGGTGTTTCCCTTTGCATTTTCCTCAGTTTTTCCCAAAAACTCAAAGGGGTACCCCTTTGCATTTTGCCTCAGTTTTGCATCAAAAACTCAAAGGGGTACCCCTTTGTATTTTACATCAAATTTTCACCAAAAACTCAAAGGTGTATCCCTTTGTATTTTGCCTCTGTTTTTCAACAAAAACTCAAAGGGGTACCCCTTTGCATTTTTCCTCATTTTTTCACAAAAACTCAAAGGGGTAGCCCTTTGCATTTTGCCTCAGTTTTGCACCAAAAACTCAAAGTGGTACCCCTTTGTATTTTACATCATATTTTCACCAAAAACTCAAAGGTGTTTCCCTTTGCATTTTCCTCAGTTTTTCCCAAAAACTCAAAGGGGTACCCCTTTGCATTTTGCCTCAGTTTTGCATCAAAAATGCAAAGGGGTACCCCTTTGTATTTTACATCAAATTTTCACCAAAAACTCAAAGGTGCATCCCTTTGTATTTTGCCTCTGTTTTTCAACAAAAACTCAAAGGGGTACCCCTTTGCATTTTTCCTCATTTTTTCACAAAAACTCAAAGGGGTAGCCCTTTGCATTTTTCCTCAGTTTTACACCAAAAACTCAAAGGGGTACCCCTTTGTATTTTACATCAAATTTTCACAAAAAACTTAAAGGGGTACCCTTTTGTTTTTTTGCCTCAATTTTTTAACAAAAAAACTCAAGGTGGTATCCCGTTGCATTTTGCCTCATTTTTTCAACAAAAACTGAAAAGGGTTCCCCTTAACATTTTTACCTCAGTTTTTTCACAAAAAAAACTCAAGGTGGTATCCCAAAGCATTTTGCCTTAGTTTTCCACCAAAAACTCAAATGGGAGCCCATTTTTCATTTTGCCTCTGTCTTTCGCCAAAAACTCAAAGGGGTACCCCTTTGTATTTTACATCAAATTTTCACCAAAAAGTCAAAGGTGTTTCCCTTTGCATTTTGCCTCATTTTTTCACCAAGAACTCAAAGGGGTATCCCTTTTAATTTTTCCTCAGTTTTTTCCCAAAAACTCAAAGGGGTACCCCTTTGCATTTTGCCTCAGTTTTCACCAAATACTTAAAGGGGTACCCCTTTGTATTTTACTTCAAATTTTCACAAAAAACTTAAAGGCGTACCCTTTTGCTTTTTTGCCTCAGTTTTTTCACAAAAAAACTCATGGTGGTATCCCATTGCATTTTGCCTCACTTTTTCAACAAAAACTCAAAAAGGTTCCCCTTTGCATTTTTGCCTTAGTTTTTTCACAAAAAAAACTCAAGGTGGTATCCCATTGCATTTTGCCAAAGTTTTCCACCAAAAACTCAAATGGGTGCCCCTTTTTCATTTTGCCTCAGTCTTTCGCCAAAAACTCAATGGGGTACGCCTTTGTATTTTACATCAAATTTTCACCAAAAACTCAAAGGTGTTTCCCTTTGCATTTTGCCTCAGTTTTTCACCAAGAACTCAAAGGGTTTTCCCTTTTCATTTTTCCTCAGTTTTTCCCAAAAACTCAAAGGGGTACCCCTTTGTATTTTACATCAAATATTCACCAAAAACTCAAAGGTGTATCCCTTTGTATTTTGCCTTTGCTTTTTCACCAAAAACTCAAAGGGGTATCCCATTGCATTTTTTCTCAGTTTTTCACAAAAACTCAAAGGGGTAGCCCTTTGCATTTTTCCTCAATTTTACACCAAAAACTCAAAGGGGTACCCCTTTATATTTTACATCAAATTTACACAAAAAACTTAAAGGGGTACCCTTTTGCTTTTTTGCCTCAGTTTTTTCACTAAAAAACTCAAGGTGGTACCCCGTTGCATTTTGCCTCATTTTTTCAACAAAAACTCAAAAGGGTTCCCATTTACATTTTTGCCTCAGTTTTTTCACAAAAAAAAACTCAAGGTGGTATCTCATTGCATTTTGCCTTAGTTTTCCACCAAAAACTCAAATGGGTGCCCCTTTTTCACTTTGCCTCAGTCTTTCGCCAAAAACTCAAAGGGGTACCCCTTTGTATTTTACATCAAATTTTCTCCAAAAACTCAAAGGTGTTTCCCTTTGCATTTTGCCTCAGTTTTTCACCAAGAACTCAAAGGGTTACCCCTTTTAATTTTTCCTCAGTTTTTCCCAAAAACTGAAAGGGGTACCCCTTTGCATTTTGCCTCAGTTTTGCACCAAAAACTCAAAGGGGTACCCCTTTGTATTTTACATCAAATTTTCACCAAAAACTCAAAGGTGTATCCCTTTGTATTTTGCCTCTGTTTTTCAACAAAAACTCAAAGGGGTACCCCTTTGCATTTTTCCTCATTTTTTCACAAAAACTCAAAGGGGTAGCCCTTTGCATTTTTCCTCAGTTTTACACCAAAAACTCAAAGGGGTACCCCTTTGTATTTTACATCAAATTTTCACAAAAAACTTAAAGGGGTACCCTTTTGTTTTTTTGCCTCAGTTTTTTCACAAAAAAACTCAAGGTGGTATCCCGTTGCATTTTGCCTCATTTTTTAAACAAAAACTCAAAAGGGTTCCCCTTTACATTTTTACCTCAGTTTTTTCACAAAAAAAACTCAAGGTGGTATCCCAAAGCATTTTGCCTTAGTTTTCCACCAAAAACTCAAATGGGAGCCCATTTTTCATTTTGCCTCAGTCTTTCGACAAAAACTCAAAGGGGTACCCCTTTGTATTTTACATCAAATTTTCACCAAAAAGTCAAAGGTGTTTCCCTTTGCATTTTGCCTCATTTTTTCACCAAGAACTCAAAGGGGTATCCCTTTTAATTTTTCCTCAGTTTTTCCCAAAAACTCAAAGGGGTACCCCTTTGCATTTTGCCTCAGTTTTCACCAAATACTTAAAGGGGTACCCCTTTGTATTTTACTTCAAATTTTCACAAAAAACTTAAAGGCGTACCCTTTTGCTTTTTTGCCTCAGTTTTTTCACAAAAAAACTCATGGTGGTATCCCATTGCATTTTGCCTCACTTTTTCAACAAAAACTCAAAAGGGTTCCCCTTTGCATTTTTGCCTTAGTTTTTTCACAAAAAAAAACTCAAGGTGATATCCCATTGCATTTTGCCAAAGTTTTCCACCAAAAACTCAAATGGGTGCCCCTTTTTCATTTTGCCTCAGTCTTTCGCCAAAAACTCAATGGGGTACGCCTTTGTATTTTACATCAAATTTTCACCAAAAACTCAAAGGTGTTTCCCTTTGCATTTTGCCTCATTTTTTCACCAAGAACTCAAAGGGTTTTCCCTTTTCATTTTTCCTCAATTTTTCCCAAAAGCTCAAAGGGGTACCCCTTTGTATTTTACATCAAATATTCACCATAAACTCAAAGGTGTATCCCTTTGTATTTTGCCTTTGCTTTTTCACCAAAAACTCAAAGGGGTATCCCATTGCATTTTTTCTCAGTTTTTCACAAAAACTCAAAGGGGTAGCCCTTTGCATTTTTCCTCAATTTTACACCAAAAACTCAAAGGGGTACCCCTTTATATTTTACATCAAATTTACACAAAAAACTTAAAGGGGTACCCTTTTGCTTTTTTGCCTCAGTTTTTTCACTAAAAAACTCAAGGTGGTATCCCGTTGCATTTTGCCTCATTTTTTCAACAAAAACTCAAAAGGGTTCCCATTTACATTTTTGCCTCAGTTTTTTCACAAAAAAAAACTCAAGGTGGTATCTCATTGCATTTTGCCTTAGTTTTCCACCAAAAACTCAAATGGGTGCCCCTTTTTCACTTTGCCTCAGTCTTTCGCCAAAAACTCAAAGGGGTACCCCTTTGTATTTTACATCAAATTTTCTCCAAAAACTCAAAGGTGTTTCCCTTTGCATTTTGCCTCAGTTTTTCACCAAGAACTCAAAGGGTTACCCCTTTTCATTTTTCCTCAGTTTTTCCCAAAAACTCAAAGGGGTACCCCTTTGCATTTTGCCTCAGTTTTGCACCAAAAACTCAAAGGGGTACCCCTTTGTATTTTACATCAAATTTTCACCAAAAACTCAAAGGTGTATCCCTTTGTATTTTGCCTCTGTTTTTCAACAAAAACTCAAAGGGGTACCCCTTTGCATTTTTCCTCATTTTTTCACAAAAACTCAAAGGGGTAGCCCTTTGCATTTTTCCTCAGTTTTACACCAAAAACTCAAAGGGGTACCCCTTTGTATTTTACATCAAATTTTCACAAAAAACTTAAAGGGGTACCCTTTTGTTTTTTTGCCTCAGTTTTTTCACAAAAAAACTCAAGGTGGTATCCCGTTGCATTTTGCCTCATTTTTTAAACAAAAACTCAAAAGGGTTCCCCTTTACATTTTTACCTCAGTTTTTTCACAAAAAAAACTCAAGGTGGTATCCCAAAGCATTTTGCCTTAGTTTTCCACCAAAAACTCAAATGGGAGCCCATTTTTCATTTTGCCTCAGTCTTTCGCCAAAAACTCAAAGGGGTACCCCTTTGTATTTTACATCAAATTTTCACCAAAAAGTCAAAGGTGTTTCCCTTTGCATTTTGCCTCATTTTTTCACCAAGAACTCAAAGGGGTATCCCTTTTAATTTTTCCTCAATTTTTCCCAAAAACTCAAAGGGGTACCCCTTTGCATTTTGCCTCAGTTTTCACCAAATACTTAAAGGGGTACCCCTTTGTATTTTACTTCAAATTTTCACAAAAAACTTAAAGGCGTACCCTTTTGCTTTTTTGCCTCAGTTTTTTCACAAAAAAACTCATGGTGGTATCCCATTGCATTTTGCCTCACTTTTTCAACAAAAACTCAAAAGGGTTCCCCTTTGCATTTTTGCCATAGTTTTTTCACAAAAAAAACTCAAGGTGATATCCCATTGCATTTTGCCAAAGTTTTCCACCAAAAACTCAAATGGGTGCCCCTTTTTCATTTTGCCTCAGTCTTTCGCCAAAAACTCAATGGGGTACGCCTTTGTATTTTACATCAAATTTTCACCAAAAACTCAAAGGTGTTTCCCTTTGCATTTTGCCTCAGTTTTTCACCAAGAACTCAAAGGGTTTTCCCTTTTCATTTTTCCTCAGTTTTTCCCAAAAGCTCAAAGGGGTACCCCTTTGTATTTTACATCAAATATTCACCAAAAACTCAAAGGTGTATCCCTTTGTATTTTGCCTTTGCTTTTTCACCAAAAACTCAAAGGGGTATCCCATTGCATTTTTTCTCAGTTTTTCACAAAAACTCAAAGGGGTAGCCCTTTGCATTTTTCCTCAATTTTACACCAAAAACTCAAAGGGGTACCCCTTTATATTTTACATCAAAT
Source organism: Excoecaria agallocha (assembly GCA_037975025.1). NCBI lineage: Eukaryota > Viridiplantae > Streptophyta > Magnoliopsida > Malpighiales > Euphorbiaceae > Excoecaria > Excoecaria agallocha. The sequence continues at coordinate 119,233 of JBBPFJ010000209.1, forward strand.
TTACACAAAAAACTTAAAGGGGTACCCTTTTGCTTTTTTGCCTCAGTTTTTTCACTAAAAAACTCAAGGTGGTATCCCGTTGCATTTTGCCTTAGTTTTCCACCAAAAACTCAAATGGGTGCCCCTTTTTCACTTTGCCTCAGTCTTTCGCCAAAAACTCAAAGGGGTACCCCTTTGTATTTTACATCAAATTTTCTCCAAAAACTCAAAGGTGTTTCCCTTTGCATTTTGCCTCAGTTTTTCACCAAGAACTCAAAGGGTTACCCCTTTTCATTTTTCCTCAGTTTTTCCCAAAAACTCAAAGGGGTACCCCTTTGCATTTTGCCTCAGTTTTGCACCAAAAACTCAAAGTGGTACCCCTTTGTATTTTACATCATATTTTCACCAAAAACTCAAAGGTGTTTCCCTTTGCATTTTCCTCAGTTTTTCCCAAAAACTCAAAGGGGTACCCCTTTGCATTTTGCCTCAGTTTTGCACCAAAAACTCAAAGGGGTACCCCTTTGTATTTTACATCAAATTTTCACCAAAAACTCAAAGGTGTATCCTTTTGTATTTTGCCTCTGTTTTTCAACAAAAACTCAAAGGGGTACCCCTTTGCATTTTTCCTCAGTTTTTCACAAAAACTCAAAGGGGTAGCCCTTTGCATTTTTCCTCAGTTTTACACCAAAAACTCAAAGGGGTACCCCTTTGTATTTTACATCAAATTTTCACAAAAAACTTAAAGGGGTACCCTTTTGTTTTTTTGCCTCAGTTTTTTCACAAAAAAACTCAAGGTGGTATCCCGTTGCATTTTGCCTAATTTTTTCAACAAAAACTCAAAAGGGTTCCCCTTTACATTTTTGCCTCAGTTTTTTCACAAAAAAAACTCAAGGTGGTATTCCATTGCATTTTGCCTTAGTTTTCCACCAAAAACTCAAATGGGAGCCCATTTTTCATTTTGCCTCAGTCTTTCGCCAAAAACTCAAAGGGGTACCCCTTTGTATTTTACATCAAATTTTCACCAAAAAGTCAAAGGTGATTCCCTTTGCATTTTGCCTCAGTTTTTAACCAATAACTCAAAGGGGTATCCCTTTTCATTTTTCCTCAGTTTTTCCCAAAAACTCAAAGGGGTACCCCTTTGCATTTTGCCTCAGTTTTTACCAAATACTTAAAGGGGTACCCCTTTGTATTTTACTTCAAATTTTCACAAAAAACTTAAAGGCGTACCGTTTTACATTTTTGCCTCAGTTTTTCCACAAAAAAACTCAAGGTGGTATCCCATTGTATTTTGCCTTAGTTTTCCACCAAAAACTCAAATGGGTGCCCCTTTTTCATTTTGCCTCAGTCTTTCGCCAAAAACTAAAAGGGGTACACCTTTGTATTTTACATCAAATTTCACCAAAAACTCAAAGGTGTTTCCCTTTGCATTTTTCCTCAGTTTTTCACAAAGAACTCAAAGGGTTACCCCTTTTCATTTTTCCTCAGTTTTTCCCAAAAAATCAAAGGGTTACCCCTTTGCATTTTGCCTCAATGTTTCACCAAAAGCTCAAAGGGTACCCCTTTGTATTTTACATCAAATATTCACCAAAAGCTCAAAGGTGTATCCCTTTGTATTTTGCCTCTGCTTTTTCACCAAAAACTCAAAGGGGTACCCCTTTGCATTTTTTCTTAGTTTTTCAAAAAAACTCAAAGGGGTAGCCCTTTGCATTTTTCCTCTGTTTTACACCAAAAACTCAAAGGGGTACCCCTTTATATTTTACATCAAATTTACACAAAAAACTTAAAGGGGTACCCTTTTGCTTTTTTGCCTCAGTTTTTTCACTAAAAAACTCAAGGTGGTATCCCGTTGCATTTTGCCTCAGTTCTTCAACAAAAACTCAAAAGGGTTCCCCTTTACATTTTTGCCTCAGTTTTTTCACAAAAAAAACTCAAGGTGGTATCCCATTGCATTTTGCCTTAGTTTTCCACCAAAAACTCAAACGGGTGCCCCTTTTTCACTTTGCCTCAGTCTTTCGCCAAAAACTCAAAGGGGTATCCCTTTGTATTTTACATCAAATTTTCACCAAAAACTCATAGAGATTGAATCACATGACACAATCAAAACATTAAACTAGCAAGTAGCAAGAAATAAAAAGAAATGAAATATAAAAGTTTCTAATTAATTTTGAATATAAAAAAGAGATAAAAAGTATAGATCAAAATAAAATTATAAAGATCGTCTCTTGCCTATTATGCTATCTATTCTTATATCTTATAGTTATTATTATATCATCCTTAGATTTACTTATTATACTTATATATATATATATATATATATATATATATTTATTATACATATATATACACATATACATTTGATTTTTTATTAAAATTTTATTAAAATAGTTTTTATATTTTAAAATTATAGCTTTTCGAATTATAACATTCAATGTATAACATTCAATAATATATATATTATATATTTTCAATCAAATGAATAAAAATAGAAATGGGGTGTGGCCAAGTGGTAAGGCAATGGGTTTTGGTCCCGTTATTCGATGGTTCGAATCCTTCCATCCCAGCTATTCTATATATATATATATATATATATATATATAATAGGATCCTTTCTTATTTCTTATTTGATTTATCATTCATTATCCCCCAATTTTATGGGAGATAATTAGTAATGGAAGATAAAAATTTCAATGCTTGTGCCTGTTAAAATTGTATTAACAAACAAAGAAAATACATATGAAACAAAACATATGTATTTTCTTTTAATTATCCTCATTTTCAGATATTTTGTCTTTGTCTTTAATGAATAATTCTAAATCTATCTAACAATTGAGACGTGTTTGATTCATATATCCTAGTCACTTTACTTTAAAAAAATTTTAGAAAGACTTCAAATAAACTACTCATAAAATGAAGAAATACTTATATATATATATAGCATTTTATTAACACCTTTGTTTGCATTTTTGTTTTTTAATGTAAAAAAATTGTCATCCCTTATTGATATTGAATTTATTTAATTTGAATTTCAAAATTTAACATAGAATATCCAAAATGAATTCCAATGCTAATTCTTTAGTCTATCTAATAAATAAAATGATCTTCTAGTATTTTGATTCTGATTTTCTCACTCAGTATGAAAGAATAAGAATTTAAATTTGTCCTTACACAGTTTTTTTTCTATACTACTGCACTAAAAAAATTGGATATTTTTTTAACCTATTTATTTATTTTAAATCATTAATAGTTTAATCCAAATTTGAATATAGGGATTTTTTTTCTTATGATATGATGATAAAATATGTTTCTTACAAAACATTATTCAAATACTTACATAAAGATAGGCAATTGGTAAATTCAATCTTTTTAATGATTTTTTATGAGTCCTTGGGACTCGAAGAAATGTGAGATAGGTTAATGCATCCTAGGGGGTCACTTGAAGATTCAAAAAGAACTTATTTATTTTCTTTGTCTTATTTCTTGTAATATTCTAATTGTAAATCAAAAAATATTCATACAAGAAAATATGGGGTTACATTGAATTCTTTTTGACACTTCTTCAGAAACTACTCAATAGAAGTTAAAATTTTAGATTACTATGTACCGCTTGAACTAATGACTATTCACGATTCCATAATTGAATTAATTACATACTAGTTCAAAACTTAAGGAATGTTATGGTAAAACTTCATTTGAAATGATGTGGTAGAAAGCAACGTGCGACTTGAAGGATACGATCGACTGTGGATTCTTACATCCACCCTATTATATCCTAATAATAATATAAATATAATTATTAATATTATATATAATACAATTTCAATAATATATAGGAATGAGGGCGCTCCTAGCTTGACATCATTTGTTCTGTTATACTTTTGCTTTTTATTAGGTTATAGTGTAAATAGTACATGATGAAGCTCGAGTAGAAAGTATTAATTTTTTTTCTTACGGGCAATAATCTAGGGTTAGTCCTAATCAATAAGTTGAAATAACTTTGTAAGTATATTTTTGATATCAAAATAGAAAGGATACAATTCAAGCAAGTTTCAAATCCAAGAATTTTGTTAGAATTGACCAAATTATTTTGATTAAAAAAGAAAGTGCATCATGCAGGAATCAATCATTAGTCTGATTCTTTGATAAAACAAAATCACAAAAAGTGGTATGTTGCGGCCATTTTGAAATGATTAAAGATCACTGAAGTAATGTCTAAACCCAATGATTCAAGGCAAAGATAAAAGATCCTAGAATAAGGAAATACCCTTTTCAATTGTCTTAACAATTCAATCAGATTGAATAATCAAAAGAGATTGTAATTGTAAAAGGAAGAAACAGAAAGAAAGAAACAAAAAGAAAAGGGATTATAGATCACTCAATAAACGAAATGGCTAAAGGGTTTCCCTTGACCTATTTAAAAGTTATCCAACTTGAGTTAGGAGAATACAGATGATTTGATTTTTTTTGGTAAACAAAAAAAGATTGAAATCATAGTTTAGTTGATTTGATGATTTTATGGATCTATTTGACACTATAATTCTATACATGTACAGAACTTAGAATGATTTTTCTTGAGCCGTATGAGGAAAAAACTTCTTATACGTTTCCACAGGGGGGTCTATCTCTATCCCAATAAGCCATTTATCGAATCATTGCAATTGATGTTCAATCCCGAAGAGAAGGAAGAGATCTTCAAAAAGTGGGTTTTTATGATCCGATAAAAAATCAAACCTATTTAAATGTTCCCGCTATTCTATATTTCCTTGAAAAAGGTGCTCAACCTATAGGAATTGTTCATGATATTTTAAGGAAGGCATGGGTTTTTACGGAACTTTGCCTTAATCAATTGCAATTTACTTAATAAAATAGAGGGTGTGGGTAATTCATATACATATATAACTTTGTATAACCTTTTCTCTATTATCCCCCCTTCTCTTATTCTATTCATACTCTATTGATAACCTTTTTCTATTATAGATATAGAATGCTAATATAACTCTAACATAATGACAAAAATCTACATAAATATATATATATATATATATATATATATTTATTATTATTTAAAATTTCTTATTTCAAATTTAATTATTTCTAATTAAATTCAAAATTATTAGAAATTATATTTCTATTATTTTCTATTTCTAATTATATTCTATTAATTATTATTATATTATATATTTATTTTATTGTTATTAAATTATTGAAATTGAATCCCATTTCAATTATTTTTTTTGTTTTCTTCATTGTATATTTTTTTTCAATATACTCATATTCATATTGACAAGAGTATATCAAATAAATAAAATCCGATCTAAGGTAAATGGATCTTTTATGTGGATCTATTTATACCTGGTCCATAGATTGATTTGGTTTGTTTATTCATTCAAGTAATGGGTTTCTTTTGGATTTGTTGTGATACAAAAGTTTTGTTTGATTGAATATATATATATATATATATATATATATATATATATTATTGAATGTTATATATTGAATGTTATAATTCAAAAAGTTATAATTTTAAAATATAAAAAAAAACTATTTTAATAAAATTTTAATAAAAAATCAAATGTATACGTGTATATATATGTATAATAAATATATAGTATATATATAGGTATAATAAGTAAATCTAAGGATGATATAAATAATAACTATAAGATAAAAGAATAGATAGCATAATAGGCAAGAGACAATCTATATAATTTTACTTTGATCTATATTTTTTATCTCTTCTTTTTTATATTCAAAATTGATTAGAAACTTTTATATTTCATTTCTTTTATTTCTTGCTAGTTTAATGTTTTGATTGTGTTGTGTGATTCAATCTCTTTATTTACTTTATTTATTTATATATTTTTTTTATTTTGATCCGACTGTATCTACATAATCTAATTCTTTTTTTTTTTTGGGGGGGGGTTGCTAACTCAATGGTAGAGTACTCGACTTTTAAGTGCGGCTAACATCTTTTACACATTTGTATGAAGAAAGGGATTCGATTCGTACATACCATTGGTATAGTTGGTAAGACCACGACTGATCCTAAAAGGAATGAATGGAAAAAATAGCATGTCGTATCAATGAAGAATTTAGAGAATATATCATTTTTTGCCGTATCGGTCAAACCCTTATTTGAATTCTTGGTGCAGAACATAAAAAATAAATTCAAAGTTGGGTCGAGTTAATAAATGGATAGAGTCTTACGATTCCAATTATAGGGAAACAAAAAAGCAATGAGCTTACGTTCTTAATTTGAATGATTATCCAATCTAATTTTACGTTAAAAATAAATTAGTACCTAATGCAGGAATTTCTATGAGCAGATTTTCAATTTTCTTTTAATGAGTCCTAACTATTAGCTATTCTCCGCTATAAGGGGGAGATGAGTATGTACAAGAAAGAGTATATTGATAAAGATCTTTTTTTTCCAAAATCAAAAGAGAGGTTGGTTTGAAAAAATAAAGGATTTCTAATCATCTTTTTATCCTATAATTTTATCCTATAAAACATATAAACTAATTAGATGGAAAAAAGTGAGGATGGGAATCCAGTTGATGAGTTTACCTATTTTTGAGGTATCTATTCTTTTCTTATTATATATACTACTTTGTTTTTACTCTATTGCATTATGTATCATCTAATAACCTAAGAAAATTCCTTTATCCTTGCTTCAATCAAATTGAATATAAAATTAATATAGAAGAATATCAAAGATATTTAGACCTAGATAGATCTCTGAAAAATGACTTCATATACCCATTTATTTATCAGGAGTATATTTATACATTTGCTCATGTCATAGTTTAATTAGATCTATTTTGTTGAAAATGTAGGTTATGACTAAAAATCTAGTTTATTAATTGTAAAACGTTTAATTACTCGAATGTATCAATATAATCATTTGATTATTTCTGCTAATGATTCGAACCAAAATCCATTTTTTAGGTACAACAAGAATTTGTATTATCAAATGATATCATAGGGCTTTGCCATTATTGTGGAAATTCCATTTTCCCGACGATTAGTATCTTCTTTAGAAAGGACAAAGATAGTAAAATCTCATAAATTACGATCAATTCATTCAATATTTCCTTTTTTAGAGGACAAATTTCCACATTAAAATTATGTGTTAGATGCATTAATACCTTACCCCATCCATTTAGAAAAATTAGTTCAAACCTTTTGCTATTGGGTGAAAGATCCTTCTTCTTTGCATTTATTACGAATCTTTCTTCACCAGTATTGGAATTGGAACAGTCGTATTATTCCAAAGAAATCGATTTATATTTTAAGAAAAAGTAACCCAAGATTTTTCTTCTTCCTATATAATTCTCATGTATATGAATATGAATCCATCTTCTTTTTTCTCCGTAACCAGCCCTTTCATTTGCGATCAACATTTTCTCGAGTCTTTTTTGAACAAATTTATTTCTATGGAAAAATAGAACATTTTGCAGAAGTTTTGGCTAATGTTTTTTGTTCCATCCTATGGTTGTTCAAGGATACTTTCATGCATTATGTTATATATCAAGGAAAATCAATTATGGCTTTAAAAGACAGGCCTATTCTGATGAAAAAATAGAAATATTACCTTGTCGATTTATATCAATGTCATTTTTATGTATGGGTTCAACCAGAAAAGATCTATATAAATTCATTATCCAAGCATTCTCTCAACTTTTTGGGCTATCTTTCAAAGGTACAAATAAATCCATTTGTAGTATGGAGTCAAATGCTAGAAAATTCATTCATAATACATAAAGATAATACTATGAAGAACCTTGATATAATAGTTCCAATTATTCCTTTAATTGGATCATTGGCAAAAAAAAAATTTTGTAACATGGTAGGACATCCTATAGTAAACTGACCTGGGCGAATTCATCGAATTTCGATATTATCGACCGATTTATGAGTATATACATAAATATTTCTCATTATTATAGTAGATCCTAAAAAAACATTTTTTATCAAATAAAATATATACTTCGACTTTCTTGTGTTAAAACTTTGGCTCGTAAACACAAAAGTATTGTATGTGCTTTTTTGAAAAGATTAGGTTCGGAATTATTCAAAAAATTTGTTACGGAGGAAGACCAAATTCTTTCTTTGATCTTCCCAAGAGTTTCATCTATTTCGTGAAGGTTATATAGAGGACAAGGATGGACTTGGTATTTGGATATTATTTCTATCAATGATTTGGCCAATCATGAATAATTGGTTATGAAAACATGTAAATCGAAATTTTCCATAAATGATGAAGGGATAACAAAAAATTCATTCATTTCTATTATGAAATGCTCATACAGTATACTAGTAAGGATTGAGCAACTGAGTATTCAAGTTCCTTAGATGATTTTTTGTCTAGGAAGGGAACTAAGTTTTAGATGTATACATAAGGAAAGCCATGTGAAATGAAAAATGCAAGCATGGCTTGGAGAGGGAGTTTTTTGACCTATTTTTTAACAAGGAAAATTTCTACTCTATCCGACTAGTTCTGGGTTCGAGTCCCAAGCAACCCAATAGAGTTATCATATTGAAATTAGATGAAATCCTATATCAGATGCATAGAAATGAAATATACATCTAAATTCTATTTTTTAATTCAATTCACTTCAAATTTAGTCAAAAAAATTATGATGAATCTAGATAGATAAGATCAAAAAGACATATCTATGAATGTTGATATTGGATGACATGAGTATATAAGTCATGTTATACTGTTGAATAACAAGCCCTTAATTATCTATTTCAATTTTTAGAGAATTCGGGTGCTTGGGAGTCCCTGATGATAAAATAAACAAAAACTTTACCATGACTACAATTTTAGAGATACACAAAAGCGAAAGCCTATGGGGTCATTACTAGCACTGAAAACCGTCTTTACATTGGATGGTTTGGTGTTTTGATGATCCCTACTTTATTGACCGCAACTTCTATATTTATTATCACTTTCATTGTTGCCCTCCAATAGATATTGATGGTATTCGTGAACATGGATCTCTACTTTATGGAAATAATATTATTTTTGGTGCCATTATTCCTACTTCTGCGGCTATAGGTTTGCATTTTTACCCAATATGGGAAGCGGCATCCATTGATGAATGGTTATACAATGGCGAACCTTATGAACTAATTGTTCTACACTTCTTACTTGGTGTAGCTTATTATATGGGTCGTGAGTAGGAACTTAGTTTCCGTCTGGGTATGCACAATTGGATTGCCATTGCAAATTCAACTCCTGCTGTAGCTGCTACTACTGTTTTCTTGATCTATCCAGTAAGTCAGGGAAGCTTTTTAGATGGTATACCTCTAGGAATCTCTAGTACTTTCAACTTTATGATTGTATTCCAGGCTGAACACAATATCCTTATGCACCCATTTCACATATTAGGTATAGCTGGTGTATTCGGCGGTTCCTTATTCAATGCTATGCATGGTTCATTGGTAACCTCTAGTTTGATCAGGGAAACCACAGAAAATGAATCTGCTAATGAAGGTTATAGATTCAATCAAGAGGAAGAAAATTATAATATCATAGCCGCTCATTGTTATTTTGGCCGATTGATATTCCAATACGCTAGTTTCAATAATTCTCGTTCTTTACATTTACTCGTAGCTACTTGGCTTGTTGTAGGTATTTGGTTCACTGCTTTAGGTATTAGTGTTATGGCTTTCAACCTAAACGGTTTCAATTTCAACCAATCTGCAGTTGATATTCAAGGTCGTGTAATTAATACCTGGGCAGATATTATTAACCGTGCTAACCTTGGTATGGAAGTTATGCATGAACGTATTGCTCATAACTTCCCTCTAAACCTAGCTGATGTTGAAGCTCCATCTACAAATGGAAAAGACTTTGGTCTTAGTGTGCTCGAGTTCTTGAAAACTAAATAAAAAATAAAGGAGCAATAGCAACCCTCTTGATAGAACAAGAAATGAGATATTGCTCCTTTATTTTTTATTTAGTTTTTATTTTACTAATTTAGTTTACTTAGTTTAGTAATTTAGTAATATATATTGACTTTCCATAAAACATAAAATAAATAAAATTTATTTACTTCATTTATGGGTTGGTTTATGATTAAGTATTACAATATTATATAAATTATATAAAATTAAAATAAATATATAGATTTATGTATTAATTTCAAAGTTCTTTTTGTTTTGTAAAATTTTCTAATTTATATTGAGAATAAACGATATAAAAGAGAAAGCTTTCCTTTTTATGTCTTTTGTATTTCTATTTTCTTTGTGTATTTGTATCTTCTAAGAAAGATAAAATTTAATATTAAATGCTACAAATTGAAATCTTTGTACCTTTTATTTTAATATTTAATTTATTACTAGTTATTAATATTATATTACTAGAATAAAGTCTTTTACTAGAATTATAGTGTTAGGGGGTGGATATAGCCAAGTGGATCAAGGCAGCGGATTGTGAATCCACCGCGTGCGGGTTCAATTCTCGTCATTCGCCCAAAGTTATAATAAAGTAAAAAAAAGTCAAAGTTAGAAAAATAATATTTATATAATATTTATATATATATATTCTTTAACCACATTACTATTATTTCTTTTTCTTTTTTTGTGTTAAGCTTATTTATTTTTTTAATAAATGATTTACTATAAAAGATTTTTTTTGGTGAACGTGTTAGTTAATTTCTCTTATTTTTTTTACAAAGAAACAAATTCAATTTTTTATCCTATTTACTACGGCGATGAAGAATCAAATTATCACTATATTTATTCCTTTTTCTACTTCTTCTTCCAAGTGCAGGATAACCCCAAGGGGTTACAGGTTTTTTTTCTACCATTTAGGGCCTTCCCTTCACCACCCCCATGGGGATGGTCTAGAGGGTTCATAACTACTCCTCTTACTACAAGACGCTTACCTAGGCAACATTTAGACCCTGCTCTACCCAAACTTTTCTAGTTTATCCCAGTATTCCCTACTTGTCTGACTGTTGCTGAGTAGTTTTTGGATATTAAACGAACCTCCCCAGAAGGTAATTTTAGTGTGGCTGATTTACCCTCTTTTGCAATCAGTTTCGCTACATCACCTGCAGCTCTAGGTAATTGTCCACCCTTTCCGGGTACCCCCTTTGAGTTTTGGTTTAAAAACTGAGTAAAAATGCAAAGGGGTACCCTTTTGGCTTTTTGCTGAAAAATTGATCCAAAACGCTAAAGGGTACCCCCTCTGAGTTGTTGATGAAAAATTGAGTAAAAATGCGAAGGGGTAACCCCATCAGGTTTTTGATGAAAAACTTAGAAAAAATGCAAAGAGGTACCCCTTTGGGATTTTGATGGGAAACTGAGGCAAAATGGCAAATGGTACCACCTTTGGGTTTTGGATTTAAAAACTGAGTAAAAATGTAAAGGGGTACTCTTTTGGGTTTTTGCTGATAAGCTGAGCCAAAACGCTAAAGGGTACCAACTCTGAGTTTTTGTTGAAAAATTTAGTAAAAATGCGAAGGGGTACCACTTTGGGATTTTAATGAAAAACTGAGGCAAAATGGCAAAGGGTGCCCCCTTTGAGTTTTGGTCTAAAAACTGAGTAAAAATGCAAAGGGGTATCCATTTGGGTTTTGGCTGAAAAACTGAGCCAAAACGCTAAAGGGTACCCCCTTTGAGTTTTGGATGAAAAATTAAGTAAAAATGCGAAGGGGCATCGCTTCGGGTTTTTGATGAAAAACTGAGAAAAATGCAAAAGGGTACCCCTTTGGGATTTTGATGCGAAACTGAGGCAAAATGGTAAAATGTACCACCTTTGGGTTTCGGTTTGAAAACTGAGTAAAAATGTAAAGGGGTACTATTTTTGGTTTTTGCTGATAAGTTGAGCAAAAACGCTAAAAGGTATCAACTCTGAGTTTTTCTTCAAAAATTTAGTAAAAATACGAAGGGGTACATCTTTGGGATTTTAATGAAAAACTGAGGGAAAATGGCAAAGGGTACCCCCTTTGAGTTTTGGTTTAAAAACTGAGTAAAAATGCAAAGGGGTACCCTTTTGGCTTTTTGCTGAAAAATTGTTCAAAAACGCTAAAGGGTACCCCCTTTGAGTTTTGGTTAAAAATTGAGTAAAAATGCAAAGGGGTACCCATTTGGGTTTTGGGTAAAAAACTGATCCAAAAAGCTAAAGGGTACCAACTCTGAGTTTTTGTTGAAAAATTTTGTAAAAATGCGAAGGGGTACCCCTTTGGGATTTTAATGAAAAACTGAGGCAAAATGGCAAAGGGTACCCCCTTTGAGTTTTGGTCTAAAAACTGAGTAAAAATGCAAAGGGGTACCCATTTTTGTTTTGGCTGAAAAACAGAGCCAAAACGCTAAAGGGTAACCCCTTTGAGTTTTGGATGAAAAATTAAGTAAAAATGCGAAGGGGCACCCCTTTGGGTTTTTGATGAAAAACTTAGAAAAAATGCAAAAAGGTACCCCTTTGGGATTTTGATGAGAAACTGAGACAAAATGGCAAAGGGTACCACCTTTGGGTTTTGGATTTAAAAACTGAGTAAAAATGTAAAGGGGTACTCTTTTGGGTTTTTGCTGATAAGCTGAGCCAAAACGCTAAAGGGTACCAACTCTGAGTTTTTGTTGAAAAATTTAGTAAAAATGCGAAGGGGTACCACTTTGGGATTTTAATGAAAAACTGAGGCAAAATGGCAAAGGGTACCCCCTTTGAGTTTTGGTCTAAAAACTGAGTAAAAATGCAAAGGGGTATCCATTTGGGTTTTGGCTGAAAAACTGAGCCAAAACGCTAAAGGGTACCCCATTTGAGTTTTGGATGAAAAATTAAGTAAAAATGCGAAGGGGCATCGCTTTGGGTTTTTGATGAAAAACTGAGAAAAATGCAAAAGGGTACCCCTTTGAGATTTTGATGAGAAACTGAGGCAAAATGGTAAAATGTACCACCTTTGGGTTTCGGTTTAAAAACTGAGTAAAAATGTAAAGGGGTACTCTTTTTGGTTTTTGCTGATAAGTTGAGCAAAAACGCTAAAAGGTATTAACTCTGTGTTTTTTGTGAAAAAACTGAGGAAAAAATGCAAAGGGGTACCCCTTTAAGTTTTTGGTTGTGATAATTTGAAGTAAAATACAAAGGGATACCCCTTTGAGTTTCTGGTGAAAAACTGAGGCAAAATGCAAAGGGCTACCCCTTTGAGCTTTTGCGAAAAACTGAGGAAAAATGCAAAGGGGTACCCCTTTGAATCTTTGGTGAAAAATAGAGGCAAAATGCAAAGGGATACACCTTTTAGTTTTTGGTGAAATTTTGATGTAAAATATAAAGGAGTACCCTTTTTGAGTTTTTGCTGACAAACTGAGGCAAAATGAAAAAGGGTCACCACTTTGAGTTTTTGGTGGAAAACTAAGGCAAAATGCAATGGGGTGCCACCTAGAGTTTTTATGTGAAAAAGCTGAGGCAAAAATGCAAAGGGGAATACTTTTCAGTTTTGTTGAAAAAATGATGCAAAATGCAATGGGATACCACCTTGAGTTTTTTTGCGAAAAAACTGAGGAAAAAATGCAAAGGGGTACACCTTTAAGTTTTTTTGTGATAATTTGAAGTAAAATACAAAGGGATACCCCTTTGAGTTTTTGGTGAAAAACTGAGGCAAAATGCAAAGGGCTACCCCTTTGAGTTTTTGCGAAAAACTGAGGAAAAATGCAAAGGGGTACCCCTTTGTGTTTTTGTTGAAAAACTGAGGTAAAATGCAAACGGATACACCTTTGAGTTTTTGGTGAAATATTGATGTAAAATACAAAGGGTACCCCATTGTGTTTTTGGTGAAAAGCTCAGGCAAAATTTAAAGGGGTACCCCTTTTGAGTTTTTGTGAAAAACTGAGGAAAAATGAAAAGGGGTGCCCCTTATAGTTCTTGGTGAAAAACTGAGGTAAAATGCAATTGGATACACCTTTTAGTTTTTGGTGAAAATTTCATGTAAAATACAAAGGGGTACCCCTTTGAGTTTTTGGCGAAAGACTGAGGCAAAATGAAAAAGGGCAGCCATTTGAGTTTTTTGTTGAAAACAAAGGCGAAATGCAATGGGATACCAGCTTGAGTTTTTTTTTGTGAAAAAACAGAGGCAACAATGCAAAGGGGAACCCTTTTGAGTTTTTGTTGAAAAAATGAGGCAAAATGCAATGGGATACCACCTTGAGTTTTTTTGTGAAAAAACTATGGCAAAAATGAAAAGGGGTACCCCTTTGAGTTTTTTGTGAAAAACTGAGGCAAAATGCAAAATGTTACCCCTTTGAGTTTTTATGAAAAACTAAGAAAAAATGAAAAGGGGTACCCCTTTGAGAATTTGATGTTAAACACAAAGGGGTACCCTTTTGAGTTTTTGGTGACAAACTTAGACAAAATGAAAAAGGGTCACCACTTTGAGTTTTTTGTGGAAAACTAAGGCAAACTGCAATGGGATACCACCTTGAGTTTTTTTGTGAAAAAATTGAGGCAAAAATGCAAAGGGGAACCCTTTTGAGTTTTTGTTGAAAAAAATGAGGCAAAATGCAGTGGGATACTACCTTGAGTTTTTTTGTAAAAAAACTGAGGAAAAAATGTAAAGGGGTACCCCTTTGAGTTTTTGCGAAAAACTGAGGAAAAATGCAAAGGGGTACCCCTTTGAATTTTTGGTGAAAAACAGAGGCAAAATGCAAAGGGATACACCTTTTAGTTTTTGGTGAAAATTTGATGTAAAATATAAAGGGGTACCCTTTTTGAGTTTTTGGTGACAAACTGAGGCAAAATGAAAAAGGGTCACCCCTTTGAGTTTTTGGTGGAAAACTAAGGCAAAATGCAATGGGGTGCCACCTAGAGTTTTTATGTGAAAAAGCTGAGGCAAAAATGCAAAGGGGAATACTTTTTAGTTTTGTTGAAAAAATGATGCAAAATGCAATGGGATACCACCTTGAGTTTTTTTGCGAAAAAACTGAGGAAAAAATGCAAAGGGGTACACCTTTAAGTTTTTTTGTGATAATTTGAAGTAAAATACAAAGGGATACCCCTTTGAGTTTTTGGTGAAAAACTGAGGCAAAATGCAAAGGGCTACCCCTTTGAGTTTTTGCGAAAAACTGAGGAAAAATGCAAAGGGGTACCCCTTTGTGTTTTTGTTGAAAAACTGAGGTAAAATGCAAACGGATACACCTTTGAGTTTTTGGTGAAATATTGATGTAAAATACAAAGGGTACCCCATTGAGTTTTTGGTGAAAAGCTCAGGCAAAATTTAAAGGGGTACCCCTTTTGAGTTTTTGTGAAAAACTGAGGAAAAATGAAAAGGGGTGCCCCTTATAGTTCTTGGTGAAAAACTGAGGTAAAATGCAATTGGATACACCTTTTAGTTTTTGGTAAAAATTTCATGTAAAATACAAAGGGGTACCCCTTTGAGTTTTTGGCGAAAGACTGAGGCAAAATGAAAAAGGGCAGCCATTTGAGTTTTTTGTTGAAAACAAAGGCGAAATGCAATGGGATACCAGCTTGAGTTTTTTTTGTGAAAAAACAGAGGCAACAATGCAAAGGGGAACCCTTTTGAGTTTTTGTTGAAAAAATGAGGCAAAATGCAATGGGATACCACCTTGATTTGTTTTGTGAAAAAACTATGGCAAAAATGAAAAGGGGTACCCCTTTGAGTTTTTTGTGAAAAACTGAGGCAAAATGCAAAATGTTACCCCTTTGAGTTTTTATGAAAAACTAAGAAAAAATGAAAAGGGGTACCCCTTTGCGAATTTGATGTTAAACACAAAGGGGTACCCTTTTGAGTTTTTGGTGACAAACTTAGGCAAAATGAAAAAGGGTCACCACTTTGAGTTTTTTGTGGAAAACTAAGGCAAACTGCAATGGGATACCACCTTGAGTTTTTTTGTGAAAAAACTGAGGCAAAAATGCAAAGGGGAACCCTTTTGAGTTTTTGTTGAAAAAAATGAGGCAAAATGCAGTGGGATACTACCTTGAGTTTTTTTGTAAAAAAACTGAGGAAAAAATGCAAAGGGGTACCCCTTTGAGTTTTTGCGAAAAACTGAGGAAAAATGCAAAGGGGTACCCCTTTGAATTTTTGGTGAAAAACAGAGGCAAAATGCAAAGGGATACACCTTTTAGTTTTTGGTGAAAATTTGATGTAAAATATAAAGGGGTACCCTTTTTGAGTTTTTGGTGACAAACTGAGGCAAAATGAAAAAGGGTCACCCCTTTGAGTTTTTGGTGGAAAACTAAGGCAAAATGCAATGGGGTGCCACCTAGAGTTTTTATGTGAAAAAGCTGAGGCAAAAATGCAAAGGGGAATACTTTTTAGTTTTGTTGAAAAAATGATGCAAAATGCAATGGGATACCACCTTGAGTTTTTTTGCGAAAAAACTGAGGAAAAAATGCAAAGGGGTACACCTTTAAGTTTTTTTGTGATAATTTGAAGTAAAATACAAAGGGATACCCCTTTGAGTTTTTGGTGAAAAACTGAGGCAAAATGCAAAGGGCTACCCCTTTGAGTTTTTGCGAAAAACTGAGGAAAAATGCAAAGGGGTACCCCTTTGTGTTTTTGTTGAAAAACTGAGGTAAAATGCAAACGGATACACCTTTGAGTTTTTGGTGAAATATTGATGTAAAATACAAAGGGTACCCCATTGAGTTTTTGGTGAAAAGCTCAGGCAAAATTTAAAGGGGTACCCCTTTTGAGTTTTTGTGAAAAACTGAGGAAAAATGAAAAGGGGTGCCCCTTATAGTTCTTGGTGAAAAACTGAGGTAAAATGCAATTGGATACACCTTTTAGTTTTTGGTAAAAATTTCATGTAAAATACAAAGGGGTACCCCTTTGAGTTTTTGGCGAAAGACTGAGGCAAAATGAAAAAGGGCAGCCATTTGAGTTTTTTGTTGAAAACAAAGGCGAAATGCAATGGGATACCAGCTTGAGTTTTTTTTGTGAAAAAACAGAGGCAACAATGCAAAGGGGAACCCTTTTGAGTTTTTGTTGAAAAAATGAGGCAAAATGCAATGGGATACCACCTTGATTTGTTTTGTGAAAAAACTATGGCAAAAATGAAAAGGGGTACCCCTTTGAGTTTTTTGTGAAAAACTGAGGCAAAATGCAAAATGTTACCCCTTTGAGTTTTTATGAAAAACTAAGAAAAAATGAAAAGGGGTACCCCTTTGCGAATTTGATGTTAAACACAAAGGGGTACCCTTTTGAGTTTTTGGTGACAAACTTAGGCAAAATGAAAAAGGGTCACCACTTTGAGTTTTTTGTGGAAAACTAAGGCAAACTGCAATGGGATACCACCTTGAGTTTTTTTGTGAAAAAACTGAGGCAAAAATGCAAAGGGGAACCCTTTTGAGTTTTTGTTGAAAAAAATGAGGCAAAATGCAGTGGGATACTACCTTGAGTTTTTTTGTAAAAAAACTGAGGAAAAAATGCAAAGGGGTACCCCTTTGAGTTTTTGCGAAAAACTGAGGAAAAATGCAAAGGGGTACCCCTTTGAATTTTTGGTGAAAAACAGAGGCAAAATGCAAAGGGATACACCTTTTAGTTTTTGGTGAAAATTTGATGTAAAATATAAAGGGGTACCCTTTTTGAGTTTTTGGTGACAAACTGAGGCAAAATGAAAAAGGGTCACCCCTTTGAGTTTTTGGTGGAAAACTAAGGCAAAATGCAATGGGGTGCCACCTAGAGTTTTTATGTGAAAAAGCTGAGGCAAAAATGCAAAGGGGAATACTTTTAAGTTTTTGTTTAAAAAATAATGCAAAATGCAATGGGATACCACCTTGAGTTTTTTTGCGAAAAAACTGAGGAAAAATGCAAAGGGGTACCCCTTTAAGTTTTTTTGTGATAATTTGAAGTAAAATACCAAGGGATACCCCTTGGAGTTTTTGGTGCAAAACTGAGGCAAAATGCAAAGGGCTACCCCTTTGAGTTTTTGCGAAAAACTGAGGAAAAATGCAAAGGGGTACCCCTTTGAGTTTTTGGTGAAAAACAGAGGCAAAATGCAAAGGGATACACCTTTTAGTTTTTGGTGAAAATTTGATGTAAAATATAAAGGGGTACCCTTTTTGAGTTTTTGGTGACAAACTGAGGCAAAATGAAAAAGGGTCACCCCTTTGAGTTTTTGGTGGAAAAATAAGGCAAAATGCAATGGGGTGCCATCTTGAGTTTTTATGTGAAAAAGCTGAGGCAAAAATGCAAAGGGTAATACGTTTTGAGTTTTTGTTGAAAAAATGATGCAAAATGCAATGGGATACCACCTTGAGTTTTAAAAACTGAGGCAAAAATGCAAAGGGGTATCCCTTTAAGTTTTTTGTGAAAATTTGAAGTAAAATGCAAAGGGGTACCCCTTTGAGCTTTTGGTGAAAAACTTAGGCGAAATGCAAAGGGCTACCCCTTTGAGTTTTTGTGAAAAACTAAGAAAAAATGCAAAGGGGTACCCCTTTGAATTTTTGGTAAAAACAGAGGCAAAATGCAAAGGGATACACCTTTGAGTTTTTGGTGAAAATTTGATGTAAAATACAAAGGGACACCCTTTTGAGTTTTTGGTGACAAACTAAGGCAAAATGAAAAAGGGGCACGCCTTTGAGTTTTTGGTGGAAAACTAAGGCAAAATGCAATGAGATACCACCTTGAGTTTTTGTGTGAAAAAACTGAAGAAAAATGCAAAGGGGAACCCTTTTTTGTTTTTGTTGACAAAATGAGGCAAAATGCAATGGGATACCACCTTGAGTTTTTTGGTGAAAAAATTAAGGCAAAAATGCAAAGGGGTACCCTTTTAAGTTTTTTGTGAAAATTTGAAGTAAAATACAAGGGGGTACCCCTTTGAGTTTTTGGTGAAAAATTGAGGTAAAATACAAAGGACTACCCCTTTGAGTTTTTGTGAAAAACATAGAAAAAATGAAAAGCGTACCCCTTTGAGTTTTTGGTGAAAAACAGAGGCAAAATGCAAAGGGATACACCTTTGAGTTTTTGGTGAAAATTTGATGTAAAATACAAAGGGGTACCTATTTGAGTTTTTGGTAACAAACTGAGGCAAAATAAAAAAGGGGCACGCCTTTTAGTTTTTGGTGGAAAACTAAGGCAAAATGCAATGGGATACCACCTTGAGTTGTTTTTTAAAAAAATTGAGGCAAAAATGCAAAGGGGTACCCCTTTAAGTTTTTTGTGAAAATTTGAAGTAAAATACAAAAGGGTACCCCTTTGAGTTTTTAGTGAAAAATTTAGCAAAATGCAAAGGGATACACCTTTGAGTTTTTGGTAAAAATTTCATGTAAAATACAAAGGGGTACCCCTTTGAGTTTTTGGTGAAAGACCGAGGCAAAATGAAAAAGGGGCACCCATTTTAGTTTTTGGTTGAAAACTAAGGCAAAATGCAATGGGATACCACTTTGAGTTTTTTTTTTGTGAAAAAACTGAGGCAAAAATACAAAGGGGAACCCTTTTGAGTTTTTGTTGAAAAAATGAGGCAAAATGCAATGGGATACAACCTTGAGATTTTTTGTGAAAAAACTGAGGCAAAAATGCAAAGGGGAACCCTTTTGAGTTTTTGGTGAAAAAAAGAGGTAAAATGCAAAGGGATACACCTTTGAGTTTTTTGGTGAAAATTTGATGTAAAATACAAAGTGGTACCCCTTTGAGTTTTTGGTGAAAAGCTCAGGCAAAATGCAAAGGGGAGCCCCTTTTGAGTTTTTGTGAAAAACTGAGGAAAAATGAAAAGGGGTACCCCTTAGAGTTCTTGGTGAAAAACTGAGTCAAAATGCAAAGGGATGCACCTTTGAGTTTTTGGAGAAAATTTCATGTAAAATACAACGGGGTACTCCTTCCAGTTTTTGGCAAAATACTGAGGCAAAATGAGAAGGGGCCGCCCATTTGAGTTTTTGGTTGAAAACTAAGGCAAAATGCAATGGGATACCACCTTGAGTTTTTTTTTGTTTAAAAACTGACGCAAAAATGCAAAGGGGAACCCTTTTGAGTTTTTATTTAAAAAATGAGGAAAAATGCAATGGGATAGCACCTTGAGTTTTTTTGTGAAAAAACTGAGGCAAAAATGCAAAGGGGAACCCTTTTGAGTTTTTGTTGAAAAAATGAGGCAAAATGCAATGGGATACCACCTTGAGTTTTTTGTGCGAAAAAACAGAGGTAAAAATGCAAAGGGGTACCAATTTAAGTTTTTTGTGAAAATTTGAAGAAAAATACAATGGGGTACCCCTTTGAGTTTTTGGTGAAAAACTGAGGCAAAATGCAAAGGGCTAGCCCTTTGAGTTTTTGTGAAAAACTGAGGAAAAATGCAAAGGGGTACCCCTTTCAGTTTTTGGTAAAAAATAGAGGCTAAATGCAAAGGGATACACCTTTGAGTTTTTGGTGAAAATTTGATCTAAAATACAAAGGGGTACCCTTTTGAGTTTTTGGTGACAAACTGAGACAAACTGAAAAAGGGGCACCCCTTTGAGTTTTTGGTGGAAAACTAAGGCAAAATGCAATGGGATACCACCTTGAGTTTTTGTGTGAAAAAACAGAGGAAAAAATGCGAAGGGGAACCCTTTTGAGTTTTTGTTGAAAAAATGAGGTAAAATGAAATGGGATGCCACCTTGAGTTTTTTTGTGAAAAAATTGAGAAAAAAATGCAAAGGGGTACCCCTTTAAGTTTTTTGTGAAAATTTGAAGTAAAATACAAAGGGGTACCCCTTTGAGTTTTTGGTAAAAACTGAGGCAAAATGCAGTGGGCTATCCTTTTGAGTTTTTATGAAAAACTGAGGAAAAATACAAAGGGGTACCCGTTTGAGTTTTTGGTAAAAAATAGAGGCTAAATGCAAAGGGATACACCTTTGAGTTTTTTTGTGAAAATTTGATGTAAAATTTCAAAAGGGTACTCTTTTGAGTTTTTTGTGACATACTGAGGCAAAATAAAAAAGGGGCACCCCTTTGAGTTTTTGGTGGAAAAATATTGCAAAATGCAATGGGATACCACCTTGAGTTTTTGTGTGAGAAAACTGAGGCAAAAATGCAAAGGGGAACACTTTTGAGTTTTTGTTGAAAAAATGAGGCAAAATGCAATGGGACATCACCTTGAGTTTTTTTGTGAAAAAACTGAGGCAAAAATGCAAAGGGGTACCCCTTTAAGTTTTTTGTGAAAATTTGAAGTAAAATACAAAGGGGTACCCCTTTGAGTTTTTGGTGACAAACTGAGGCAAAATGAAAAAGGGGCACCCCTTTTAGTTTTTGGTGGAAAACTAAGGTAAAATGCAATGGGATACCACATTGAGTTTTTTTGTGAAAAAACTGAGGCAAAAAAGCAAAGGGGTACCCCTTTAAGTTTTTTGTGAAAATTTGAAGTAAAATACAAAGTGGTACCCCTTTGAGTTTTTGGTGAAAAACTGACAAAAAATGCAAAGGGCTACCCTTTTGAGTTTTTGTGAAAAACTGAAGAAAAATGAAAGGGGTACCCCTTTGAGTTTTTCGTGAAAAATAGAGGCAAAATACAAAGGGATACACCTTTGAGTTTTTGGTGAAAATTTGATGTAAAATACAAAGCGTACCCCATTGAGGTTTTGGTGAAAAGCTCAGGGAAAATACAAAGGGCTACTCCTTTTGAGTTTTTGTGAAAAATTGAGGAAAAATGAAAAGGGGTGCCCATTAGAGTTCTTGGTGAAAAACTGAGGCAAAATGCAATGGGATACACCTTTGAGTTTTTGGTGAAAATTTCATATAAAATACAAAGGGGTACCCCTTTGAGTTTTTGGCGAAAGACTGAGGCAAAATGAAAAAGGGGCAGCCATTTGAGTTTTTGTTTGAAAACAAAGGCGAAATGCAATGGGATACAAGCTTGAGTTTTTTTTGTGAAAAAACAGAGGCAACATTGCAAAGGGAAACCCTTTTGAGTTTTTGTTGAAAAAATGAGGCAAAATGCAATGGGATACCACTTTGAGTTGTTTGTGAAAAACTGAGGAAAAATGCAAAGGGGTACCCCTTTGAATTTTTGTTGAAAAACTGAGGTAAAATGCAAAGGGGTACACCTTTGAGTTTTTGGTGAAGTTTTGATGTAAAATACAAAGGATACACCATTGAGTTTTTGGTGAAAAGCTCAGGCAAAATGCAAAGGGGTACCACTTTTGAGTTTTTGTGAAAAACTGAGGAAAAATGAAAATGGGTGCCCCTTAGAGTTTTTGGTGAAAAACTAAGGCAAAATGCAATGGGATACACCTTTGAGTATTTGGTGAAATTTTCATGTAAAATACAAAGGGGCACCCCTTTGAGTTTTTGGCGAAAGACTGAGGCAAAATGAAAAAGGGTAGCCATTTGAGTTTTCGGTTGAAAACAAAGGCGAAATGCAATGGGATACCAGCTTGAGTTTTTTTTGTGAAAAGGCAGAGGCAACAATGCAAAGGGGAACCCTTTTGAGTTTTTGTTGAAAAAATGAGGCAAAATGCAATGGCATACCACCTTGAGGCTTTTTGTGAAAAAACTATGCCAAAAATGAAAAGGTGTACCCCTTTGAGTTTTTTGTGAAAAAACTGAGGCAAAATGCA
This sequence comes from Excoecaria agallocha, assembly GCA_037975025.1. Lineage (NCBI taxonomy): Eukaryota > Viridiplantae > Streptophyta > Magnoliopsida > Malpighiales > Euphorbiaceae > Excoecaria > Excoecaria agallocha. Next base: position 141,695 of record JBBPFJ010000209.1, read on the forward strand.
AAGGGTTACACCTTTAAGTTTTTATGAAAAACTAAGAAAAAATTAAAAGGGGTACCCCTTTGAGTTTTTGGTGAAAAACTGAGGCAAAATGCAAAGGGATACACCTTTGAGTTTTTGGTGAGAATTTGATGTTAAATGCAAATGGGTACCCTTTTGAGTTTTTGGTGACAAACTGAGGCAAAATGAAAAAGGGGCACCACTTTGAGTTTTTTGTGGAAAACTAAGGCAAAATTCAATGGGACACCACCTTGAGTTTTTTTTTGTGAAAAACCTGAGGCAAAAATGCAAAGGGGAACCCTTTTGAGTTTTTGTTGAAAAAAATGAGGCAAAATGCAATGGGATACCACCTTGAGTTTTTTTGTGAAACAAATGAGGAAAAAAACAAAGGGGGTACCGCTTTAAGTTTTTTTGTGATAATTTGAAGTAAAATACAAAGGGATACCCCTATGAGTTTTTGGTGAAAAACTGAGGCAAAATGCAAAGGGCTACCCCTTTGAGTTTTTGCGAAAAACTGAGGAAAAATGCAAAGGGGTACCCCTTTGAATTTTTGGTGAAAAACAGAGGCTGAATGCAAAGGGATACACCTTTTAGTTTTTGGTGAAAATTTGATGTAAACTATAAAGGGGTACCCTTTTTTTGTTTTTGGTGACAAACTGAGGCAAAATGAAAAAGGGGCACCCCTTTGAGTTTTTGGTGGAAAACTAAGGCAAAATGCAATGGGATACCACCTTGAGTTTTTGTGTGAAAAAACAAAGGCAAAAATGCGAAGGGGAACCCTTTTGAGTTTTTTTTTAAAATAAGGCAAAATGCAATGGGATACCACCATGAGTTTTTTTTGTGAAAAAACTGAGGCAAAAATGCAAAGGGGTACCCCTTTAAGTTTTACGTGAAAAACCGAGGCAAAATGCAAAGTACTATCCCTTTTAGTTTTTGTGAAAAACTGAGGAAAAATGCAAAGGGGTATCCCTTTGAATTTTACGTGAAAAACCGAGGCAAAATGCAAAGTACTATCCCTTTTAGTTTTTGTGAAAAACTGAGGAAAAATGCAAAGGGGAATCCCTTTTAGTTTTTGGGGAAAAAAAGAGGTAAAATGCAAAGGAATACACCTTTGAGTTTTTGGTGAAAATTTGATGTAAAATACAAAGGGGTACCCCTTTGAGTTTTTGGTGAAAAGCTCATGCAAAATGCAAAGGGGAGCCCCTTTTGAGTTTTTGTGAAAAACTGAGGAAAAATGAAAAGGGTACCCCTTAGAGTTCTTGGTGAAAAACTGACTCAAAATGTAAAGGGGTACACCTTTGAGTTTTTGGTGAAAATTTCATGTAAAATACAACAGGGTACCCCTTCCAGTTTTTGGCGAAATACTGAGGCAAAATGAGAAGGGGGCACCCATTTGAGTTTTTTGTTGAAAACAAAATGCAATTGGATAACACCTTGAGTTTTTTTTGTGAAAAAACTGAGGCAAAAATGCAAAGGGGAACCCTTTTGAGTTTTTGTTTAAAAAATGAGGAAAAATGCAATGGGATACCACCTTGAGATTTTTTGTGAAAAAACTGAGGCAAAAATGAAAAGGGGTACCCCATTGAGTTTTTTTGAAAATTGAGGAAAAATGCAAAGGTGTACCCCTTTGAGTTTTTATGAAAAACTAAGAAAAAATGCAAAGGGGTATCCCTTTGAGTTTTTTGTGAATAACTGCTGCAAAATGCAAAGGGATACACTTTTGAGTTTTTGTTGAAAATTTGATGCAAAATACAAAGGGGTACCCTTTTGTGTTTTTGGTGACAAACTGAGGCAAAATGAAAAGGGGGCAACCCTTTGAGTTTTTGGTGGAAAATTAAGGCAAAATGCAATGGGATACCACCTTGAGTTTTTATGTGAAAAAAAGAAGGCAAAAATGCAAAGGGGAACCCTTTTGAGTTTTTGTTGAAAAAATGAGGCAAAATGCAATGGGATACCACCTTGAGTTTTTTTGTGAAAATATTGAGGCAAAAATACAAAAGGGTACCCCTTTGAGTTTTTGGTGAAAACCTGAGGCAAATTGCAAAGAGCTACCCCTTTGAGTTTTTGTGAAAAACTGAGGAAAAATGCAAAGGGGTACCCCTTTGAGTTTTTAGTGAAAAACTGAGGCAAAATGCAAAGGGATACACATTTGAGTTTTTGGTGAAAATTTGATGTAAAATACAAAGGTATACCCTTTTGAGTTTTTGGTGACAAACTGAGGAAAATTGCAAAGGGCTACCCCTTTGAGTTTTTTGTGACAAACTGAGGCAAAATAAAAAAGGGGCACCCCTTTGAGTTTTTGGTGGAAAACTAAGGCAAAATGCAATGGATACCACCTTGAGTTTTTTTGTGAAAAAACAGAGGCAAAAATGCAAAGGGGAACCCTTTTGAGTTTTTGTTGAAAAAATGAGCCAAAATGCAATGGGACACCACCTTGAGTTTTTTTTTGAAAAACCTGAGGCAAAAATTCAAAGGGGTACCCCTTTAAGTTTTTTGTGAAAATTTAAAGTAAAATAGAAAGGGGTACCCCTTTGAGTTTTTGGTGAAACACTGAGGATAAAAGCAAAGGGCTACCCCTTTGAGTTTTTGGTGACAAACTGAGGCAAAATGAAAAAGGGGTACCCCTTTTAGTTTTTGGTGGAAAACTAAGGTAAAATGCAATGGGAAACCACATTGAGTTTTTTTTGTGAAAAAACTGAGACAAAAAAGCAAAGGGGTACCCTTTTAAGTTTTTTGTGAAAATTTGAAGTAAAATACAAAGGGCTACCCTTTTGAGTTTTTGTGAAAAACTGAAGAAAAATGAAAAGGGGTACCCCTTTGAGTTTTTCGTGAAAAATAGAGGCAAAATGCAAAGGGATACACCTTTGGGTTTTTGTTGAAAATTTGATGTAAAATACAAAGGGTACCCCATTGAGTTTTTAGTGAAAAGCTCAGGCAAAATGCAAATGGCTACTCCTTTTGAGTTTTTGTGAAAAACTGAAGAAAAATGAAAAGGGGTACCCCTTTGAGTTTTTCTTGAAAAATAGATTCAAAATGCAATGGGATACACCTTTGAGTTTTTGGTGAAATTTTCATGTAAAATACAAAGGGGTACCCCTTTGAGTTTTTGGAGAAAGACTGAGGCAAAATGAAAAAGGGGCAGCCATTTGAGTTTTTGGTTGAAAACAAAGGCGAAATGCAATGGGATACCAGCTTGAGTTTTTTTTTTGTGAAAAAACAGAGGCAACATTGCAAAGGGAAACCCTTTTGAGTTTTTGTTGAAAAATGAGGCAAAATGCAATGGGATACCACTTTGAGTTTTTTGTGAAAAACTGAGGAAAAATGCAAAGGGGTACCCCTTTTAATTTTTGTTGAAAAACTGAGGTAAAATGCAAAGGGATACACCTTTGAGTTTTTGGTGAAGTTTTGATGTAAAATACAAAGGGTACCCCATTGAGTTTTTGGTGAAAAGCTCAGGCAAAATGCAAAGGGGTACCACTTTGAGTTTTTGTGAAAAACTGAGGAAAAATGAAAATGGGTGCCCCTTAGAGTTTTTGGTGAAAAACTAAGGCAAAATGCAATGGGATACACCTTTGAGTATTTGATGAAATTTTCATGTAAAATACAAAGTGGCACCCCTTTGAGTTTTTGGCGAAAGACTGAGGCAAAATGAAAAAGGGCAGCCATTTGAGTTTTCGGTTGAAAACAAAGGCGAAATGCAATGGGATACCAGCTTGAGTTTTTTTTTGTGAAAAGACAGAGGCAACAATGCAAAGGGGAACCCTTTTGAGTTTTTGTTGAAAAAATGAGGCAAAATGCAATGGCATACCACCTTGAGGCTTTTTGTGAAAAAACTATGCCAAAAATGAAAAGGTGTACCCCTTTGAGTTTTTTGTGAAAAAACTGAGGCAAAATGCAAAGGGTTACACCTTTGAGTTTTTATGAAAAACTAAGAAAAAAATTAAAAGGGGTACCCCTTTGAGTTTTTGGTGAAAAACTGAGGCAAAATGCAAAGGGATACACCTTTGAGTTTTTGGTGAGAATTTGATGTTAAATGCAAATGGGTACCCTTTTGAGTTTTTGGTGACAAACTGAGGCAAAATGAAAAAGGGGCACCACTTTGAGTTTTTTGTGGAAAACTAAGGCAAAATTCAATGGGACACCACCTTGAGTTTTTTTTTGTGAAAAAACTGAGGCAAAAATGCAAAGGGGAACCCTTTTGAGTTTTTGCTGAAAAAAATGAGGCAAAATGCAATGGGATACCACCTTGAGTTTTTTTGTGAAACAACTTAGGAAAAAAACAAAGGGGGTACCGCTTTAAGTTTTTTTGTGATAATTTGAAGTAAAATACAAAGGGATACCCCTTTGAGTTTTTGGTGAAAAACTGAGGCAAAATGCAAAGGGCTACCCCTTTGAGTTTTTGCAAAAAACTGAGGAAAAATGCAAAGGGGTACCCCTTTGAGTTTTTGGTGAAAAACAGAGGCTAAATGCAAAGGGATACACCTTTTAGTTTTTGGTGAAAATTTGATGTAAACTATAAAGGGGTACCCTTTTTTGTTTTTGGTGACAAACTGAGGCAAAATGAAAAAGGGGCACCCCTTTGAGTTTTTGGTGGAAAACTAAGGCAAAATGCAATGGGATACCACCTTGAGTTTTTGTGTGAAAAAACAAAGGCAAAAATGCGAAGGGGAACCCTTTTGAGTTTTTTTTTTAAAATAAGGCAAAATGCAATGGGATACCACCTTGAGTTTTTTTTGTGAAAAAACTGAGGCAAAAATGCAAAGGGGTACCCCTTTAAGTTTTACGTGAAAAACCGAGGCAAAATGCAAAGTACTATCCCTTTTAGTTTTTGTGAAAAACTGAGGAAAAATGCAAAGGGGTATCCCTTTGAATTTTACGTGAAAAACCGAGGCAAAATGCAAAGTACTATCCCTTTTAGTTTTTGTGAAAAACTGAGGAAAAATGCAAAGGGGTATCCCTTTTAGTTTTTGGTGAAAAAAAGAGGTAAAATGCAAAGGAATACACCTTTGAGTTTTTGGTGAAAATTTGATGTAAAATACAAAGGGGTACCCCTTTGAGTTTTTGGTGAAAAGCTCATGCAAAATGCAAAGGGGAGCCCCTTTTGAGTTTTTGTGAAAAACTGAGGAAATATGAAAAGGGTACCCCTTAGAGTTCTTGGTGAAAAACTGAGTCAAAATGTAAAGGGGTACACCTTTGAGTTTCTGGTGAAAATTTCATGTAAAATACAACAGGGTACCCCTTCCAGTTTTTGGCGAAATACTGAGGCAAAATGAGAAGGGGGCACCCATTTGAGTTTTTTGTTGAAAACTAAGGCAAAATGCAATTGGATAACACCTTGAGTTTTTTTTGTGAAAAAACTGAGGCAAAAATGCAAAGGGGAACCCTTTTGAGTTTTTGTTTAAAAAATGAGGAAAAATGCAATGGGATACCACCTTGAGTTTTTTTGTGAAAAAACTGAGGCAAAAATGAAAAGGGGTACCCCATTGAGTTTTTTTGAAAATTGAGGAAAAATGCAAAGGTGTACCCCTTTGAGTTTTTATGAAAAACTAAGAAAAAATGCAAAGGGGTATCCCTTTGAGTTTTTTTTGTGAATAACTGCTGCAAAATGCAAAGGGATACACTTTTGAGTTTTTGTTGAAAATTTGATGCAAAATACAAAGGGGTACCCTTTTGTGTTTTTGGTGACAAACTGAGGCAAAATGAAAAAGGGGCAACCCTTTGAGTTTTTGGTGGAAAATTAAGGCAAAATGCAATGGGATACCACCTTGAGTTTTTATGTGAAAAAAAGAAGGCAAAAATGCAAAGGGGAACCCTTTTGAGTTTTTGTTGAAAAAATGAGGCAAAATGCAATGGGATACCACCTTGAGTTTTTTTGTGAAAAAATTGAGGCAAAAATACAAAAGGGTACCCCTTTGAGTTTTTGGTGAAAACCTGAGGCAAATTGCAAAGAGCTACCCCTTTGAGTTTTTGTGCAAAACTGAGGAAAAATGCAAAGGGGTACCCCTTTGAGTTTTTAGTGAAAAACTGAGGCAAAATGCAAAGGGATACACATTTGAGTTTTTGGTGAAATTTTGATGTAAAATACAAAGGTATACCCTTTTGAGTTTTTGGTGACAAACTGAGGCAAATTGCAAAGGGCTACCCCTTTGAGTTTTTTGTGACAAACTGAGGCAAAATGAAAAAGGGGCACCCCTTTGAGTTTTTGGTGGATAACTAAGGCAAAATGCAATGGGATACCACCTTGAGTTTTTTTGTGAAAAAACAGAGGCAAAAATGCAAAGGGGAACCCTTTTGAGTTTTTGTTGAAAAAATGAGCCAAAATGCAATGGGACACCACCTTGAGTTTTTTTGTGAAAAACCTGAGGCAAAAATTCAAAGGGGTACCCCTTTAAGTTTTTTGTGAAAATTTAAAGTAAAATAAAAAGGGGTACCCCTTTGAGTTTTTGGTGAAAAACTGAGGATAAAAGCAAAGGGCTACCCCTTTGAGTTTTTGGTGACAAACTGAGGCAAAATGAAAAAGGGGTACCCCTTTTAGTTTTTGGTGGAAAACTAAGGTAAAATGCAATGGGAAACCACATTGAGTTTTTTTGTGAAAAAACTGAGACAAAAAAGCAAAGGGGTACCCTTTTAAGTTTTTTGTGAAAATTTGAAGTAAAATACAAAGGGCTACCCTTTTGAGTTTTTGTGAAAAACTGAAGAAAAATGAAAAGGGGTACCCCTTTGAGTTTTTCGTGAAAAATAGAGGCAAAATGCAAAGGGATACACCTTTGGATTTTTGTTGAAAATTTGATGTAAAATACAAAGGGTACCCCATTGAGTTTTTAGTGAAAAGCTCAGGCAAAATGCAAATGGCTACTCCTTTTGAGTTTTTGTGAAAAACTGAAGAAAAATGAAAAGGGGTACCCCATTGAGTTTTTCTTGAAAAATAGAGGCAAAATGCAATGGGATACACCTTTGAGTTTTTGGTGAAAATTTCATGTAAAATACAAAGGGGTACCCCTTTGAGTTTTTGGAGAAAGACTGAGGCAAAATGAAAAAGGGACAGCCATTTGAGTTTTTGGTTGAAAACAAAGGCGAAATGCAATGGGATACCAGCTTGAGTTTTTTTTGTGAAAAAATAGAGGCAACATTGCAAAGGGAAACCCTTTTGAGTTTTTGTTTAAAAAATGAGGCAAAATGCAATGGGATACCACATTGAGTTTTTTGTGAAAAACTGAGGAAAAATGCAAAGGGGTACCCCTTTGAATTTTTGTTGAAAAACTGAGGTAAAATGAAAAGGGATACACCTTTGAGTTTTTGGTGAAGTTTTGATGTAAAATACAAAGGGTACCCCTTTGAGTTTTTGGTGAAAAGCTAAGGCAAAATACAAAGGGGTACCCCTTTTGAGTTTTTGTGAAAAACTGAGGAAAAATGAAAATGGGTGCCCCTTAGAGTTTTTGGTGAAAAGCTGAGGCAAAATGCAATGGGATACACCTTTGAGTATTTGGTGAAATTTTCATGTAAAATACAAAGGGGCACCCCTTTGAGTTTTTGGCGAAAGACTGAGGCAAAATGAAAAAGGGCAGCCATTTGAGTTTTTGGTTGAAAACAAAGGCGAAATGCAATGGGATACCAGCTTGAGTTTTTTTTGTGAAAAGAGAGAGGCAACAATGCAAAGGGGAACCCTTTTGAGTTTTTGTTGAAAAAGTGAGGCAAAATGCAATGGCATACCACCTTGAGTTTTTTTGTGAAAAAACTATGCCAAAAATGAAAAGGTGTACCCCTTTGAGTTTTTTGTGAAAAACTGAGGCAAAATGCAAAGGGTTACCCCTTTGAGTTTTTATGAAAAACTAAGAAAAAATTAAAAGGGGTACCCCTTTGAGTTTTTGGTGAAAAACTGAGGCAAAATGCAAAGGGATACACCTTTGAGTTTTTGGTGAGAATTTGATGTTAAATGCAAATGGGTACCCTTTTGAGTTTTTGGTTACAAACTGAGGCAAAATGAAAAAGGGGCACCACTTTGAGTTTTTTGTGGTTAACTAAGGCAAAATTCAATGGGACACCACCTTGAGTTTTTTTGTGAAACAACTGAGGAAAAAAAGCAAAGGGGGTACCGCTTTAAGTTTTTTTGTGATAATTTGAAGTAAAATACAAAGGGATACCCCTTTGAGTTTTTGGTGAAAAACTGAGGCAAAATGCAAAGGGCTACCCCTTTGAGTTTTTGCGAAAAATTGAGGAAAAATGCAAAGGGGTACCCCTTTGAGTTTGTGGTGAAAAACAGAGGCTAAATGCAAAGGGATACACCTTTTAGTTTTTGGTGAAAATTTGATGTAAACTATAAAGGGGTACCCTTTTTTTGTTTTTGGTGACAAACTGAGGCAAAATGAAAAAGGGGCACCCCTTTGAGTTTTTGGTGGAAAACTAAGGCAAAATGCAATGGGATACCACCTTGAGGTTTTGTGTGAAAAAACAGAGGCAAAAATGCGAAGGGGAACCCTTTTGAGTTTTTTTTTTAAAAAATAAGGCAAAATGCAATGGGATACCACCTTGAGTTTTTTTTGTGAAAAAACTGAGGCAAAAATGCAAAGGGGTACCCCTTTGAGTTTTTTTGTGAAAAATTGAGAAAAAATGTAAAGGGCTACCCCTTTGAGTTTTTTGTGAAAAACTGAGGAAAAATGCAAAGGGGTACCCCTTTGAGTTTTTGTTGAAAAACTGAGGTAAAATGCAAAGGGATACACCTTTGAGTTTTTGGTGAAATTTTGATGTAAAATACAAAGGGTACCCCATTGAGTTTTTGGTGAAAAGCTCAGGCAAAATGCAAAGGGGTACCCCTTTTTAGTTTTTGTGAAAAACTGAGGAAAAATGAAAAGGGGTGCCCCTTAGAGTTTTTGGTGAAAAACTGAGGCAAAATGCAATGGGATACACCTTTGAGTATTTGGTGAAATTTTCATGTAAAATACAAAGGGGCACCCCTTTGAGTTTTTGGCGAAAGACTGAGGCAAAATGAAAAAGGGCAGCCATTTGAGTTTTTGGTTGAAAACAAAGGCGAAATGCAATGGGATACCAGCTTGAGTTTTTTTTGTGAAAAGAGAGAGGCAACAATGCAAAGGGGAACCCTTTTGAGTTTTTGTTGAAAAAGTGAGGCAAAATGCAATGGCATACCACCTTGAGTTTTTTTGTGAAAAAACTATGCCAAAAATGAAAAGGTGTACCCCTTTGAGTTTTTTGTGAAAAACTGAGGCAAAATGCAAAGGGTTACCCCTTTGAGTTTTTATGAAAAACTAAGAAAAAATTAAAAGGGGTACCCCTTTGAGATTTTGGTGAAAAACTGAGGCAAAATGCAAAGGGATACACCTTTGAGTTTTTGGTGAGAATTTGATGTTAAATGCAAATGGGTACCCTTTTGAGTTTTTGGTTACAAACTGAGGCAAAATGAAAAAGGGGCACCACTTTGAGTTTTTTGTGGTTAACTAAGGCAAAATTCAATGGGACACCACCTTGAGTTTTTTTGTGAAACAACTGAGGAAAAAAAGCAAAGGGGGTACCGCTTTAAGTTTTTTTGTGATAATTTGAAGTAAAATACAAAGGGATACCCCTTTGAGTTTTTGGTGAAAACCTGAGGCAAAATGCAAAGGGCTACCCCTTTGAGTTTTTGCGAAAAATTGAGGAAAAATGCAAAGGGGTACCCCTTTGAGTTTGTGGTGAAAAACAGAGGCTAAATGCAAAGGGATACACCTTTTAGTTTTTGGTGAAAATTTGATGTAAACTATAAAGGGGTACCCTTTTTTTGTTTTTGGTGACAAACTGAGGCAAAATGAAAAAGGGGCACCCCTTTGAGTTTTTGGTGGAAAACTAAGGCAAAATGCAATGGGATACCACCTTGAGGTTTTGTGTGAAAAAACAGAGGCAAAAATGCGAAGGGGAACCCTTTTGAGTTTTTTTTTTAAAAAATAAGGCAAAATGCAATGGGATACCACCTTGAGTTTTTTTTGTGAAAAAACTGAGGCAAAAATGCAAAGGGGTACCCCTTTGAGTTTTTTTGTGAAAAATTGAGAAAAAATGTAAAGGGCTACCCCTTTGAGTTTTTTGTGAAAAACTGAGGAAAAATGCAAAGGGGTACCCCTTTGAGTTTTTGTTGAAAAACTGAGGTAAAATGCAAAGGGATACACCTTTGAGTTTTTGGTGAAATTTTGATGTAAAATACAAAGGGTACCCCATTGAGTTTTTGGTGAAAAGCTCAGGCAAAATGCAAAGGGGTACCCCTTTTTAGTTTTTGTGAAAAACTGAGGAAAAATGAAAAGGGGTGCCCCTTAGAGTTCTTGGTGAAAAACTGAGGCAAAATGCAATGGGATACACCTTTGAGTTTTTGGTGAAAATTTCATGTAAAATAAAAAGGGGTACCCCTTTGAGTTTTTGGCGAAAGACCGAGGCAAAATGAAAAAGGGCAGCCATTTGAGTTTTTGGTTGAAAACAAAGGCGAAATGCAATGGGATACCAGCTTGAGTTTTTTTTTTTGAAAAAATAGAGGAAACAATGCAAAGGGGAACCCTTTTGAGTTTTTGTTAAAAAAATGAGGCAAAATGCAATGGGATACCACCTTGAGTTTTTTTGTGAAACAACTGAGGAAAAAAAGCAAAGGGGGTACCGCTTTAAGTTTTTTTGTGATAATTTGAAGTAAAATACAAAGGGATACCCCTTTGAGTTTTTGGTGAAAAACTGAGGCAAAATGCAAAGGGCTACCCCTTTGAGTTTTTGCGAAAAACTGAGGAAAAATGCAAAGGGGTACCCCTTTGGGTTTTTGGTGAAAAATAGAGGCTAAATGCAAAGGGATACACCTTTTAGTTTTTGGTGAAAATTTGATGTAAACTATAAAGGGGTACCCTTTTTTTGTTTTTGGTGACAAACTGAGGCAAAATGAAAAAGGGCACCCCTTTGAGTTTTTGGTGGAAAACTAAGGCAAAATGCAATGGGATACCACCTTGAGTTTTTGTGTGAAAAAACAGAGGCAAAAATGCGAAGGGGAACCCTTTTGAGTTTTTTTTTAAAATAAGGCAAAATGCAATGGGATACCACCTTGAGTTTTTTTTGTGAAAAAACTGAGGCAAAAATGCAAAGGGGTACCCCTTTGAGTTTTTTTGTGAAAAATTGAGAAAAAATGTAAAGGGCTACCCCTTTGAGTTTTTTGTGAAAAACTGAGGAAAAATGCAAAGGGGTACCCCTTTGAGTTTTTGTTGAAAAACTGAGGTAAAATGCAAAGGGATACACCTTTGAGTTTTTGGTGAAATTTTGATGTAAAATACAAAGGGTACCCCATTGAGTTTTTGGTGAAAAGCTCAGGCAAAATGCAAAGGGGTGCCCCTTTTTAGTTTTTGTGAAAAACTGAGGAAAAATGAAAAGGGGTGCCCCTTAGAGTTCTTGGTGAAAAACTGAGGCAAAATGCAATGGGATACACCTTTGAGTTTTTGGTGAAAATTTCATGTAAAATACAAAGGGGTACCCCTTTGAGTTTTTGGCGAAAGACCGAGGGAAAATGAAAAAGGGCAGCCATTTGAGTTTTTGGTTGAAAACAAAGGCGAAATGCAATGGGATACCAGCTTGAGTTTTTTTTTTGAAAAAACAGAGGCAACAATGCAAAGGGGAACCCTTTTGAGTTTTTGTTAAAAAAATGAGGCAAAATGCAATGGGATACCACCTTGAGTTTTTTTGTGAAAAAACTATGGCAAAAATGAAAAGGGGTACCCCTTTGAGTTTTTTGTGAAAAACTATGGCAAAATACAAAGGGTTACCACTTTGAGTTTTCGGTGACAAACTGAGGCAAAATGAAAAAGGGGCACCACTTTGAGTTTTTTGTGGAAAACTAAGGCAAAATGCAATGCGATACCACCTTGAGTTTTTTTGTGAAAAAACTGAGGCAAAAATGCAAAGGGGAACCCTTTTGAGTTTTTGTTGAAAAAAAATGAGGCAAAATGCAACGGGATACCACCTTGAGTTTTTTTGTGAAAAAACTGAGGAAAAAATGCAAAGGGTTACCCCTTTAAGTTTTTTTGTGATAATTTGAAGTAAAATACAAAGGGATACCCCTTTGAGTTTTTGCGAAAAACTGAGGAAAAATGCAAAGGGGTACCCCTTTGAGTTTTTGGTGAAAAACAGAGGCAAAATGCAAAGGGATACACCTTTTAGTTTTTGGTGAAATTTTGATGTAAAATATAAAGGGTACCCTATTTCAGTTTTTGTTGACAAACTGAGGCAAAATGAAAAAGGGTCACCCCTTTGAGTTTTTGGTGGAAAACTAAGACAAAATGCAATGAGGTGCCACCTTGAGTTTTTATGTGCAAAAGCTGAGGAAAAAATGCAAAGGGGAACACTTTTGAGTTTTTGTTGAAAAAATGAGCCAAAATGCAATGGGATACCACCTTGAGTTTTTTTGTGAAAAAACTAAGGCAAAAATGAAAAGGGGTACCCTTTTAAGTTTTTTGTGAAAATTTGAAGTAAAATACAAGGGGGTATGCCTTTTAGTTTTTGGTGAAAAACTGAGGCAAAATGCAAAGGACTACCCCTTTGAGTTTTTGTGAAAAACATAGAAAAAATGCAAACAGTACCCCTTTGAGTTTTTAGTGAAAAACAGAGGCAAAATGCAAAGGGATACACCTTTGAGTTTTTGGTGAAAATTTGACGTAAACTACAAAGGGGTACCCATTTGAGTTTTTGGTGACAAACTGAGGCAAAATGAAAAAGGGACAGCCATTTGAGTTTTTCGTGGAAAACTAAGGAAAAATGCAATGGGATACCACCGTGAGTTTTTGTGTGAAAAAACAGAGGCAAAATTGCTAAGGGCAACCCTTTTGAGTTTTTTTTTCAAAAAATGAGGCAAAATACAATGGGATACCACCTTGAGCTTTTTTTGTGAAAAAACTAAGGCAAAAATGCAAAGGGGTAACCCTTTGTGTTTTTTGTGAAAAACTGAGGCAAAATGCAAAGGGCTACCCCTTTGAGTTTTTTGTGAAAAACTGAGGAAAAATGCAAAGAGGTACCCCTTTGAGTTTTGTTTGAAAAACTGAGGTAAAATGCAAAGGGATACACCTTTGAATTTTTTATGAAATTTTGATGTAAAATAGAAAGGGTACCCCATTGAGTTTTTGGTGAAAAGCTCAGGCAAAATGCAAAGGGGCACCCCTTTTGAGTTTTTGTGAAAAACTGAGGAAAAATGAAAAAAGGTGCCCCTCAGAGTTCTTGGTGAAAAACTGAGGCAAAATGCAATGGGATACACCTTTGAGTTTTTGGTGAAAATTTCATGTAAAATACAAAGGGGTTCCCCTTTGAGTTTTTGGTGAAAGACTGAGGCAAAATGAAAAAGGGACAGCCATTTGAGTTTTTTGTTGAAAACAAAGGTGAAATGCAATGGGATACCAGCTTGAGTTTTTTTTGTGAAAAAACAGAGGCAACAATGCAAAGGGTAACCCTTTTGAGTTTTTGTTGAAAAAATGAGGCAAAATGGAATGGGATACCTCCTTGAGTTTTTTTGTGAAAAAACTGTGGCAAAAATGAAAAAGGGCACCCCTTTGATTTTTTTGTGAAAAACTGAGGCAAAATGCAAAGGGTTACCCCTTTGAGTTTTTATGAAAAACCAAGTAAAAATGCAAAGGGGTACCCCTTTGAGTTTTTGGTGAAAAACTGAGGCAAAATGCCAAGGGATACACCTTTGAGTTTTTTGTAAAAATTTGATGTAAAATACAAAGGGGTATCCTTTTGAGTTTTTGGTGACAAACTGAGGAAAAATGAAAAAGGGGCACCCCTTTGAGTTTTTTGTGGAAAACTAAGGCAAAATCCAATAGGATACCACCTTGAGTTTTTTTGTGAAAAAACTGAGGTAAAAATGCAAAGGGGAACCCTTTTGAGTTTTTGTTGAAAAAAATGAGGCAAAATGCAATGGGATACCACCTTGAGTTTTTTTTTGTGAAAAAACTGAGGAAAAAATGCAAAGGGGTACCCCTTTAAGTTTTTTTGTGATAATTTGAAGTAAAATACAAAGGGATACCCCTTTGAGTTTTTGGTGAAAAACTGAGGCAAAATGCGAAGGGATACACCTTTGAGTTTTTGGTGAAAATTTGATGTAAAATACAAAGGGGTACCCTTTTGAGTTTTTGGTGACAAATTGAGACAAAATGAAGAAGGGGCACCCCTTTGAGTTTTTGGTGGAAAACTAAGGCAAAATGCAATGGGGTACCACCTTGAGTTTTTATGTGAAAAAGCTGAGGGAAAAATGCAAAGGGGAACACTTTTGAGTTTTTGTTGAAAAAATTATGCAAAATGTAATGGGATACCACCTTGAGGTTTTTTGTGAAACAATTGAGGCAAAAATGAAGAGGGGTACCCCTTTAAATTTTTTGTGAAAATTTGAAGTAAAATACAATGGGGTACCCCTTTGTTTTAATTTTTGGTAAAAAACTGAGGCAAAATGTAAAGGGCTACCCCTTTGAGTTTTTGTGAAAAACTGAGAAAAAATACAAAGGGGTACCCCTTTTGATTTTTGGTAAAAAACGGAGGCAAAATGCAAAGGGATACACCTTTGATGTCAAATAAAAAGGGGTACCCCTTTTGAGTTTTTGTGAAAAACTGAGGAAAAATGAAAAGGGTTACCCCTTAGAGTTCTTGGTGAAAAACTTAGGCAAAATGCAAAGGGACACACCTTTGAGTTTTATGTGAAAATTTCATCTGAAACACAAAGGGGTACCCCTTTGAGTATTTGGCGAAAGACTGAGTCAAAATGAAAAAGGGCACCAATTTGAGTTTTTTATTGAAAAATAAGGCAAAATGCAAAGGAGAACCATTTTGAGTTTTTGTTGAAAAAATGAGGAAAAATACAATGGGATACCATTTTGAGTTTTTTTGTGAAAAAACTTAGGTAAAAATGCAAATGGGTACCCCTTTGTGTTTTTTATGAAAAACTGAGGCTAAATGTAAAGGTGTACCCCTTTGAGTTTTTATGAAAAACTTAGAAAAAATGCAAAAGGGTGCCCCTTTGAGTTTTTGGTGAAAAATTGAGGCAAAATGCAAAGGCATATACCTTTGAGTTTTTGGTGAAAATTTGATGTAAAATACAAAGGGGTACCCTTTTTGAGTTTTTGGTGACAAACTGAGGCAAAATGAAAAAGGGGCACCCATTTGACTTTTTGGTGGAAAACTTAGGCAAAATGCAATGGGATACCACCTTGAGTTTTTTTGTGAAAAAATTGAGCCAAAAATGTAAAGGGGAACCCTTTTGAGTTTTTGTTGAAAAAATGAGGCAAAATGCAATGGGAAACCACCTTGAGTTTTTTTGCAAAAAAACAGAGGAAAAAATGCAAAGGGGTACCCCTCTAAGTTTTTTTTTGATAATTTGAAGTAAAATACACAGGGATACCCCTTTGAGTTTTTGCGAAAAACTGAGAAAAAATGCAAAGGGGTACCCCTTTGAGTTTTTGGTGAAAAACAGAGGCAAAATGCAAAGGGATACAACTATTAGTTTTTGGTGAAAATTTGATGTAAAATGTAAAGGGGTACCCTTTTTGAGTTTTTGGTGACAAACTGAGGCAAAATGAAAAAGGGTCACCACTTTGAGTTTTTGGTGGAAAACTAAGGAAAAATGCAATGAGGTGCCACCTTGAGTTTTTATGTGCAAAAGCTGAGGCAAAAATGCAAAGGGGAACACTTTTGAGTTTTTGTTGAAAAAATGATGCAAAATGCAATGGGATACCACCTTGAGTTTTTTTGTGAAAAAACTAAGGCAAAAATCAAAAGGGGTACCCTTTTAAGTTTTTTGTGAAAATTTGAAGTAACATACAAGGGGGTACGCCTTTTAGTTTTTGGTGAAAAACTGAGGCAAAATGCAAAGGACTACCACTTTGAGTTTTTGTGAAAAACATAGAAAAAATGCAAAGGGTACCCCTTTGAGTTTTTAGTGAAAAACAGAGGCAAAATGCAAAGGGATACACCTTTGAGTTTTTGGTGAAAATTTGACGTAAACTACAAAGGGGTACCCATTTGAGTTTTTGGTGACAAACTGAGGCAAAATGAAAAAGGGACAGCCATTTGAGTTTTTGGTGGAAAACTAAGGCAAAATGCAATGGGATACCACCTTGAGTTTTTTTGTGAAAAAACTAAGGCAAAAATGAAAAGGGGTACCCTTTTAAGTTTTTTGTGAAAATTTGAAGTAAAATACAAGGGGGTATGCCTTTTAGTTTTTGGTGAAAAACTGAGGCAAAATGCAAAGGACTACCCCTTTGAGTTTTTGTGAAAAACATAGAAAAAATGCAAACGGTACCCCTTTGAGTTTTTAGTGAAAAACAGAGGCAAAATGCAAAGGGATACACCTTTGAGTTTTTGGTGAAAATTTGACGTAAACTACAAAGGGGTACCCATTTGAGTTTTTGGTGACAAACTGAGGCAAAATGAAAAAGGGACAGCCATTTGAGTTTTTCGTGGAAAACTAAGGAAAAATGCAATGGGATACCACCGTGAGTTTTTGTGTGAAAAAACAGAGGCAAAATTGCTAAGGGCAACCCTTTTGAGTTTTTTTTTCAAAAAATGAGGCAAAATACAATGGGATACCACCTTGAGCTTTTTTTGTGAAAAAACTAAGGCAAAAATGCAAAGGGGTAACCCTTTGTGTTTTTTGTGAAAAACTGAGGCAAAATGCAAAGGGCTACCCCTTTGAGTTTTTTGTGAAAAACTGAGGAAAAATGCAAAGAGGTACCCCTTTGAGTTTTGTTTGAAAAACTGAGGTAAAATGCAAAGGGATACACCTTTGAATTTTTTATGAAATTTTGATGTAAAATAGAAAGGGTACCCCATTGAGTTTTTGGTGAAAAGCTCAGGCAAAATGCAAAGGGGCACCCCTTTTGAGTTTTTGTGAAAAACTGAGGAAAAATGAAAAAAGGTGCCCCTCAGAGTTCTTGGTGAAAAACTGAGGCAAAATGCAATGGGATACACCTTTGAGTTTTTGGTGAAAATTTCATGTAAAATACAAAGGGGTTCCCCTTTGAGTTTTTGGTGAAAGACTGAGGCAAAATGAAAAAGGGACAGCCATTTGAGTTTTTTGTTGAAAACAAAGGTGAAATGCAATGGGATACCAGCTTGAGTTTTTTTTGTGAAAAAACAGAGGCAACAATGCAAAGGGTAACCCTTTTGAGTTTTTGTTGAAAAAATGAGGCAAAATGGAATGGGATACCTCCTTGAGTTTTTTTGTGAAAAAACTGTGGCAAAAATGAAAAAGGGCACCCCTTTGATTTTTTTGTGAAAAACTGAGGCAAAATGCAAAGGGTTACCCCTTTGAGTTTTTATGAAAAACCAAGTAAAAATGCAAAGGGGTACCCCTTTGAGTTTTTGGTGAAAAACTGAGGCAAAATGCCAAGGGATACACCTTTGAGTTTTTTGTAAAAATTTGATGTAAAATACAAAGGGGTATCCTTTTGAGTTTTTGGTGACAAACTGAGGAAAAATGAAAAAGGGGCACCCCTTTGAGTTTTTTGTGGAAAACTAAGGCAAAATCCAATAGGATACCACCTTGAGTTTTTTTGTGAAAAAACTGAGGCAAAAATGCAAAGGGGAACCCTTTTGAGTTTTTGTTGAAAAAAATGAGGCAAAATGCAATGGGATACCACCTTGAGTTTTTTTTTGTGAAAAAACTGAGGAAAAAATGCAAAGGGGTACCCCTTTAAGTTTGTTTGTGATAATTTGAAGTAAAATACAAAGGGATACCCCTTTGAGTTTTTGGTGAAAAACTGAGGCAAAATGCGAAGGGATACACCTTTGAGTTTTTGGTGAAAATTTGATGTAAAATACAAAGGGGTACCCTTTTGAGTTTTTGGTGACAAATTGAGACAAAATGAAGAAGGGGCACCCCTTTGAGTTTTTGGTGGAAAACTAAGGCAAAATGCAATGGGGTACCACCTTGAGTTTTTATGTGAAAAAGCTGAGGGAAAAATGCAAAGGGGAACACTTTTGAGTTTTTGTTGAAAAAATTATGCAAAATGTAATGGGATACCACCTTGAGGTTTTTTGTGAAACAATTGAGGCAAAAATGAAGAGGGGTACCCCTTTAAATTTTTTGTGAAAATTTGAAGTAAAATACAACGGGGTACCCCTTTGTTTTAATTTTTGGTAAAAAACTGAGGCAAAATGTAAAGGGCTACCCCTTTGAGTTTTTGTGAAAAACTGAGAAAAAATACAAAGGGGTACCCCTTTTGATTTTTGGTAAAAAACGGAGGCAAAATGCAAAGGGATACACCTTTGATGTCAAATAAAAAGGGGTACCCCTTTTGAGTTTTTGTGAAAAACTGAGGAAAAATGAAAAGGGTTACCCCTTAGAGTTCTTGGTGAAAAACTTAGGCAAAATGCAAAGGGACACACCTTTGAGTTTTAGGTGAAAATTTCATCTGAAACACAAAGGGGTACCCCTTTGAGTATTTGGCGAAAGACTCAGTCAAAATGAAAAAGGGCACCAATTTGAGTTTTTTATTGAAAAATAAGGCAAAATGCAAAGGAGAACCATTTTGAGTTTTTGTTGAAAAAATGAGGAAAAATACAATGGGATACCATTTTGAGTTTTTTTGTGAAAAAACTTAGGTAAAAATGCAAATGGGTACCCCTTTGTGTTTTTTATGAAAAACTGAGGCTAAATGTAAAGGTGTACCCCTTTGAGTTTTTATGAAAAACTTAGAAAAAATGCAAAAGGGTGCCCCTTTGAGTTTTTGGTGAAAAATTGAGGCAAAATGCAAAGGCATATACCTTTGAGTTTTTGGTGAAAATTTGATGTAAAATACAAAGGGGTACCCTTTTTGAGTTTTTGGTGACAAACTGAGGCAAAATGAAAAAGGGGCACCCATTTGACTTTTTGGTGGAAAACTTAGGCAAAATGCAATGGGATACCACCTTGAGTTTTTTTGTGAAAAAATTGAGCCAAAAATGTAAAGGGGAACCCTTTTGAGTTTTTGTTGAAAAAATGAGGCAAAATGCAATGGGAAACCACCTTGAGTTTTTTTGCAAAAAAACAGAGGAAAAAATGCAAAGGGGTACCCCTCTAAGTTTTTTTTTGATAATTTGAAGTAAAATACACAGGGATACCCCTTTGAGTTTTTGCGAAAAACTGAGAAAAAATGCAAAGGGGTACCCCTTTGAGTTTTTGGTGAAAAACAGAGGCAAAATGCAAAGGGATACAACTATTAGTTTTTGGTGAAAATTTGATGTAAAATGTAAAGGGGTACCCTTTTTGAGTTTTTGGTGACAAACTGAGGCAAAATGAAAAAGGGTCACCACTTTGAGTTTTTGGTGGAAAACTAAGGAAAAATGCAATGAGGTGCCACCTTGAGTTTTTATGTGCAAAAGCTGAGGCAAAAATGCAAAGGGGAACACTTTTGAGTTTTTGTTGAAAAAATGATGCAAAATGCAATGGGATACCACCTTGAGTTTTTTTGTGAAAAAACTAAGGCAAAAATCAAAAGGGGTACCCTTTTAAGTTTTTTGTGAAAATTTGAAGTAACATACAAGGGGGTACGCCTTTTAGTTTTTGGTGAAAAACTGAGGCAAAATGCAAAGGACTACCACTTTGAGTTTTTGTGAAAAACATAGAAAAAATGCAAAGGGTACCCCTTTGAGTTTTTAGTGAAAAACAGAGGCAAAATGCAAAGGGATACACCTTTGAGTTTTTGGTGAAAATTTGACGTAAACTACAAAGGGGTACCCATTTGAGTTTTTGGTGACAAACTGAGGCAAAATGAAAAAGGGACAGCCATTTGAGTTTTTGGTGGAAAACTAAGGCAAAATGCAATGGGATACCACCTTGAGTTTTTGTGTGAAAAAACAGAGGCAAAATTGCGAAGGGGAACCCTTTTGAGTTTTTTTTTTTGAAAAAATGAGGCAAAATACAATGGGATACCACCTTGAGCTTTTTTTGTGAAAAACCTGAGTCAAAAATGTAAAGGGGTAACCCTTTGTGTTTTTTGTGAAAAACTGAGGCAAAATGCAAAGGGCAACCCCTTTGAGTTTTTTGTGAAAAACTGAGGAAAAATGCAAAGGGGTACCCCTTTGAGTTTTGTTTGAAAAACTGAGGTAAAATGCAAAGGGATACACCTTTGAATTTTTGGTGAAATTTTGATGTAAAATAGAAAGGGTACCCCATTGAGTTTTTGGTGAAAAGCTGAGGCAAAATGCAAAGGGGCACCCCTTTTGAGTTTTTGTGAAAATACTGAGGAAAAATGAAAAAGGGTGCCCCTCAGAGTTCTTGGTGAAAAACTGAGGCAAAATGCAATGGGATACTCCTTTGAGTTTTTAGTGAAAATTTCATGTAAAATACAAAGGGGTTCCCCTTTGAGTTTTTGGTGAAAGACTGAGGCAAAATGAAAAAGGGACAGCCATTTGAGTTTTTGGTTGAAAACAAAAACGAAATGCAATGGGATACCAGCTTGAGTTTTTTTTTTGTGAAAAAACAGAGGCAACAATGCAAAGGGTAACCCTTTTGAGTTTTTGTTGAAACAATGAGGCAAAATGCAATGCGATACCTCCTTGAGTTTTTTTGTGAAAAAACTGTGGCAAAAATGAAAAAGGGCACCCCTTTGAGTTTTTTGTGAAAAACTGAGGCAAAATGCAAAGGGTTACCCCTTTGAGTTTTTATGAAAAACCATGTAAAAATGCAAAGGGGTACCCCTTTGAGTTTTTAATGAAAACCTGAGGCAAAATGCCAAGGGATACACCTTTGAGTTTTTTGTGAAAATTTGATGTAAAATACAAAGGGGTACCCTTTTGAGTTTTTGGTGACAAACTGAGGAAAAATGAAAAAGGGGCACCCCTTTGAGTTTTTTGTGGAAAACTAAGGCAAAATCCAATAGGATACCACCTTGAGTTTTTTTGTGAAAAAACTGAGGCAAAAATGCAAAGGGATACCACCTTGAGTTTTTTTGTGATAATTTGAAGTAAAATACAAAGGGATACCCCTTTGAGTTTTTGGTGAAAAACTGAGGCAAAATGCAAAGGGATACACCTTTGAGTTTTTGGTGAAAATTTGATGTAAAATACAAAGGGATACCCTTTTGAGTTTTTGGTGACAAATTGAGGCAAAATGAAGAAGGGGCACACCTTTGAGTTTTTGGTGGAAAACTAAGGCAAAATGCAATGGTATACCACCTTGAGTTTTTATGTGAAAAAGCTGAGGCAAAAATGCAAAGGGGAACACTTTTGAGTTTTTGTTGAAAAAATGATGCAAAATGTAATGGGATACCACCTTGAGTTTTTTTGTGAAACAATTGAGGCAAAAATGAAGAGGGGTACCCCTTTAAATTTTTTGTGAAAATTTGAAGTAAAATACAAAGGGGTACCCCTTTGTTTGATTTTTTGGTAAAAAACTGGGGCAAAATGCAAAGGGCTACCCCTTTGAGTTTTTGTGAAAAACTGAGAAAAAATACAAAGGGGTACCACTTCGGATTTTTGGTAAAAAAACAGAGGCAAAATGCAAAGGGATACACCTTTGAGTTTTTGGTGAAAATTTGATGTCAAATAAAAAGGGGTACCCCTTTTGAGTTTTTGTGAAAAACTGAGGAAAAATGAAAAGGGGTACCCCTTAGAGTTCTTGGTGAAAAACTTAGGCAAAATGCAAAGGGATACACCTTTGAGTTTTAGGTGAAAATTTCATCTGAAACACAAAGGGGTACCCCTTTGAGTATTTGGCGAAAGACTGAGTCAAAATGAAAAAGGGCACCAATTTGAGTTTTTGATTGAAAACTAAGGCAAAATGCAAAGGAGAACCCTTTTGAGTTTTTGTTGAAAAAATGAGGCAAAATGCAATGGGATACCATTTTGAGTTTTTTTGTGAAAAAACTGAGGTAAAAATGCAAATGGGTACCCCTTTGTGTTTTTTGTGAAAAACTGAGGCTAAATGCAAAGGGGTACCCCTTCGAGTTTTTATGAAAACCTTAGAAAAAATGCAAAAGGGTGCCCCTTTGAGTTTTTGGTGATAAATTGAGGCAAAATGCAAAGGCATACACCTTTGAGTTTTTGGTGAAAATTTGATGTAAAATACAAAGGGGTACCCTTTTTGAGTTTTTGGTGAGAAACTGAGGCAAAATGAAAAAGGGGCACCCATTTGAGTTTTTGGTGGAAAACTTAGGCAAAATGCAATGGGATACCACCTTGAGTTTTTTTGTGAAAAAACTGAGCCAAAAATGTAAAGGGGAACCCTTTTGAGTTTTTGTTGAAAAAATAAGGCAAAATGCAATGGGAAAACACCTTGAGTTTTTTTGCAAAAAAACTGAGGCAAAAATGCAAAGGGGTACCCCTTTTAGTTTTTGGTGAAAAACTAAGGTGAAATGCAATGGGCTACCCCTTTGAGTTTTTGTGACAAATTGAGAAAAAATGCAAAGGGGTACCCCTTTGGATTTTTGGTGAAAAACAGAGGCAAATAGCAAAGGGATACACCTTTGAGTTTTTGGTGAAAATTTGATGTCAAATAAAAAGGGGTTCCCCTTTTGAGTTTTTGTGAAAAACTGAGGAAAAATGAAAAGGGGTACACCTTAGAGTTCTTGTTGAAAAACTTAGGCAAAATACAAAGGGATACACCATTGAGTTTTAGGTGAAAATTTCATGTGAAACACAAAGGGGTACCCCTTTGAGTATTTGGCGAAAGACTGAGGCAAAATGAAAAAGGGCACCAATTTGAGTTTTTGATTGAAAACTAAGGCAAAATGTAAAGGAAAACCCTTTTGAGTTTTTGTTGAAAAAATGAGGCAAAATGCAATGGGATACCATTTTGAGTTTTTTTGTGAAAAAAATGATGTAAAAATGCAAATGGGTACCCCTTTGAGTTTTTGGTGACAAACTGAGGCAAAATGAAAAAGGGGAACGCATTTGAGTTTTTGGTGGAAAACTTAGGCAAAATGCAATGGGATACCACCTTGAGTTTTTTTGTAAAAAAACTGAGGCAAAAATGTAAAGGGGAACCTTTTTGAATTTTTGTTGAAAAAATGAGGCAAAATGCAATGGGAAACCACCTTGAGTTTTTTTGCAAAAAAACTGAGGCAAAAATGCAAAGGGGTACCCCTTTAAGTTTTTTGTGAAAATTTGAAGTAAAATACAAAGGGGTACCCCTTTTAGTTTTTTGTGAAAAACTGAGGTGAAATGCAAAGGCCTACCCCTTTGAGTTTTTGTGAAAAACTGAGAAAAAATGCAAAGGGGTACCCCTTTGAGTTTTTGGTGAAAAACAGAGGCAAAATGCAAAGGGATACACCTTTGAGTTTTTGGTGAAAATTTGATGTCAAATGAAAAGGGGTACCCTTTTTGAGTTTTTATGAAAAACTGAGGAAAAATGAAAAGGGGTACCCCTTAGAGTTCTTGGTGAAAAACTTAGGCAAAATGCAAAGGGATACACCTTTGAGTTTTAGGTGAAAATTTCATGTGAAACACAAAGGGGTACCCCTTTGAGTATTTGGCGAAAGACTGAGGCAAAATAAAAAAGGGCACCAATTTGAGTTTTTGATTGAAAACTAAAGCAAAATGCAAAGGAGAACCCTTTTGAGTTTTTGTTGAAAAAATTAGGCAAAATGCAACGGGATACCATTTTGAGTTTTTTTGTGAGAAAACTGAGGTAAAAATGCAAATGGGTACCGCTTTGAGTTTTTGGTGACAAACTGAGGCAAAATGAAAAATGGGCACCCATTTGAGTTTTTGGTGGAAAACTTAGGCAAAATGCAATGGGATACCACCTTGAGTTTTTTTGTGAAAAAACTGAGCCAAAAATATAAAGGGGAACCCTTTTGAGTTTTTTTTGAAAAAATGAGGCAAAATGCAATGGGAAACCACCTTGAGTTTTTTTGCAAAAAAACTGAGGCAAAAAGGCAAAGGGGTACCCCTTTAAGTTTTTTGTGAAAATTTGAAGTAAAATACAAAGGGGTACCCCTTTTAGTTTTTGGTGAAAACTGAGGTGAAATGCAAAGGCCTACCCCTTTGAGTTTTTGTGAAAAACTGAGAAAAAATGCAAAGGGGTACCCCTTTGAGTTTTTGGTGAAAAACAGAGGCAAAATGCAAAGGGATACACCTTTGAGTTTTTGGTGAAAATTTGATGTAAAATACAAAGTGGTACCCTTTTGAGTTTTTGGTGACAAACTGAGGCAAATTGAAAAAGGGGCACCCTTTTGAGTTTTTGGTGGAAAACTACGGCAAAATGCAATGGGATACCACCTTGAGTTTTTGTGTGAAAAAACTGACGAAAAATGCAAAGGGGAACCCTTTATAGTTTTTGTTGAAAAAATGAGGCAAAATCCAATGGGATACCACCTTGAGTGTTTTTATGAAAAAGCTAAGGCAAAAATGCAAAGGGATACCATTTTAAGTTTTTTGTGAAAATTTGAAGTAAAATACAAAGGGGTTCCCCTTTGAGTTTTTTGTGAAAAACTAAGGCAAAATGCAAAGTGCTACCCATTTGAGTTTTTGTGAAAAACAGAGGAAAAATGCAAAGGGGTACCCCTTTGAGTTTTTTGTGAAAAACTGAGGTAAAATGCAAGGGGCTACCCCTTTGAATTTTTGTGAAAAACTGAGGAAAAATACAAAGGGGTGCCCCTTTGAGTTTTTGGTGAAAAACTGAGGCAAAATGCAAAGGGATACACCTTTGAGTTTTTGGTGAAAATTTGATGTAAAATACAAAGGGGTACCCTTTTGAGTTTTTGGTGACAAATTGAGGCAAAATGAAGAAGGGGCACCCCTTTGAGTTTTTGGTGGAAAACTAAGGCAAAATGCAATGGAGTACCACCTTGACTTTTTATGTGAAAAAACGGAGGCAAAAATGCAATGGGATACCACCTTGAGTGTTTTTATGAAAAAAATAAGGCAAAAATGCAAAGGGGTACCCTTTTAAGTTTTTTGTGAAAATTTGAAGTAAAATACAAGGGGTACCCTTTTGAGTTTTTGGTGAAAAACTGAGGCAAAATGCGCCGCCATTTGAGTTTTTGTGAAAAACATAGAAAAAATGCAAAGGGTACCCCTTTGAGTTTTTGGTGAAAAACATAGGCAAAATGCAAAGGGATACACCTTTGAGTTTTTGGTGAAACATTGATGTAAAATACAAAGGGGTACCTTTTTGAGTTTTTGGTGACAAACTGAGGCAAAATGAAAAAGGGGCACCCCTTTGAGTTTTAGGTGGTAAACTAAGGCAAAATGCAATGGGATACTACCTTGAGTTTTTGTGTGAATAAAACTGAGGAAAAATGCAAAGGGGAACCCTTTTTAGTTTTTGTTGAAAAAATGAGGCAAAATGCAATGGGATACCACCTTGAGTTTTTTATGAAAAAACTAAGGCAAAAATGCAAAGGGGTACCCTTTTAAGTTTTTTTGTGAAAATTTGAAGTAAAATACAAGGGGTACCCCTTTGAGTTTTTGGTGAAAAACTGAGGCAAAATGCAAAGAACTGCCCCTTTGAGTTTTTGTGAAAAACATAGAAAAAATGCAAAGGGTACCCCTTTGAGTTTTTGGTGAAAAACATAGGCAAAATGCAAAGGGATACACCTTTGAGTTTTTGGTGAAAAATTGATGTAAAATACAAAGGGGTACCCTTTTGAGTTTTTGGTGACAAAATGAGGCAAAATGAAAAAGGGGCACCCCTTTGAGTTTTAGGTGGCAAAATAAGGCAAAATGCAATGGGATACTACCTTGAGTTTTTGTGTGAATAAAACTGAGGAAAAATGCAAAGGGGAACCCTTTTTAGTTTTTGTTGAAAAAATGAGGCAAAATGCAATGGGATACCACCTTGAGTTTTTTTATGAAAAAACTAAGGCAAAAATGCAAAGGGGTATCCTTTTAAGTTTTTTTGTGAAAATTTGAAGTAAAATACAAGGGGTACCCCTTTGAGTTTTTGGTGAAAAACTGAGGCAAAATTCAAAGAACTGCCCCTTTTAGTTTTTGTGAAAAACATAGAAAAAATGCAAAGGGTACCCCTTTGAGTTTTTGGTGAAAAACATAGGCAAAATGCAAAGGGATACACCTTTGAGTTTTTGGTGAAAAATTGATGTAAAATACAAAGGGGTACCCTTTTGAGTTTTTGGTGACAAAATGAGGCAAAATGAAAAAGGGGCACCCCTTTGAGTTTTAGGTGGTAAACTAAGGCAAAATGCAATGGGATACTACCTTGAGTTTTTGTGTGAATAAAACTGAGGAAAAATGCAAAGGGGAACCCTTTTTAGTTTTTGTTGAAAAAATGAGGCAAAATGCAATGGGATACCACCTTGAGTTTTTTTATGAAAAAACTAAGGCAAAAATGCAAAGGGGTACCCTTTTAAGTTTTTTTTGTGAAAATTTGAAGTAAAATACAAGGGGTACCCCTTTGAGTTTTTGGTGAAAAACTGAGGCAAAATGCAAAGAACTGCCCCTTTGAGTTTTTGTGAAAAACATAGAAAAAATGCAAAGGGTACCCCTTTGAGTTTTTGGTGAAAAACAGAGGTAAAATGCAACGGGATACACCTTTGAGTTTTTGGTGAAAAATTGATGTAAAATACAAAGGGGTACCCTTTTGAGTTTTTGGTGACAAACTGAGGCAAAATGAAAAAGGGGCACCCCTTTGAGTTTCTGGTGGAAAACTAAGGCAAAATGCAATGGGATACCACCTTGAGTTTTTGTGTGAAAAAACTGAGGCAAAAATGCAAAGGGGAACCCTTTAGAGTTTTTGTTGAAAAAATGAGTTCAAAATGCAATGGAATACCACCTTGAGTTTTTTTTGTAAAAATTGAGGCAAAAATGCAAAGGGGTACCCCTTTAAGTTTTTTGTGAAAATTTGAAGTAAAATACAAAGGGGTACCCCTTTTAGTTTTTGGTGAAAACTGAGGTGAAATGCAAAGGCCTACCCCTTTTTAGTTTTTGTGAAAAACTGAGAAAAAATGCAAAGGGGTACCCCTTTGAGTTTTCGGTGAAAAACAGAGGCAAAATGCAAAGGGATACACCTTTGAGTTTTTGGTGAAAATTTGATGTAAAATACAAAGTGGTACCCTTTTGAGTTTTTGGTGACAAACTGAGGCAAATTGAAAAAGGGGCACCCTTTTGAGTTTTTGGTGGAAAACTAAGGCAAATTGCAATGGGATACCACCTTGAGTTTTTGTGTGAAAAAACTGAGGAAAAATGCAAAGGGGAACCCTTTATAGTTTTTGTTGAAAAAATAAGGCAAAATCCAATGGGATACCACCTTGAGTGTTTTTATGAAAAAGCTAAGGCAAAAATGCAAAGGGGTACAATTTTAAGTTTTTTGTGAAAATTTGAAGTAAAATACAAAGGGGTTCCCCTTTTAGTTTTTTGTGAAAAACTAAGGCAAAATGCAAAGGGCTACCCATTTGAGTTTTTGTGAAAAACCGAGGAAAAATGCAAAGGGGTACCCCTTTGAGTTTTTTGTGAAAAACTGAGGTAAAATGCAAGGGGCTACCCCTTTGAATTTTTGTGAAA
The DNA here is from genome assembly GCA_037975025.1 of Excoecaria agallocha. Classification (NCBI taxonomy): domain Eukaryota; kingdom Viridiplantae; phylum Streptophyta; class Magnoliopsida; order Malpighiales; family Euphorbiaceae; genus Excoecaria; species Excoecaria agallocha. The sequence goes on from JBBPFJ010000209.1 coordinate 169,112, forward strand.
AACTAAGGAAAAATACAAAGGGGTGCCCCTTTGAGTTTTTGGTGAAAAACTGAGGCAAAATGCAAAGGGATACACCTTTGAGTTTTTGGTGAAAATTTGATGTAAAATACAAAGGGGTACCCTTTTGAGTTTTTGGTGACAAATTGAGGCAAAATGAAGAAGGGGCACCCCTTTGAGTTTTTGGTGGAAAACTAAGGCAAAATGCATTGGGGTACCACCTTGAGTTTTTATGTGAAAAAACGGAGGCAAAAATGCAATGGGATACCACCTTGAGTGTTTTTATGAAAAAAATAAGGCAAAAATGCAAAGGGGTACCCTTTTAAGTTTTTTGTGAAAATTTGAAGTAAAATACAAGGGGTACCCTTTTGAGTTTTTGGTGAAAAACTGAGGCAAAATGCGCAGCAATTTGAGTTTTTGTAAAAAACATAGAAAAAATGCAAAGGGTACCCCTTTGAGTTTTTGGTGAAAAACATAGGCAAAATGCAAAGGGATACACCTTTGAGTTTTTGGTGAAAAATTGATGTAAAATACAAAGGGGTACCCTTTTGAGTTTTTGGTGACAAACTGAGGCAAAATGAAAAAGGGGCACCCCTTTGAGTTTTAGGTGGTAAACTAAGGCAAAATGCAATGGGATACTACCTTGAGTTTTTGTGTGAATAAAACTGAGGAAAAATGCAAAGGGGAACCCTTTTTAGTTTTTGTTGAAAAAATGAGGCAAAATGCAATGGGATACCACCTTGAGTTTTTTTATGAAAAAACTAAGGCAAAAATGCAAAGGGGTACCCTTTTAAGTTTTTTTGTGAAAATTTGAAGTAAAATACAAGGGGTACCCCTTTGAGTTTTTGGTGAAAAACTGAGGTAAAATGCAAAGAACTGCCCCTTTGAGTTTTTGTGAAAAACATAGAAAAAATGAAAAGGGTACCCCTTTGAGTTTTTGGTGAAAAACATAGGCAAAATGCAAAGGGATACACCTTTGAGTTTTTGGTGAAAAATTGATGTAAAATACAAAGGGGTACCCTTTTGAGTTTTTGGTGACAAACTGAGGCAAAATTAAAAAGGGGCACCCCTTTGAGTTTTAGGTGGTAAACTAAGGCAAAATGCAATGGGATACTACCTTGAGTTTTTGTGTGAATAAAACTGAGGAAAAATGCAAAGGGGAACCCTTTTTAGTTTTTGTTGAAAAAATGAGGCAAAATGCAATGGGATACCACCTTGAGTTTTTTTATGAAAAAACTAAGGCAAAAATGCAAAGGGGTACCCTTTTAAGTTTTTTGGTGAAAATTTGAAGTAAAATACAAGGGGTACCCCTTTGAGTTTTTGGTGAAAAACTGAGGCAAAATGCAAAGAACTGCCCCTTTGAGTTTTTGTGAAAAACATAGAAAAAATGCAAAGGGTACCCCTTTGAGTTTTTGGTGAAAAACATAGGTAAAATGCAAAGGGATACACCTTTGAGTTTTTGGTGAAAAATTGATGTAAAATACAAAGGGGTACCCTTTTGAGTTTTTGGTGACAAATTGAGGCAAAATGAAGAAGGGGCACCCCTTTGAGTTTTTGGTGGAAAACTAAGGCAAAATGCAATGGGGTACCACCTTGAGTTTTTATGTGAAAAAACGGAGGAAAAAATGCAAAGGGGAACACTTTTGAGTTTTTGTTGAAAAAATGATGCAAAATGCAATGCGATACCACCTTGAGTTTTTTTGTGAAACAATTGAGGCAAAAATGAAGAGGGGTACCCCTTTAAATTTTTTTGTGAAAATTTGAAGTAAAATACAACGGGGTACCCCTTTGTTTGATTTTTTGTTAAAAAACTGAGGCAAAATGCAAAGGGCTACCCCTTTGAGTTTTTGTGAAAAACTGAGAAAAAATACAAAGGGGTACCCCTTTTGATTTTTGGTAAAAAACAGAGGCAAAATGCAAAGGGATACACCTTTGAGTTTTTGGTGAAAATTTGATGTCAAATAAAAAGGGGTACCCCTTTTGAGTTTTTGTAAAAAATTGAGAAAAAATGAAAAGGGGAACCCTTAGTGTTCTTGGTGAAAAACTTAGGCAAAATGCAAAGGGATACACCTTTGAGTCTTGGTGAAAGACTGACGCAAAATGAAAAAGGGCACCAATTTGAGTTTTTGATTGAAAACTAAGGCAAAATGCAAAGGAGAACCCTTTTGAGTTTTTGTTGAAAAAATGAGGCAAAATGCAATGGGATACCATTTTGAGTTTTGTTGTGAAAAACTAAGGTAAAAATGCAAATGGGTACCCCTTTGTGTTTTTTGTGAAAAAATGAGGCAAAATGCAAAGGGGTACCCCTTTGAGTTTTTATGAAAAACTTAGAAAAAATGCAAAAGGGTGCCCCTTTGAGTTTTTGGTGAAACTTTGAGGCAAAATGCAAAGGCATATACCTTTGAGTTTTTGGTGAAAATTTGATGTAAAATACAAAGGGGTACCCTTTTTGAGTTTTTGGTGTTAAACTGAGGCAAAATGAAAAAGGGGCACCCATTTGAGTTTTTGGTGGAAAACTTAGGCAAAATGCAATGGGATACCACCTTGAGTTTTTTTGTGAAAAAACTGAGCCAAAAATGTAAAGGGGAACCCTTTTGAGTTTTTGTTGAAAAAATGAGGCAAAATGCAATGGAAAACCACCTTGAGTTTTTTTGCAAAAAACCTGAGGCAAAAATGCAAAGGGGTACCCCTTTAAGTTTTTTGTGAAAATTTGAGGTAAAATACAAAGGGGTACCCCATTTAGTTTTTGGTGAAAAACTGAGGCGAAATGCAAAGGGCTACCCCTTTGAGTTTTTGGTGAAAAATTGAGGCAAAATGCAATGGCATACACCTTTGAGTTTTTGGTGAAAATTTGATGTAAAATACAAAGGGGTACCCTTTTTGAGTTTTTGGTGACAAACTGAGGCAAAATGAAAAAGGGGCACCCATTTGAGTTTTTGGTGGAAAACTTAGGCAAAATGCAATGGGATACCACCTTGAATTTTTTTGTGAAAAAACTGAGCCAAAAATGTAAAGGGGAACCCTTTTGAGTTTTTGTTGAAAAAATGAGGCAAAATGCAATGGGAAACCACCTTGAGTTTTTTTGCAAAAAAACTGAGGCAAAAATGCAAAGGGATACACCTTTGAGTTTTTGGTGAAAAATTGATGTCAAATAAAAAGGGGTACCCCTTTTGAGTTTTTGTGAAAAACTGAGGAAAAATTAAAAGGGGTACCCCTTAGAGTTTTTGGTGAAAATTTCATGTGAAACACAAAGGGGTACCCCTTTGAGTATTTGGCGAAAGACTGACGCAAAATGAAAAAGGGCACCAATTTGAGTTTTTGATTGAAAACTAAGGCAAAATGCAAAGGAGAACCCTTTTGAGTTTTTGTTGAAAAAATAAGGCAAAATGCAATGGGATACCATTTTGAGTTTTTTTGTGAAAAAACTGAGGTAAAAATGCAAACGGGTACCCCTTTGAGTTTTTGGTGACAAACTGAGGCAAAATGAAAAAGGGGAACCCATTTGAGTTTTTGGTGGAAAACTTAGGCAAAATGCAATGGGATACCACCTTGAGTTTTTTTTGTGAAAAAACTGAGCCAAAAATGTAAAGGGGAACCCTTTTGAGTTTTTGTTGAAAAAATGAGGCAAAATGCAATGGGAAACCACCTTAAGTTTTTTTGCAAAAAATCTGAGGCAAAAATGCAAAGGGGTACACCTTTAAGTTTTTTTGTGAAAATTTGAAGTAAAATACAAAGGGGTACCCCTTTTAGTTTTTGGTGAAAAACTGAGGTGAAATGCAAAGGGCTACCCCTTTGAGTTTTTGTGAAAAACTGAGATAAAATGCAAAGGGGCACCCCTTTCAGTTTTTGGTGAAAAACAGAGGCAAAATGCAAAGGGATACACCTTTGAGTTTTTGGTGAAAATTTGATGTAAAATACAAAGGGGTACCCTTTTGAGTTTTTGGTGACAAACTGAGGCAAAATGAAAAAGGGGCACCGTTTTGAGTTTTTGGTGGAAAACTAAGGCAAAATTCAATGGGATACCACCTTGAGTTTTTGTGTGAAAAAACTTAGGAAAAATGCAAAGGGGAACCCTTTTTAGTCTTTGTTGAAAAAATGAGGCAAAATGCAATGGGATACCACCTTGAGTTTTTTTGCAAAAAAACTGAGGCAAAAATGCAAAGGGGTACCCCTTTAAGTTTTTTGTTAAAATTTGAAGTAAAATACAAAGGGGTACCCCTTTTAGTTTTTGGTGAAAAACTTAGGCGAAATGCAAAGGGCAACCCCTTTGAGTTTTTGTGAAAAACTGTGAAAAAATGCAAAGGGGTACCCCTTTGGATTTTTTGTGAAAAATAGAGGCAAAATGCAAAGGGATACACCTTTGAGTTTTTGGTGAAAATTTGATGTCAAATAAAAAGGGGTACCCCTTTTGAGTTTTTGTGAAAAACTGAGGAAAAATGAAAAGGGGTACCCCTTAGAGTTCTTGGTGAAAAACTTAGGCAAAATGCAAAGGGATAGACCTTTGAGTTTTAGGTGAAAATTTCATGTGAAACACAAAGGGGTACCCCTTTGAGTATTTGGCGAAAGACTGACGCAAAATGAAAAAGGGCACCAATTTGAGTTTTTGATTGAAAACTAAGGCAAAATGCAAAGGAGAACCCTTTTGAGTTTTTGTTGAAAAAATGAGGCAAAATGCAATGGGATACCATTTTGAGTTTTTTTGTGAAAAAACTGAGGTAAAAATGCAAATGGGTACCCCTTTGAGTTTTTGGTGTCAAACTGAGGCAAAATGAAAAAGGGGCACCCATTTGAGTTTTTGGTGGAAAACTTAGGTAAAATGCAAAGGGATACCACCGTTAGTTTTTTTGTGAAAAAACTGAGCCAAAAATGTAAAGGGGAACCCTTTTGAATTTTTGTTGAAAAAATGAGGCAAAATGCAATGGGAAACCACCTTAAGTTTTTTTGCAAAAAAAATGAGGCAAAAATGCAAAGGGGTACCCCTTTAAGTTTTTTGTGAAAATTTGAAGTAAAATACAAAGGGGTACCCCTTTTAGTTTTTGGTGAAAAACTGAGGTGAAATGCAAAGGGCTACCCCTTTGAGTTTTTGTGAAAAACTGAGATAAAATGCAAAGGGGTACCCCTTTCAGTTTTTGGTGAAAAACAGAGGCAAAATGCAAAGGGATACACCTTTGAGTTTTTGGTGAAAATTTGATGTAAAATACAAAGGGGTACCCTTTTGAGTTTTTGGTGACAAACTGAGGCAAAATGAAAAAGGAGCACCGTTTTGAGTTTTTGGTGGAAAACTAAGGCAAAATGCACTGGGATACCACCTTGAGTTTTTGTGTGAAAAAACTGAGGAAAAATACAAAGGGGAACCCTTTTTAATTTTTGTTGAAAAAATGAGGCAAAATGCAATGGGATACCACCTTGAGTTTTTTTGCAAAAAAACTGAGGCAAAATGCAAAGGGATACACCTTTGAGTTTTTGGTGAAAATTTGATGTAAAATACAAATTGGTACCCTTTTGAGTTTTTGGTGACAAATTGAGGCAAAATGAAGAAGGGGCACCCCTTTGAGTTTTTGGTGGAAAACTAAGGCAAAATGCAATGGAGTACCACATTGACTTTTTATGTGAAAAAACGGAGGCAAAAATGCAATGGGATACCACCTTGAGTGTTTTTATGAAAAAAATAAGGCAAAAATGCAAAGGGGTACCCTTTTAAGTTTTTTGTGAAAATTTGAAGTAAAATACAAGGGGTACCCTTTTGAGTTTTTGGTGAAAAACTGAGGCAAAATGCGCAGCCATTTGAGTTTTTGTGAAAAACATAGAAAAAATGCAAAGGGTACCCCTTTGAGTTTTTGGTGAAAAACATAGGCAAAATGCAAAGGGATACACCTTTGAGTTTTTGGTGAAAAATTGATGTAAAATACAAAGGGGTACCCTTTTGAGTTTTTGGTGACAAACTGAGGCAAAATGAAAAAGGGGCACCCCTTTGAGTTTTAGGTGGTAAACTAAGGCAAAATGCAATGGGATACTACCTTGAGTTTTTGTGTGAATAAAACTGAGGAAAAATGCAAAGGGGAACCCTTTTTAGTTTTTGTTGAAAAAATGAGGCAAAATGCAATGGGATATCACCTTGAGTTTTTTTATGAAAAAACTAAGGCAAAAATGCAAAGGGGTACCCTTTTAAGTTTTTTTGTGAGAATTTGAAGTAAAATACAAGGGGTACCCCTTTGAGTTTTTGGTGAAAAACTGAGGCAAAATGCAAAGAACTGCCCCTTTGAGTTTTTGTGAAAAACATAGAAAAAATGCAAAGGGTACCCCTTTGAGTTTTTGGTGAAAAACATAGGCAAAATGCAAAGGGATACACCTTTGAGTTTTTGGTGAAAAATTGATGTAAAATACAAAGGGGTACCCTTTTGAGTTTTTGGTGACAAAATGAGGCAAAATGAAAAAGGGGCACCCCTTTGAGTTTTAGGTGGCAAAATAAGGCAAAATGCAATGGGATACTACCTTGAGTTTTTGTGTGAATAAAACTGAGGAAAAATGCAAAGGGGAACCCTTTTTAGTTTTTGTTGAAAAAATGAGGCAAAATGCAATGGGATACCACCTTGAGTTTTTTTATGAAAAAACTAAGGCAAAAATGCAAAGGGGTACCCTTTTAAGTTTTTTTGCGAAAATTTGAAGTAAAATACAAGGGGTACCCCTTTGAGTTTTTGGTGAAAAACTGAGGCAAAATGCAAAGAACTGCCCCTTTGAGTTTTTGTGAAAAACATAGAAAAAATGCAAAGGGTACCCCTTTGAGTTTTTGGTGAAAAACATAGGCAAAATGCAAAGGGATACACCTTTGAGTTTTTGGTGAAAAATTGATGTAAAATACAAAGGGGTACCCTTTTGAGTTTTTGGTGACAAAATGAGGCAAAATGAAAAAGGGGCACCCCTTTGAGTTTTAGGTGGTAAACTAAGGCAAAATGCAATGGGATACTACCTTGAGTTTTTGTGTGAATAAAACTGAGGAAAAATGCAAAGGGGAACCCTTTTTAGTTTTTGTTGAAAAAATGATACAAAATGCAATGGGATACCACCTTGAGTTTTTTTATGAAAGAACTAAGGCAAAAATGCAAAGGGGTACCCTTTTAAGTTTTTTTTGTGAAAATTTGAAGTAAAATACAAGGGGTACCCCTTTGAGTTTTTGGTGAAAAACTGAGGCAAAATGCAAAGAACTGCCCCTTTGAGTTTTTGTGAAAAACATAGAAAAAATGCAAAGGGTACCCCTTTGAGTTTTTGGTGAAAAACAGAGGTAAAATGCAACGGGATACACCTTTGAGTTTTTGGTGAAAAATTGATGTAAAATACAAAGGGGTACCCTTTTGAGTTTTTGGTGACAAACTGAGGCAAAATGAAAAAGGGGCACCCCTTTGAGTTTCTGGTGGAAAACTAAGGCAAAATGCAACGGGATACCACCTTGAGTTTTTGTGTGAAAAAACTGAGGCAAAAATGCAAAGGGGAACCCTTTAGAGTTTTTGTTGAAAAAATGAGTTCAAAATGCAATGGAATACCACCTTGAGTTTTTTTTGTAAAAATTGAGGCAAAAATGCAAAGGGGTACCCCTTTAAGTTTTTTGTGAAAATTTGAAGTAAAATACAAAGGGGTACCCCTTTTAGTTTTTGGTGAAAACTGAGGTGAAATGCAAAGGCCTACCCCTTTTTAGTTTTTGTGAAAAACTGAGAAAAAATGGAAAGGGGTACCCCTTTGAGTTTTTGGCGAAAAACAGAGGCAAAATGCAAAGGGATACACCTTTGAGTTTTTTGTGAAAATTTGATGTAAAATACAAAGTGGTACCCTTTTGAGTTTTTGGTGACAAACTGAGGCAAATAGAAAAAGGGGCACCCTTTTGAGTTTTTGATGGAAAACTAAGGCAAAATGCAATGGGATACCACCTTGAGTTTTTGTGTGAAAAAACTGAGGAAAAATGCAAAGGGGAACCCTTTATAGTTTTTGTTGAAAAAATGAGGCAAAATCCAATGGGATACCACCTTGAGTGTTTTTATGAAAAAGCTAAGGCAAAAATGCAAAGGGGTACAATTTTAAGTTTTTTGTGAAAATTTGAAGTAAAATACAAAGGGGTTCCCCTTTGAGTTTTTTGTGAAAAACTAAGGCAAAATGCAAAGGGCTACCCATTTGAGTTTTTGTGAAAAACCGAGGAAAAATGCAAAGGGGTACCCCTTTGAGTTTTTTGTGAAAAACTGAGGTAAAATGCAAGGGGCTACCCCTTTGAATTTTTGTGAAAAACTGAGGAAAAATACAAAGGGGTGCCCCTTTGAGTTTTTGGTGAAAAACTGAGGCAAAATGCAAAGGGATACACCTTTGAGTTTTTGGTGAAAATTTGATGTAAAATACAAAGGGGTACCCTTTTGAATTTTTGGTGACAAATTGAGGCAAAATGAAGAAGGGGCGCCCCTTTGAGTTTTTGGTGGAAAACTAAGGCAAAATGCAATGGGGTACCACCTTGAGTTTTTATGTGAAAAAACGGAGGCAAAAATGCAATGGGATACCACCTTGAGTGTTTTTATGAAAGAAATAAGGCAAAAATGCAAAGGGGTACCCTTTTAAGTTTTTTGTGAAAATTTGAAGTAAAATACAAGGGGTACCTTTTTGAGTTTTTGGTGAAAAACTGAGGCAAAATGCGCAGCCATTTGAGTTTTTGTAAAAAACATAGAAAAAATGCAAAGGGTACCCCTTTGAGTTTTTGGTGAAAAACATAGGCAAAATGCAAAGGGATACACCTTTGAGTTTTTGGTGAAAAATTGATGTAAAATACAAAGGGGTACCCTTTTGACTTTTTGGTGACAAACTGAGGCAAAATGAAAAAGGGGCACCCCTTTGAGTTTTAGGTGGTAAACTAAGGCAAAATGCAATGGGATACTACCTTGAGTTTTTGTGTGAATAAAACTGAGGAAAAATGCAAAGGGGAACCCTTTTTAGTTTTTGTTGAAAAAATGAGGCAAAATGCAATGGGATACCACCTTGAGTTTTTTTATGAAAAAACTAAGGCAAAAATGCAAAGGGGTACCCTTTTAAGTTTTTTTGTGAAAATTTGAAGTAAAATACAAGGGGTACCCCTTTGAGTTTTTGGTGAAAAACTGAGGCAAAATGCAAAGAACTGCCCCTTTGAGTTTTTGTGAAAAACATAGAAAAAATGCAAAGGGTACCCCTTTGAGTTTTTGGTGAAAAACATAGGCAAAATGCAAAGGGATACACCTTTGAGTTTTTGGTGAAAAATTGATGTAAAATACAAAGGGGTACCCTTTTGAGTTTTTGGTGACAAACTGAGGCAAAATTAAAAAGGGGCACCCCTTTGAGTTTTAGGTGGTAAACTAAGGCAAAATGCAATGGGATACTACCTTGAGTTTTTGTGTGAATAAAACTGAGGAAAAATGCAAAGGGGAACCCTTTTTAGTTTTTGTTGAAAAAATGAGGCAAAATGCAATGGGATACCACCTTGAGTTTTTTTATGAAAAAACTAAGGCAAAAATGCAAAGGGGTACCCTTTTAAGTTTTTTTGTGAAAATTTGAAGTAAAATACAAGGGGTACCCCTTTGAGTTTTTGGTGAAAAACTGAGGCAAAATGCAAAGAACTGCCCCTTTGAGTTTTTGTGAAAAACATAGAAAAAATGCAAAGGGTACCCCTTTGAGTTTTTGGTGAAAAACATAGGCAAAATGCAAAGGGATACACCTTTGAGTTTTTGGTGAAAAATTGATGTAAAATACAAAGGGGTACCCTTTTGAGTTTTTGGTGACAAACTGAGGCAAAATTAAAAAGGGGCACCCCTTTGAGTTTTAGGTGGTAAACTAAGGCAAAATGCAATGGGATACTACCTTGAGTTTTTGTGTGAATAAAACTGAGGAAAAATGCAAAGGGGAACCCTTTTTAGTTTTTGTTGAAAAAATGAGGCAAAATGCAATGGGATACCACCTTGAGTTTTTTTATGAAAAAACTAAGGCAAAAATGCAAAGGGGTACCCTTTTAAGTTTTTTTGTGAAAATTTGAAGTAAAATACAAGGGGTACCCCTTTGAGTTTTTGGTGAAAAACTGAGGTAAAATGCAAAGAACTGCCCCTTTGAGTTTTTGTGAAAAACATAGAAAAAATGCAAAGGGTACCCCTTTGAGTTTTTGGTGAAAAACATAGGCAAAATGCAAAGGGATACACCTTTGAGTTTTTGGTGAAAAATTGATGTAAAATACAAAGGGGTACCCTTTTGAGTTTTTGGTGACAAACTGAGGCAAAATGAAAAAGGGGCACCCCTTTGAATTTTAGGTGGTAAACTAAGGCAAAATGCAATGGGATACTACCTTGAGTTTTTGTGTGAATAAAACTGAGGAAAAATGCAAAGGGGAACCCTTTTTAGTTTTTGTTGAAAAAATGAGGCAAAATGCAATGGGATACCACCTTGAGTTTTTTTATGAAAAAACTAAGGCAAAAATGCAAAGGGGTACCCTTTTAAGTTTTTTTGTGAAAATTTGAAGTAAAATACAAGGGGTACCCCTTTGAGTTTTTGGTGAAAAACTGAGGCAAAATGCAAAGAACTGCCCCTTTGAGTTTTTGTGAAAAACATAGAAAAAATGCAAAGGGTACCCCTTTGAGTTTTTGGTGAAAAACAGAGGCAAAATGTAAAGGGATACACCTTTGAGTTTTTGGTGAAAAATTGATGTAAAATACAAAGGGGTACCCTTTTGAGTTTTTGATGACAAACTGAGGCAAAATGAAAAAGGGGCACCCCTTTGAGTTTTTGGTGGAAAACTAAGGCAAAATGCAATGGGGTACCACCTTGAGTTTTTATGTGAAAAAACGGAGGAAAAAATGCAAAGGGGAACACTTTTGAGTTTTTGTTGAAAAAATGATGCAAAATGCAATGCGATACCACCTTGAGTTTTTTTGTGAAACAATTGAGGCAAAAATGAAGAGGGGTACCCCTTTAAATTTTTTGTGAAAATTTGAAGTAAAATACAACGGGGTACCCCTTTGTTTGATTTTTTGTTAAAAAACTGAGGCAAAATGCAAAGGGCTACCCCTTTGAGTTTTTGTGAAAAACTGAGAAAAAATACAAAGGGGTACCCCTTTTGATTTTTGGTAAAAAACAGAGGCAAAATGCAAAGGGATACACCTTTGAGTTTTTGGTGAAAATTTGATGTCAAATAAAAAGGGGTACCCCTTTTGAGTTTTTGTAAAAAATTGAGAAAAAATGAAAAGGGGAACCCTTAGTGTTCTTGGTGAAAAACTTAGGCAAAATGCAAAGGGATACACCTTTGAGTCTTGGTGAAAGACTGACGCAAAATGAAAAAGGGCACCAATTTGAGTTTTTGATTGAAAACTAAGGCAAAATGCAAAGGAGAACCATTTTGAGTTTTTGTTGAAAAAATGAGGCAAAATGCAATGGGATACCATTTTGAGTTTTGTTGTGAAAAACTAAGGTAAAAATGCAAATGGGTACCCCTTTGTGTTTTTTGTGAAAAACTGAGGCAAAATGCAAAGGGGTACCCCTTTGAGTTTTTATGAAAAACTTAGAAAAAATGCAAAAGGGTGCCCCTTTGAGTTTTTGGTGAAAATTTGAGGCAAAATGCAAAGGCATATACCTTTGAGTTTTTGGTGAAAATTTGATGTAAAATACAAAGGGGTACCCTTTTTGAGTTTTTGGTGAAAAACAGAGGCAAAATGCAAAGGGATACACCTTTGAGTTTTTGGTGAAAATTTGATGTAAAATACAAAGGGGTACCCTTTTGAGTTTTTGGTGACAAACTGAGGCAAAATGAAAAAGGGGCACCGTTTTGAGTTTTTGGTGGAAAACTAAGGCAAAATGCAATGGGATACCACCTTGAGTTTTTGTGTGAAAAAAATTGAGGAAAAATGCAAAGGGGAGCCCTTTTTAGTTTTTGTTGAAAAAATGAGGCAAAATGCAATGGGATACCACCTTGAGTTTTTTTGCAAAAAAACTGAGGCAAAAATGCAAAGGGGTACCCCTTAAAGTTTTTTGTTAAAATTTGAAGTAAAATACAAAGGGGTACCCCTTTTAGTTTTTGGTGAAAAACTTAGGCGAAATACAAAGGGCTACCCCTTTGAGTTTTTGTGAAAAACTGAGAAAAAATGCAATGGGTACCCCTTTGGATTTTTGGTGAAAAATATAGGCAAAATGCAAAGGGATACACCTTTGAGTTTTTGGTGAAAATTTGATGTCAAATAAAAAGGGGTACCCCTTTTGAGTTTTTGTGAAAAACTGAGGAAAAATGAAAAGGGGTACCCCTTAGAGTTCTTGGTGAAAAACTTAGGCAAAATGCAAAGGGCTACACCTTTGAGTTTTAGGTGAAAATTTCATGTGAAACACAAAGGGGTACCCCTTTGAGTATTTGGCGAAAGGCTGACGCAAAATGAAAAAGGGCACCAATTTGAGTTTTTGATTGAAAACTAAGGCAAAATGCAAAGTAGAAACCCTTTGAGTTTTTGTTGAAAAAATGAGGCAAAATGCAATGTGATACCATTTTGAGTTTTGAGTTTTTGTTGAAAAAATGAGGTAAAAATGCAAATGGGTACCCCTTTGAGTTTTTTGTGACAAACTGAGGCAAAATTAAAAAGGGGCACCCATTTGAGTTTTTGGTGGAAAACTTAGGGAAAATACAATGGGATACCACCTTGAGTTTTTTTGTGAAAAAACTGAGCCAAAAATGTAAAGGGGAACCGTTTTGAGTTTTTGTTGAAAAAATGAGGCAAAATGCAATGGGAAACAACCTTGAGTTTTTTTGCAAAAAAACTGAGGCAAAAATGCAAAGGGGCACCTCTTTAAGTTTTTTGTGAAAATTTGAAGCAAAATACAAAGGTACCCCTTTTAGTTTTTGGTAAATAAATAAGGCGAAATGCAAAGGGCTACGCCTTTGAGTTTTTGTGAAAAACTGAGAAAAAATGCAAAGGGGTACCCCTTTGAGTTTTTGCTGAAAAACAGAGGCAAAATGCAAAGGGATACACCTTTGAGTTTTTGGTGAAATTTTGATGTAAAATACAAAGGGGTACCCTTTTGAGTTTTTGGTGACAAACTGAGGCAAAATGAAAGAGGGGCACCCATTTGAGTTTTTGGTGGAAAACTTAGGCAAAATGCAATGGGATACCACCTTGAGTTTTTTTGTGAAAAAACTGAGCCAAAAATGTAAAGGGGAACCCTTTTGAGTTTTTGTTTAAAAAATGAGGCAAAATGCAACGGGAAACCACCTTGAGTTTTTTTGCAAAAAAACTGAGGCAAAAATGCAAAGGGGTACCCCTTTAAGTTTTTTGTGAAAATTTGAAGTAAAATACAAAGAGGTACCCCTTTTAGTTTTTTGTGAAAAACTGAGGCAAAATGCAAAGGGCTACCCCTTTGAATTTTTGTGAAAAACTGAGAAAAAATGCAAAGGTGTACCCCTTTGAGTTTTTGGTGAAAAACAGAGGCAAAATGCAAAGGGATACACCTTTGAGTTTTTGGTGAAAATTTGATGTAAAATACAAAGGGGTACCCTTTTGAGTTTTTGGTGACAAACTGAGGCAAAATGAAAAAGGTGCACCCTTTTGAGTTTTTGGTGGATAACTAAGGCAAAATGCAATGGGATACCACCTTGAGTTTTTGTGTGAAAAAACTGAGGAAAAATGCAAAGGGGAACCCTTTTTAGTTTTTGTTGAAAAAATGAGGCAAAATGCAATGGGATACCACCTTGAGTGTTTTTATGAAAAAAATAAGGCAACAATGCAAAGGGGTACCCTTTTAATTTTTTTGTGAAAATTTGAAGTAAAATACAAGGGGTAACCTTTTGAGTTTTTGGTGAAAAACTGAGGCAAAATGCGCAGCCCTTTGAGTTTTTGTGAAAAACATAGAAAAAATGCAAAGGGTACCCCTTTGAGTTTTTGGTGAAAAACAGAGGCAAAATGCAAAGGGATACATCTTTGAGTTTTTGGTGAAAAATTGATGTAAAATACAAAGGGGTACCCTTTTTAGTTTTTGGTGACAAACTGAGGCAAAATGAAAAAGGGGCACCCCTTTGAGTTTTAGGTGGAAAACTAAGGCGAAATGCAATGGGACACCACATTGAGTTTTTGTGTGAAAAAACTGAGGAAAAATGCAAAGGGGAACCCTTTTTAGTTTTTGTTGAAAAAATGAGGCAAAATGCAATAGGATACCTCCTTGAGTTTTTTTATGAAAAAACTAAGGCAAAAATGCAAAGGGGTACCCTTTTAAGTTTTTTGTGAAAATTTGAAGTAAAATACAAGGGGTACCTCTTTGAGTTTTTGGTGAAAAACTGAGGCAAAATACAAAGGACTGGCCCTTTGAGTTTTTGTGAAAAACATAGAAAAAATGCAAAGGGTACCCCTTTGAGTTTTTGGTGAAAAACAGAGGCAAAATGCAAAGGGATACACCTTTGAGTTTTTGGTGAAAAATTGATGTAAAATACAAAGGGGTACCCTTTTGAGTTTTTGGTTACAAACTGAGGCAAAATGAAAAAGGGGCACCCCTTTGAGTTTTTGGTGGAAAACTAAGGCAAAATGCAACGGGATACCACCTTGAGTTTTTGTGTGAAAAAACTGAGGCAAAAATGCATAGGGGAACCCTTTAGAGTTTTTGTTGAAAAAATGAGTTCAAAAGGCAATGGAATACCACCTTGAGTTTTTTGAGTTAAAATTGAGGAAAAAATGCAAAGGGGTACCCCTTTAAGTTTTTTGTACAAATTTGAAGTAAAATACAAAGGGGTACCCCTTTGAATTTTTTGTGAAAAACTGAGGCTAAATGCAAAGGGCTACCCCTTTGAATTTTTTTGAAAAACTGAGGAAAAATACAAAAGGGTGCCCCTTTGAGTTTTTGGTGAAAAACTGAGGCAAAATGAAAAGGGGTACCCCTAAGAGTTCTTGGTGAAAAACTTAGGCAAAATGCAAAGGGCTACACCTTTGAGTTTTAGGTGAAAATTTCATGTGAAACACAAAGGGGTACCCCTTTGAGTATTTGGCGAAAGGCTGACGCAAAATGAAAAAGGGCACCAATTTGAGTTTTTGATTGAAAAAGAAGGCAAAATGCAAAGTAGAACCCCTTTGAGTTTTTGTTGAAAAAATGAGGCAAAATGAAATGGGATACCATTTTGAGTTTTTTTGTTAAAAAACTGAGGTAAAAATGAAAATGGGTACCCCTTTGAGTTTTTTGTGACAAACTGAGGCAAAATGAAAAAGGGGCACCCATTTGAGTTTTTGGTGGAAAACTTAGGGAAAATACAATGGGATACCACCTTGAGTTTTTTTGTGAAAAAACTGAGCCAAAAATGTAAAGGGGAACCCTTTTGGGTTTTTGTTTAAAAAATGAGGCAAAATGCAACCGGAAACCACCTTGAGTTTTTTTGGAAAAAAACTGAGGCAAAAATGCAAAGGGGTACCCCTTTAAGTTTTTTGTGAAAATTTGAAGTAAAATACAAAGAGGTACCCCTTTTAGTTTTTTGTGAAAAACAAAGGCAAAATGCAAAGGGCTACCCCTTTGAATTTTTGTGAAAAACTGAGAAAAAATGCAAAGGTGTACCCCTTTGAGTTTTTGGTGAAAAACAGAGGCAAAATGCAAAGGGATTCACCTTTGAGTTTTTGGTGAAAATTTGATGTAAAATACAAAGGGGTACCCTTTTGAGTTTTTGGTGACAAACTGAGGCAAAATGAAAAAGGGGCACCCTTTTGAGTTTTTGGTGGAAAACTAAGGCAAAATGCAATGGGATACCACCTTGAGTTTTTGTGTGAAAAAAGTGAGGAAAAAATGCAAAGGGGAACCCTTTTTAGTTTTTGTTGAAAAAATGAGGCAAAATGCAATGGGATACCACCTTGAGTGTTTTTATGAAAAAAATAAGGCAACAATGCAAAGGGGTACCCTTTTAATTTTTTTGTGAAAATTTGAAGTAAAATACAAGGGGTAACCTTTTGAGTTTTTGGTGAAAAACTGAGGCAAAATGCGCAGCTCTTTGAGTTTTTGTGAAAAACTAAGGCAAAATGCAACGGGATACCACCTTGAATTTTTGTGTGAAAAAACTGAGGCAAAAATGCAAAGGGGAACCCTTTAGAGTTTTTGTTGAAAAAATGAGTTCAAAAGGCAATGGAAAACCACCTTGAGTTTTTTATTTAAAAATTGAGGAAAAAATGCAAAGGGGTACCCCTTTAAGTTTTTTGTGAAAATTTGAAGTAAAATACAAAGGGGTACCCCTTTGAATTTTTTGTGAAAAACTGAGGCTAAATGCAAAGGGCTACCCCTTTGAATGTTTTTGAAAAACTGAGGAAAAATACAAAAGGGTGCCCCTTTGAGTTTTTGGTGAAAAACTGAGGCAAAATGAAAAGGGGTACCCCTTAGAGTTCTTGGTGAAAAACTTAGGCAAAATGCAAAGGGCTACACCTTTGAGTTTTAGTTGAAAATTTCATGTGAAACACAAAGGGGTACCCCTTTGAGTATTTGGCGAAAGGCTGACGCAAAATGAAAAAGGGCACCAATTTGAGTTTTTGATTGAAAACTAAGGCAAAATGCAAAGTAGAACCCCTTTGAGTTTTTGTTGAAAAAATGAGGCAAAATGCAATGGGATACACCTTTGAGTTTTTGGTGAAAATTTCATGTAAAATACAAAGGGGTACCCCTTTGAGTTTTTGGTCAAAGACTGAGGCAAAATGAAAAAGGGACAACCATTTGAGTTTTTGGTTGAAAACCAAGGCGAAATGCAATGGGATACCAGCTTGAGTTTTTTTGTGAAAAAACAGAGGCAACAATGCAAAGGGGAACCCTTTTGAGTTTTTGTTGAAAAAATGAGGCAAAATGCAATGAGATACCACGTTGAGTTTTTTTATGAAAAATCTGTGGCAAAAATGAAAAGGGGCACCCCTTTGAGTTTTTTGTGAAAAACTGAGGCAAAATGCAAAGGGTTACCCCTTTGAGTTTTTATGAAAAACTAAGAAAAAATGCAAAGGGGTACCCCTTTGAGTTTTTGGTGAAAAACTGAGGCAAAATGCCAAGGGATACACCTTTGAGTTTTTGGTGAAAATTTGATGTAAAATACAAAGGGGTACCCTTTTGAATTTTTGGTGACAAACTAAGGCAAAATGAAAAAGGGGCACCCCTTTGAGTTTTTTGTGGAAAACTAAGGCAAAATCCAATGGGATACCACCTTTAGTTTTTATGTGAAAAAGCTGAGGCAAAAATGTAAAAGGGAACACTTTTGAGTTTTTGTTGAAAAAATGATGCAAAATGCAATGTGATACCACCTTGAGGGGTACCCCTTTAAGTTTTTTGTGAAAATTTGAAGTAAAATACAAAGGGGTACCCCTTTTAGTTTTTGATAAAAAACTGAGGCGAAATGCAAAGGGCTACCCCTTTGAGTTTTTGTGAAAAACTGAGAAAAAATGCAAAGGGGTACCCCTTTGAGTTTTTGGTGAAAAACAGAGGCAAAATGCAAAGGGATACACCTTTGAGTTTTTGGTGAAAATTTGATGTAAAATACAAAGGGGTACCCTTTTGAGTTTTTGGTGACAAACTGAGGCAAAATGAAAAAGGGGCACCCCTTTGAGTTTTTGGTGGAAAACTAAGGCAAAATGCAATGGGGTACCACCTTTAGTTTTTATGTGAAAAAGCTGAGGCAAAAATGTAAAGGGGAACACTTTTGAGTTTTTGTTGAAAAAATGATGCAAAATGCAATGTGATACCACCTTGAGGGGTACCCTATTATGTTTTTTGTGAAAATTTGAAGTAAAATACAAAGGGGTACCCCTTTTAGTTTTTGGTAAAAAACTGAGGCGAAATGCAAAGGGTTACCCCTTTGAGTTTTTGTGAAAAACTGAGAAAAAATGCAAAGGGGTACGCCTTTGAGTTTTTGGTTAAAAACAGAGGCAAAATGCAAAGGGATACACCTTTGAGTTTTTGGTGAAAATTTGATGTAAAATACAAAGGGGTACCCTTTTGAGCTTTTGGTGACAAACTGAGGCAAAATGAAAAAGGGGCACCCCTTTGAGTTTTTGGGGGAAAACTAAGGCAAAATTCAATGGGATACCACCTTGAGTTTTTGTGTGAAAAAACTGAGGAAAAATGCAAAGGGGAACCCTTTTTAGTTTTTGTTAAAAAATTAGGCAAAATGCAATGGGATACCCCATTTAGTTTTTTTATGAAAAAAGTAAGGCAAAAATGCAAAGGGGTACCCTTTTAAGTTTTTTGTGAAAATTTGAAGTAAAATACAAGGGGTAACACTTTGAGTTTTTGGTGAAAAACTGAGGCAAATTGCAAAGGACTGCCCCTTTGAGTTTTTGTGAAAAACATAGAAAAAATACAAAGGGTACCCCTTTGAGTTTTTGGTGAAAAACAGAGGCAAAATGCAAAGGGATAAACCTTTGAGTTTTTTGTCAAAAATTGATGTAAAATACAAAGGGGTACCCTTTTGAGTTTTTGTGACAAACTGAGGCAAAATGAAAAAGGGGCACCCCTTTGAGTTTTTGGAGGAAAACTAATGCAAAATGCAACGGGATACCACCTTGAGTTTTTGTGTGAAAAAACTGAGGCAAAAATGCAAAGGGGAACCCTTTTGAGTTTTTGTTGAAAAAATGAGTTCAAAATGCAATGGAATACCACCTTGAGTTTTTTGTGTAAAAACTGAGGCAAAAATGCAAAGGGGTACCCCTTTAAGTTTTTTGTGAAAATTTGAAGCAAAATACAAAGGGGTAGCCCTTTGAGTTTTTGGCAAAAAACTGAGGCAAAATGCAAAGGGCTATCCCTTTGAGTTTTTGTGAAAAACTGAGGAAAAATGCAAAGGGGTACCCCTTTGAGTTTTTGGTGAAAAACTCAGATAAAAAGCAAAGGGATACACCTTTGAGTTTTTGGTGAAATTTTGATGTAAAATACACAGGGGTGCCCTTTTGAGTTTTTGGTGACAAACTGAGGCAAAATGAAAAAGGGGCACCCATTTGAGTTTTTGGTGGAAAACTGAGGCAAAATGAAATGGGATACCACCTTGAGTTTTTTTTTGAAAAACTGAGCCAAAAATGTAAAGGGGAACCCTTTTGAGTTTTTGTTGAAAAAATGAGGCAAAATGCAATGGGAAACCACCTTGAGTTTTTTTGCAAAAAAAACTGAGGCAAAAATTCAAAGGGCCACCCCTTTAAGTTTTTTGTGAAAATTTGAAGTAAAATACAAAGGGTACCCCTTTTAGTTATTGGTGAAAAACTGAGGCGAAATGCCAAGGGGTACCCCTTTGAGTTTTTATGAAAAACTTAGAAAAAATGCAAAAGGGTGCCCCTTTGAGTTTTTGGTGAAAAATTGAGGCAAAATGCAAAGGCATACATCTTTGAGTTTTTGGTGAAAATTTGATGTAAAATACAAAGGGGTACCCTTTTTGAGTTTTTGGTGACAAACTGAGGTAAAATGAAAAAGGGGCACCCATTTGAGTTTTTGGTGGAAAACTTAGGCAAAATGCATTGGGATACCACCTTGAGTTTTTTTGTAAAAAAACTGAGCCAAAAATATAAAGGGGAAACCTTTTGAGTTTTTGTTGAAAAAATGAGGCAAAATGCAATGGGAAACCACCTTGAGGTTTTTTGCAAAAAAACTGAGGCAAAAATGCAAAGGGGCACCTCTTTAAGTTGTTATTGAAATTTTGAAGTAAAATACAAAGGGGAACCCCATTTAGTTTTTGGTAAAAAACTGAGGCGAAATGCAAAGGGCTACCCCTTTGAGTTTTTGTGAAAAACTGAGAAAAATTGCAAAGGGGTACCCCTTTGAGTTTTTGGTGAAAAAATGAGGCAAAATGCAAAGGAATGCCCCTTTGAGTTTTTGTGAAAAACATAGAAAAAATGCAAAGGGTAACCCTTTGAGTTTTTGGTGAAAAACAGAGGCAAAATGCAAAGGGATACACCTTTGAGTTTTTGGTGAAAATTTGATGTAAAATACAAAGGGGTACCCTTTTGAGTTTTTGGTGACAAACTGAGGCAAAATGAAAAAGGGGCTCCCTTTGAGTTTTTGGTGGAAAACTAAGGCAAAATGCAACAGGATACCACCTTGAGTTTTTGTGTGAAAAAACTGAGGCAAAAATGCAAAGGGGAACCCTTTAGAGTTTTTGTTGAAAAAATGAGTTCAAAATGCAATGGAATACCACCTTGAGTTTTTTGTGTAAAAACTGAGCCAAAAATGCAAAGGGGTACCCCTTTAAGTTTTTTGTGAAAATTTTAAGTAAAATACAAAGGGGTACCCCTTTGAGTTTTTGACAAAAAACTGAGGCAAAATGCAAAGGGCTATCCCTTTGAGATTTTGTGAAAAACAGAGGAAAAATGCAAAGGGGTACCCCTTTAAGTTTTTGGTGAAAAACTGATGTAAAATGCAAAGGGGTACACCTTTGAGTTTTTGGTGAAATTTTGATGTAAAATACAATGGGGTACCCTTTTAAGTTTTTGGTGACAAACTGAGGCAAAATGAAAAAGGGGCACCCCTTTGAGTTTTTGGTGGGAAACTAAGGCAAAATGTAATGGGATACCACCTTGAGTTTTTGTGTGAAAAAAATTAAGGCAAAAATGCAAAGGGGAACCCTTTTGAGTTTTTGTTGAAAAAATGAGGCAAAATGCAATGGGATACCACCTTGAGTTTTTTTGTGAAAAAACTGAGGCAAAAATGCAAAGGGGTACCCCTTTAAGTTTTTTGTGAAAATTTTAAGTAAAATGCAAAGGTGTACCCCTTTGAGTTTTTTTGTGAAAAACTGAGGCAAAATGCAAAGGGCTACCCCTTTGAATTTTTGTGAAAAATTGAGGAAAAATACAAAGGGGTGGCCCTTTGAGTTTTTGGTGAAAAACTAAGGCAAAATGCAAAGGGGTACCCCTTTGAGTTTTTGTGAAAAACTGAGGAAAAATGAAAAAGGGTACCCCTTTGAGTTCTTGGTGAAAAACTGAGGCAAAATTCAAAGGGATACACCTTTGACTTTTTGGTGAAAATTTGATATAAAATACAAAGGGTTACTCCTTTGAGTTTTTGGCAAAATACTGAGGCAAAAAGAAAAAGGGGTATCCATTTGAGTTTTTGGTTGAAAACTAAGGCAAGATGCAATGGGATACCACCTTGAGTTTTTTTTTGTGAAAAAACTGAGGCAAAAATGCAAAGGAGAACCCTTTTGAGTTTTTGTTGAAAAAATGAGGCAAAATGCAATGGGATACAACCTTGAGTTTCTTTGTGAAAAAACTGAGGGAAAAATGCAAAGGGGTACCCCTTTAAGTTTTTTGTGAAAATTTTAAGTAAAATGCAAAGGTGTACCCCTTTGAGTTTTTTGTGAAAAACTGAGGCAAAATGCAAAGGGCTACCCCTTTGAATTTTTGTGAAAAACTGAGGAAAAATACAAAGGGGTGCCCCTTAGAGTTTTTGGTGAAAAACTAAGGCAAAATGCAAAGGAGTACCCCTTTGAGTTTTTGTGAAAAACTGAGAAAAAATGAAAAAGGGTTCCCCTTTGAGTTTTTGGTGAAAAACTGAGGCAAAATGCAAAGGGCCACCCATTTGAGTTTTTGTGAAAAACCGAGGAAAAATGCAAAGGGGTACCCCTTTGAGTTTTTTGTGAAAAACTTAGGTAAAATGCAAAGGGATACATCTTTGAGTTTTTGGTGAAAATTTGATGTAAAATACAATGGAGTACACTTTTATGTTTTTGGTGACAAACTGAGACAAAATGAAAAAGGGGCACCCCTTTAAGTTTTTGGTGAAAAACTAAGGCAAAATGCAATAAGATACCATCTTGAGTTTTTGTGTGGAAAAACTGAGGCAAAAATGCAAATGGGAACCCTTTTAAGTTTTTGTTGAAAAAATGAGGGAAAATGCAATGGGATACCACATTGAGTTTTTTTGTGAAAAAACTGAGGCAAAAATTCAAAGGGGTACCCCTTTAAGTTTTTTGTGAAAATTTGAAGTAAAATACAAAGGGGTACCCTTTGAATTTTTGGTGAAAAACTGAGGCAAAATGCAAAGGGCCACCCCTTTTAGTTTTTGTGAAAAACCGAGGAAAAATGCAAAGGGGTACCCCTTTGAGTTTTTTGTGAAAAACTTAGGTAAAATGCAAAGGTATACATCTTTGAGTTTTTGGTGAAAATTTGATGTAAAATACAAAGAGGTACCCTTTTGAGTTTTTGGTGACAAACTGAGGCAAAATGAAAAAGGAGCACCCCTTTGAGTTTTTCGTGGAAAACTAAGGCAAAATGCAATGGGATACCACCTTGAGTTTTTGTATGAAAAAACTAAGGCAAAAATGCAAAGGGGAACCCATTTGAGTTTTTGTTGAAAAAATGAGGCAAAATGCAATGGGATACCACATTTAGTTTTTTTGTGAAAAAACTGAGGCAAAAATGCAAAGGGGTACCCCTTTAAGTTTTTTGTGAAAATTTGAAGTAAAATACAAAGGGGTTCCCCTTTGAGTTTTTGGTGAAAAACTGAGGCAAAATGCAAAGGGCCACCCATTTGAGTTTTTGTGAAAAATCGAGTAAATATGCAAAGGGGTACCCCTTTGAGTTTTTTGTGAAAAACTGAGGTAAAATGCAAAGGGATACACCTTTGAGTTTTTGGTGAAAATTTGATGTAAAATACAAACGGGTACCCTTTTGAGTTTTTGGTGACAAACTGAGGCAAAATGAAAAAGGGGCACCCCTTTGAGTTTTTGGTGGAAAACTAAGGCAAAATGCAACGGGATACCACCTTGAGTTTTTGTATGAAAAAACTGAGGCAAAAATGCAAATGGGAACCCATTTGAGTTTTTGTTGAAAAAATGAGGGAAAATGCAATGGGATACCACATTGAGTTTTTTTGTGAAAAACTGAGGCAAAATGCAAAGGGATACACCTTTGAGTTTTTGGTGAAAATTTGATGTAAAATACAAAGAGGTACCCTTTTGAGTTTTTGGTGACAAACTGAGGCAAAATGAAAAAGGAGCACCCCTTTGAGTTTTTCGTGGAAAACTATGGCAAAATGCAATGGGATACCACCTTGAGTTTTTGTATGAAAAAACTAAGGCAAAAATGCAAAGGGGAACCCATTTGAGTTTTTGTTGAAAAAATGAGGCAAAATGCAATGGGATACCACATTGAGTTTTTTTGTGAAAAAACTGAGGCAAAAATGCAAAGGGGTACCCCTTTAAGTTTTTTGTGAAAATTTGAAGTAAAATACAAAGGGGTTCCCTTTGAGTTTTTGGTGAAAAACTGAGGCAAAATGCAAAGGGCCACCCATTTGAGTTTTTGTGAAAAACCGAGGAAAAATGCAAAGGGGTACCCCTTTGAGTTTTTTGTGAAAAACTGAGGCAAAATGCAAAGGGATACACCTTTGAGTTTTTGGTGAAAATTTGATGTAAAATACAAAGGGGTACCCTTTTGAGTTTTTGGTGACAAACTGAGGCAAAATGAAAAAGGGGCACCCCTTTGTGTTTTTGGTGGAAAACTAAGGCAAAATGCAACGGGATACCACCTTGAGTTTTTGTATGAAAAAACTGAGGCAAAAATGCAAATGGGAACCCATTTGAGTTTTTGTTGAAAAAATGAGGGAAAATGCAATGGGATACCACATTGAGTTTTTTTGTGAAAAAACTGAGGCAAAAATGCAAAGGGGTACCCCTTTAAGTTTTTTGTGAAAATTTGAAGTAAAATACAAAGGGGTTCCCCTTTGAGTTTTTGGTGAAAAACTGAGGCAAAATGCAAAGGGCCACCCATTTGAGTTTTTGTGAAAAAACGAGGAAAAATGCAAAGGGGTACCCCTTTGAGTTTTTTGTGAAAAACTTAGGTAAAATGCAAAGGGATACATCTTTGAGTTTTTGGTGAAAATTTGATGTAAAATACAATGGAGTACCCTTTTATGTTTTTGGTGACAAACTGAGACAAAACGAGAAAGGGGCACCCCTTTAAGTTTTTGGTGGAAAACTAAGGCAAAATGCAATAAGATACCACCTTGAGTTTTTGTGTGGAAAAACTGAGGCAAAAATGCAAAGGGGAACCCTTTTAAGTTTTTGTTGAAAAAATGAGGCAAAATGCAATGGGATACCACCTTGAGTTTTTTTGTGAAAAAACTTGAGGCAAAAATTCAAAGGGGTACCCCTTTAAGTTTTTTGTGAAAATTTGAAGCAAAATACAAAGGGGTACCCCTTTGAGTTTTTTGTGATAAACTGAGGCAAAATGCAAAGAGCTACCCCTTTGAGTTTTTGTGAAAAACCGAGGAAAAATGCAAAGGGGTACCCCTTTGAGTTTTTTTGTGAAAAACTGAGGCAAAATGCAAAGGGATACACCTTTGAGTTTTTGGTGAAAATTTGATGTAAAATACAAAGAGGTACCCTTTTGAGTTTTTGGTGACAAACTGAGGCAAAATGAAAAAGGAGCACCCCTTTGAGTTTTTCGTGGAAAACTAAGGC
Source organism: Excoecaria agallocha (assembly GCA_037975025.1). Lineage (NCBI taxonomy): Eukaryota > Viridiplantae > Streptophyta > Magnoliopsida > Malpighiales > Euphorbiaceae > Excoecaria > Excoecaria agallocha. The sequence goes on from JBBPFJ010000209.1 coordinate 193,503, forward strand.
AAAATGCAATGGGATACCACCTTTAGTTTTTGTATGAAAAAACTGAGGCAAAAATGCAAAGGGGAACCCATTTGAGTTTTTGTTGAAAAAATGAGGCAAAATGCAATGGGATACCACATTGAGTTTTTTTGTGAAAAAACTGAGGCAAAAATTCAAAGGGGTACCCCTTTAAGTTTTTTGTGAAAATTTGAAGTAAAATACAAAGGGGTTCCCCTTTGAGTTTTTGGTGAAAAACTGAGGCAAAATGCAAAGGGCCACCCATTTGAGTTTTTGTGAAAAACCGAGGAAAAATGCAAAGGGGTACCCCTTTGAGTTTTTTGTGAAAAACTGAGGCAAAATGCAAAGGGATACACCTTTGAGTTTTTGGTGAAAATTTGATGTAAAATACAAAGGGGTACCCTTTTGAGTTTTTGGTGACAAACTGAGGCAAAATGAAAAAGGGGCACCCCTTTGTGTTTTTGGTGGAAAACTAAGGCAAAATGCAACGGGATACCACCTTGAGTTTTTGTATGAAAAAACTGAGGCAAAAATGCAAATGGGAACCCATTTGAGTTTTTGTTGAAAAAATGAGGCAAAATGCAATGGGATACCACCGTGAGTTTTTTTGTGAAAAAACTTGAGGCAAAAACTCAAAGGGGTACCCCTTTAAGTTTTTTGTGAAAATTTGAAACAAAATACAAAGGGGTACCCCTTTGAGTTTTTGGTGATAAACTGAGGCAAAATGCAAAGAGCTACCCCTTTGAGTTTTTGTGAAAAAACGAGGAAAAATGCAAAGGGGTACCCCTTTGAGTTTTTTTGTGAAAAACTTAGGCAAAATGCAAAGGGATACACCTTTGAGTTTTTGGTGAAAATTTGATGTAAAATACAATGGAGTACCCTTTTATGTTTTTGGTGACAAACTGAGACAAAATGAGAAAGGGGCACCCCTTTAAGTTTTTGGTGGAAAACTAAGGCAAAATGCAATAAGATACCACCTTGAGTTTTTGTGTGGAAAAACTGAGGCAAAAATGCAAAGGGGAACCCTTTTAAGTTTTTGTTGAAAAAATGAGGCAAAATGCAATGGGATACCACCGTGAGTTTTTTTGTGAAAAAACTTGAGGCAAAAATTCAAAGGGGTACCCCTTTAAGTTTTTTGTGAATATTTGAAGCAAAATACAAAGGGGTACCCCTTTGAGTTTTTTGTGATAAACTGAGGCAAAATGCAAAGAGCTACCCCTTTGAGTTTTTGTGAAAAACCGAGGAAAAATGCAAAGGGGTACCCCTTTGAGTTTTTTTGTGAAAAACTGAGGCAAAATGCAAAGGGATACACCTTTGAGTTTTTGGTGAAAATTTGATGTAAAATACAATGGAGTACCCTTTTATGTTTTTGGTGACAAACTGAGACAAAACGAGAAAGGGGCACCCCTTTAAGTTTTTGGTGGAAAACTAAGGCAAAATGCAATAAGATACCACCTTGAGTTTTTGTGTGGAAAAACTGAGGTAAAAATGCAAAGGGGAACCCTTTTAAGTTTTTGTTGATAAAATGAGGCAAAATGCAGTGGGATACCACCTTGAGTTTTTTTGTGAAAAAACTGAGGCAAAAATTCAAAGGGGTACCCCTTTAAGTTTTTTGTGAAAATTTGAAGCAAAATTCAAAGGGGTACCCCTTTGAGTTTTTTGTGAAAAACTTAGGTAAAATGCAAAGGGATACATCTTTGAGTTTTTGGTGAAAATTTGATGTAAAATACAATGGAGTACACTTTTAAGTTTTTGGTGACAAACTGAGACAAAACAAGAAAGGGGCACCCCTTTAAGTTTTTGGTGGAAAACTAAGGCAAAATGCAATAAGATACCACCTTGAGTTTTTGTGTGGAAAAACTGAGGCAAAAATGCAAAGGGGAACCCTTTTAAGTTTTTGTTGAAAAAATGAGGCAAAATGCAGTGGGATACCAGCTTGAGTTTTTTTGTGAAAAAACTGAGGCAAAAATTCAAAGGGGTACCCCTTTAAATTTTTTGTGAAAATTTGAAGCAAAATACAAAGGGGTACCCCTTTGAGTTTTTTGTGATAAACTGAGGCAAAATGCAAAGAGCTACCCCTTTGAGTTTTTGTGAAAAACCGAGGAAAAATGCAAAGGGGTACCCCTTTGAGTTTTTTTGTGAAAAACTGAGGCAAAATGCAAAGGGGTAACACCTTTGAGTTTTTGGTGAAAATTTGATGTAAAATACAAAGAGGTACCCTTTTGAGTTTTTGGTGACAAACTGAGGCAAAATGAAAAAGGAGCACCCCTTTGAGTTTTTCGTGGAAAACTAAGGCAAAATGCAATGGGATACCACCTTGAGTTTTTGTATGAAAAAACTGAGGCAAAAATGCAAAGGGGAACCCATTTGAGTTTTTGTTGAAAAAATGAGGCAAAATGCAATGGGATACCACATTGAGTTTTTTTGTGAAAAAACTGAGGCAAAAATGCAAAGGGGTACCCCTTTAAGTTTTTTGTGAAAATTTGAAGTAAAATACAAAGGGGTTCCCTTTGAGTTTTTGGTGAAAAACTGAGGCAAAATGCAAAGGGCCACCCATTTGAGTTTTTGTGAAAAACCGAGGAAAAATGCAAAGGGGTACCCCTTTGAGTTTTTTGTGAAAAACTTAGGTAAAATGCAAAGGTATACATCTTTGAGTTTTTGGTGAAAATTTGATGTAAAATACAATGGAGTACCCTTTTAAGTTTTTGGTGACAAACTGAGACAAAACGAGAAAGGGGCATCCCTTTAAGTTTTTGGTGGAAAACTAAGGCAAAATGCAATAAGATACCACCTTGAGTTTTTGTGTGGAAAAACTGAGGCAAAAATGCAAAGGGGAACCCTTTTAAGTTTTTGTTGAAAAAATGAGGCAAAATGCAGTGGGATACCACCTTGAGTTTTTTTGTGAAAAAACTGAGGCAAAAATTCAAAGGGGTACCCCTTTAAGTTTTTTGTGAAAATTTGAAGCAAAATACAAAGGGGTACCCCTTTGAGTTTTTTGTGATAAACTGAGGCAAAATGCAAAGAGCTACCCCTTTGAGTTTTTGTGAAAAACCGAGGAAAAATGCAAAGGGGTACCCCTTTGAGTTTTTTTGTGAAAAACTGAGGCAAAATGCAAAGGGGTAACACCTTTGAGTTTTTGGTGAAAATTTGATGTAAAATACAAAGAGGTACCCTTTTGAGTTTTTGGTGACAAACTGAGGCAAAATGAAAAAGGAGCACCCCTTTGAGTTTTTCGTGGAAAACTAAGGCAAAATGCAATGGGATACCACCTTGAGTTTTTGTATGAAAAAACTGAGGCAAAAATGCAAAGGGGAACCCATTTGAGTTTTTGTTGAAAAAATGAGGCAAAATGCAATGGGATACCACATTGAGTTTTTTTGTGAAAAAACTGAGGCAAAAACGCAAAGGGGTACCCCTTTAAGTTTTTTGTGAAAATTTGAAGTAAAATACAAAGGGGTTCCCCTTTGAGTTTTTGGTGAAAAACTGAGGCAAAATGCAAAGGGCCACCCATTTGAGTTTTTGTGAAAAACCGAGGAAAAATGCAAAGGGGTACCCCTTTGAGTTTTTTGTGAAAAACTTAGGTAAAATGCAAAGGGATACATATTTGAGTTTTTGGTGAAAATTTGATGTAAAATACAATGGAGTACCCTTTTAAGTTTTTGGTGACAAACTGAGACAAAACGAGAAAGGGGAACCCCTATAAGTTTTTGGTGGAAAACTAAGGCAAAATGCAATAAGATACCACCTTGAGTTTTTGTGTGGAAAAACTGAGGCAAAAATGCAAAGGGGAACCCTTTTAAGTTTTTGTTGAAAAAATGAGGCAACATGCAATGGGATACCACCGTGAGTTTTTTTGTGAAAAAACTTGAGGCAAAAATTCAAAGGGGTACCCCTTTAAGTTTTTTGTGAAAATTTGAAGCAAAATACAAAGGGGTACCCCTTTGAGTTTTTTGTGATAAACTGAGGCAAAATGCAAAGAGCTACCCCTTTGAGTTTTTGTGAAAAACCGAGGAAAAATGCAAAGGGGTACCCCTTTGAGTTTTTTTGTGAAAAACTGAGGCAAAATGCAAAGGGATACACCTTTGAGTTTTTGGTGAAAATTTGATGTAAAATACAAAGAGGTACCCTTTTGAGTTTTTGGTGACAAACTGAGGCAAAATGAAAAAGGAGCACCCCTTTGAGTTTTTCGTGGAAAACTAAGGCAAAATGCAATGGGATACCACCTTGAGTTTTTGTATGAAAAAACTGAGGCAAAAATGCAAAGGGGAACCCATTTGAGTTTTTGTTGAAAAAATGAGGCAAAATGCAATGGGATACCACATTGAGTTTTTTTGTGAAAAAATTGAGGCAAAAATGCAAAGGGGTACCCCTTTAAGTTTTTTGTGAAAATTTGAAGTAAAATACAAAGGGGTTCCCCTTTGAGTTTTTGGTGAAAAACTGAGGCAAATTGCAAAGGGCCACCCATTTGAGTTTTTGTGAAAAACCGAGGAAAAATGCAAAGGGGTACCCCTTTGAGTTTTTTGTGAAAAACTGAGGCAAAATGCAAAGGGATACACCTTTGAGTTTTTGGTGAAAATTTGATGTAAAATACAAAGAGGTACCCTTTTGAGTTTTTGGTGACAAACTGAGGCAAAATGAAAAAGGAGCACCCCTTTGAGTTTTTTGTGGAAAACTAAGGCAAAATGCAATGGGATACCACCTTGAGTTTTTGTATGAAAAAACTAAGGCAAAAATGCAAAAGGGAATCCATTTGAGTTTTTGTTGAAAAAATGTGGCAAAATGCAATGGGATACCACATTGAGTTTTTTTGTGAAAAAACTGAGGCAAAAATGCAAAGGGGTACCCCTTTAAGTTTTTTGTGAAAATTTGAAGTAAAATACAAAGGGGTTCCCCTTTGAGTTTTTGGTGAAAAACTGAGGCAAATTGCAAAGGGCCACCCATTTGAGTTTTTGTGAAAAACCGAGGAAAAATGCAAAGGGGTACCCCTTTGAGTTTTTTGTGAAAAACTGAGGCAAAATGCAAAGGGATACACCTTTGAGTTTTTGGTGAAAATTTGATGTAAAATACAAAGGGGTACCCTTTTGAGTTTTTGGTGACAAACTGAGGCAAAATGAAAAAGGGTCACCCCTTTGAGTTTTTGGTGGAAAACTGAGGCAAAATGCAACGGGATACCACCTTGAGTTTTTGTATGAAAAAACTGAGGCAAAAATGCAAATGGGAACCCATTTGAGTTTTTGTTGAAAAAATGAGGGAAAATGCAATGGGATACCACATTGAGTTTTTTTGTGAAAAAAATGAGGCAAAAATGCAAAGGGGTACCCCTTTAAGTTTTTTGTGAAAATTTGAAGTAAAATACAAAGGGGTACCCCTTTGAGGTTTTGGTGAAAACTGAGGCAAAATGCAAAGGGCTACCCCTTTGAGTTTTTATGAAAAACTGAGGAAAAATGCAAAGAGGTACCCCTTTGAGTTTTTGGTGAAAAACAGAGGCAAAATGCAAACGGATACACCTTTGAGTTTTTGGCGAAAACTTGATATAAAATACAAAGGGTAACCCTTTTGAGTTTTTGGTGACAAACTGAGGCTAAATGAAAAAGGGGCACCCTTTTGAGTTTTTGGTTGAAAACTAAGCAACATGAAATGGGATACCACCTTGAGTTTTTGTATGAAAAAACTGAGGCAAAATTGCAAATGGGAACCCATTTGAGTTTTTGTTGATAAAATGAGGCAAAATGCAATGGGATACCACCTTGAGTTTTTTTGTGAAAAAAATGAGGCAAAAATGCAAAGGGGTACCCCTTTAAGTTTTTTGTGAAAATTTGAAGTAAAATACAAAGGGGTACCCCTTTGAGGTTTTGGTGAAAACTGAGGCAAAATGCAAAGGGCTACCCCTTTGAGTTTTTGTGAAAAACTGAGGAAAAATGCAAAGAGGTACCCCTTTGTGTTTTTGGTGAAAAACAGAGGCAAAATGCAAACGGATACACCTTTGAGTTTTTGGTGAAAACTTGATATAAAATACAAAGGGTAACCCTTTTGAGTTTTTGGTGACAAACTGAGGCAAAATGAATAAGGGGCACCCTTTTGAGTTTTTGGTTGAAAACTAAGCAACATGAAATGGGATACCACCTTGAGTTTTTGTATGAAAAAACTGAGGCAAAAATGCAAAGGGGAACCCATTTGAGTTTTTGTTGATAAAATGAGGCAAAATGCAATGATATACCACCTTGAGTTTTTTTTGTGAAAAAACTGAGGCAAAAATGCAAAGGGTACCCCTTTAAGTTTTTTTGTGAAAATTTGAAGTAAAATACAAAGGGGTTCCCCTTTGAGTTTTTGGTGAAAAACTGAGGCAAAATGCAAAGGGATACACCTTTGAGTTTTTGGTGAAAATTTGATGTAAAATACAAAGAGGTACCCTTTTGAGTTTTTGGTGACAAACTGAGGCAAAATGAAAAAGGAGCACCCCTTTGAGTTTTTTGTGGAAAACTAAGGCAAAATGTAATGGGATACCACCTTGAGTTTTTGTATGAAAAAACTAAGGCAAAAATGCAAAAGGGAACCCATTTGAGTTTTTGTTGAAAAAATGTGGCAAAATGCAATGGGATACCACATTGAGTTTTTTTGTGAAAAAACTGAGGCAAAAATGTAAAGGGGTACCCCTTTAAGTTTTTTGTGAAAATTTGAAGTAAAATACAAAGGGGTTCCCCTTTGAGTTTTTGGTGAAAAACTGAGGCAAAATGCAAAGGGCCACCCATTTGAGTTTTTGTGAAAAACCGAGGAAAAATGCAAAAGGGTACCCCTTTGAGTTTTTTGTGAAAAACTGAGGCAAAATGCAAAGGGATACACCTTTGAGTTTTTGGTGAAAATTTGATGTAAAATACAAAGGGGTACCCTTTTGAGTTTTTCGTGACAAACTGAGGCAAAATGAAAAAGGGGCACCCCTTTGAGTTTTTGGTGGAAAACTAAGGCAAAATGCAATGGGATACCACCTTGAGTTTTTGTATGAAAAAACTAAGGCAAAAATGCAAAAGGGAACCCATTTGAGTTTTTGTTGAAAAAATGAGGGAAAATGCAATGGGATACCACATTGAGTTTTTTTGTGAAAAAAATGAGGCAAAAATGCAAAGGGGTACCCCTTTAAGTTTTTTGTGAAAATTTGAAGTAAAATACAAAGGGGTACACCTTTGAGGTTTTGGTGAAAACTGAGGCAAAATGCAAAGGGCTACCCCTTTGAGTTTTTGTGAAAAACCGAGGAAAAATGCAAAGGGGTACCCCTTTGAGTTTTTTGTGAAAAACTTAGGTAAAATGCAAAGTGATACATCTTTGAGTTTTGGGTGAAAATATGATGTAAAATACAAAGAGGTACCCTTTTGAGTTTTTGGTGACAAACTGAGGCAAAATGAAAAAGGAGAACCCCTTTGAGTTTTTCGTGGAAAACTAAGGCAAAATGCAATGGGATACCACCTTGAGTTTTTGTATGAAAAAACTAAGGCAAAAATGCAAAAGGGAACCCATTTGAGTTTTTGTTGAAAAAATGTGGCAAAATGCAATGGGATACCACATTGAGTTTTTTTGTGAAAAAACTGAGGCAAAAATGCAAAGGGGTACCCCTTTAAGTTTTTTGTGAAAATTTGAAGTAAAATACAAAGGGGTTCCCCTTTGAGTTTTTGGTGAAAAACTGAGGCAAAATGCAAAGGGCCACCCATTTGAGTTTTTGTGAAAAACCGAGGAAAAATGCAAAGGGGTACCCCTTTGAGTTTTTTGTGAAAAACTGAGGCAAAATGCAAAGGGATACACCTTTGAGTTTTTGGTGAAAATTTGATGTAAAATACAAAGGGGTACCCTTTTGAGTTTTTGGTGACAAACTGAGGCAAAATGAAAAAGGGGCACCCCTTTGAGTTTTTGGTGGAAAACTAAGGCAAAATGCAACGGGATACCACCTTGAGTTTTTGTATGAAAAAACTGAGGCAAAAATGCAAATGGGAACCCATTTGAGTTTTTGTTGAAAAAATGAGGGAAAATGCAATGGGATACCACATTGGGTTTTTTTGTGAAAAAAATGAGGCAAAAATGCAAAGGGGTACCCCTTTAAGTTTTTTGTGAAAATTTGAAGTAAAATACAAAGGGGTACCCCTTTGAGGTTTTGGTGAAAACTGAGGCAAAATGCAAAGGGCTACCCCTTTGAGTTTTTGTGAAAAACTGAGGAAAAATGCAAAGAGGTACCCCTTTGAGTTTTTGGTGAAAAACAGAGGCAAAATGCAAACGGATACACCTTTGAGTTTTTGGCGAAAACTTGATATAAAATACAAAGGGTAACCCTTTTGAGTTTTTGGTGACAAACTGAGGCAAAATGAAAAAGGGGCACCCTTTTGAGTTTTTGGTTGAAAACTAAGCAATATGAAATGGGATACCACCTTGAGTTTTTGTATGAAAAAACTGAGGCAAAAATGCAAAGGGGAACCCATTTGAGTTTTTGTTGATAAAATGAGGCAAAATGCAATGGGATACCACCTTGAGTTTTTTTGTGAAAAAACTGAGGCAAAAATGCAAAGGGTACCCCTTTAAGTTTTTTTGTGAAAATTTGAAGTAAAATACAAAGGGGTTCCCCTTTGAGTTTTTGGTGAAAAACTGAGGCAAAATGCAAAGGGCCACCCATTTGAGTTTTTGTGAAAACCCGAGGAAAAATGCAAAGGGGTACCCCTTTGAGTTTTTTGTGAAAAACTGAGGCAAAATGCAAAGGGATACACCTTTGAGTTTTTGGTGAAATTTTGATGTAAAATACAAAGGGGTACCCTTTTGAGTTTTTGGTGACAAACTGAGGCAAAATGAAAAAGGGGCACCCCTTTGAGTTTTTGGTGGAAAACTAAGGCAAAATGCAACGGGATACCACCTTGTGTTTTTGTATGAAAAAACTGAGGCAAAAATGCAAATGGGAACCCATTTGAGTTTTTGTTGAAAAAATGAGGGAAAATGCAATGGGATACCACATTGAGTTTTTTTGTGAAAAAAATGAGGCAAAAATGCAAAGGGGTACCCCTTTAAGTTTTTTGTGAAAATTTGAAGTAAAATACAAAGGGGTACCCCTTTGAGGTTTTGGTGAAAACTGAGGCAAAATGCAAAGGGCTACCCCTTTGAGTTTTTGTGAAAAACTGAGGAAAAATGCAAAGAGGTACCCCTTTGAGTTTTTGGTGAAAAACAGAGGCAAAATGCAAACGGATACACCTTTGAGTTTTTGGCGAAAACTTGATATAAAATACAAAGGGTAACCCTTTTGAGTTTTTGGTGACAAACTGAGGCAAAATGAAAAAGGGGCACCCTTTTGAGTTTTTGGTTGAAAACTAAGCAACATGAAATGGGATACCACCTTGAGTTTTTGTATGAAAAAACTGAGGCAAAAATGCAAAGGGGAACCCATTTGAGTTTTTGTTGATAAAATGAGGCAAAATGCAATGGGATACCACCTTGAGTTTTTTTGTGAAAAAACTGAGGCAAAAATGCAAAGGGTACCCCTTTAAGTTTTTTTGTGAAAATTTGAAGTAAAATACAAAGGGGTTCCCCTTTGAGTTTTTGGTGAAAAACTGAGGCAAAATGCAAAGGGATACACCTTTGAGTTTTTGGTGAAAATTTGATGTAAAATACAAAGAGGTACCCTTTTGAGTTTTTGGTGACAAACTGAGGCAAAATGAAAAAGGAGCACCCCTTTGAGTTTTTTGTGGAAAACTAAGGCAAAATGCAATGGGATACCACCTTGAGTTTTTGTATGAAAAAACTAAGGCAAAAATGCAAAAGGGAACCCATTTGAGTTTTTGTTGAAAAAATGTGGCAAAATGCAATGGGATACCACATTGAGTTTTTTTGTGAAAAAACTGAGGCAAAAATGCAAAGGGGTACCCCTTTAAGTTTTTTGTGAAAATTTGAAGTAAAATGCAAAGGGGTTACCCTTTGAGTTTTTGGTGATAAACTGAGGCAAAATGCAAAGGGCCACCCATTTGAGTTTTTGTGAAAAACCGAGGAAAAATGCAAAGGGGTACCCCTTTGAGTTTTTTGTGAAAAACTGAGGCAAAATGCAAAGGGATACACCTTTGAGTTTTTGGTGAAAATTTGATGTAAAATACAAAGGGGTACCCTTTTGAGTTTTTGGTGCCAAACTGAGGCAAAATGAAAAAGGGGCACCCCTTTGAGTTTTTGGTGGAAAACTAAGGCAAAATGCAACGGGATACCACCTTGAGTTTTTGTATGAAAAAACTGAGGCAAAAATGCAAATGGGAACCCATTTGAGTTTTTGTTGAAAAAATGAGGGAAAATGCAATGGGATACCACATTGAGTTTTTTTGTGAAAAAAATGAGGCAAAAATGCAAAGGGGTACCCCTTTAAGTTTTTTGTGAAAATTTGAAGTAAAATACAAAGGGGTACCCCTTTGAGGTTTTGGTGAAAACTGAGGCAAAATGCAAAGGGCTACCCCTTTGAGTTTTTGTGAAAAACTGAGGAAAAATGCTAAGAGGTACCCCTTTGAGTTTTTGGTGAAAAACAGAGGCAAAATGCAAACGGATACACTTTTGAGTTTTTGGTGAAAACTTGATATAAAATACAAAGGGTAACCCTTTTGAGTTTTTGGTGACAAACTGAGGCAAAATGAAAAAGGGGCACCCTTTTGAGTTTTTGGTTGAAAACTAAGCAACATGAAATGGGATACCACCTTGAGTTTTTGTATGAAAAAACTGAGGCAAAAATGCAAAGGGGAACCCATTTGAGTTTTTGTTGAAAAAATGAGGCAAAATGCAATGGGATACCACCTTGAGTTTTTTTGTGAAAAAACTGAGGCAAAAATGCAAAGGGTACCCCTTTAAGTTTTTTTGTGAAAATTTGAAGTAAAATACAAAGGGGTTCTGATGGAATATAACATGATATGTATATGATGATCACGCAGCGGAAAAATAATAAAATCGATCATACATACCACGTAATCCATAAACTAGAATCGAAAACATGCAATTTTAGAGTTTTGAAACTTACAACTTTAGATGCACTTCAAGATTTGATTTTGATGATGACCAGCAACTAAGATGAATTTATTTACCTTAGATCTTCACCACCAATTCCAAAGGAACAGCCTTTATGCCACTCCTCTCTATGTTCACACACACTTGCAAAGATAGCTTAAAATCAAGAGTGCTAGCTCTATATTTGTGTATTAGGCAATGGAATTGTTTGAAAAACACAAGAACTCTTCTTGTTCTTTCTTCTTTGGTTTCTATGTTAGTCACCTTCCATGAGAGAATTAAGAGAAAAATAAATCTCTACCAATCCCACTAATAGTCTCATGGCCAAAAGAGAGAAGAAGAATAAAAGTGGCACCCACCATTATTCCTTTAATTCATTTAATATATATCACTTACTTTAGTCATGTGTGAGTGCCTTAAATTAGGTAGCAATTTCAGCCACTAACACTTAATAATTAAGAGATATATATTTTAATTTAAATTCTATTAGAATTTAAATTCAAATGGCATCATTTAGTTAATCAAAACAAACTTACTTAACTAAGGTAATTAGTTGCCAAATTTAACTAGGATTCCTAGTTTAAACTTTTGTTACTTTAATTCCCTCTCAAGTATTATATTTTGATTAAACATAATTTAGGATTTAATACTCAATTAACTTAATTATACATAGATAATTAATCAATTGAAATTAAACCTAACACATGCCAGTAAATTTCTCTCGTGACCAATTGTTAACAGTAAAAAATCTGTTCACCCATTGCATGCATTAATTTGACTTTAAATAAAAGTCTAAATTAATTTCCAATACAATTTTAAGCCCAGTGCTTTATGTGCGATCCTATAGGTCCATTTAATGTTGGCAATGAATTAATAAATTAATTCAAAGGCTATATATATTCTCTAGCAAGATATTATAGCATTCCAAATTAAATGAAAATGCATATGGCATTTGGTGACCTAATGCAATTTCGCATAGTCCCTTACCCATAAATATCAGAATTAATATAAGGCATGGAACTAGTCATCCTTATATACATTAATTCATTTCTTGATATTCCAGTGACACTGAACTCTCAGATAAATAATGATTACTCATTATTTCATCTCGGTATGGCCATACACTTCTCAGTTCACTGATCAAATGGCCGGTGATATTTTTCTCTCTTATCGAGAGGGGTAATCCCTTCACTTCTCTCATGCTCTCTAACATGAATCAGTGCATACCCAATCATACCCGTACTTGTCACTCTGTTACGAGCACGTTAGGTGTATGTCAAAGTACACAGTAATTCATAAAGAGTTTCATAGAGATTTCAGGTCTAAGAACTCCGATACAAAACTTGCATATGAGAAACACTTATGACTTGTACCATGTAGTGTTCTCATGAGTGGATCGAATCCAGATGTATCTATGATCTCTGATTGACACTCTTGTCCTAATGATCCGTAAGACAGAACTCATAAGATCAGAGAGAGCATACTAGTCTTAATTCATTTGTTATTCCCATAACAATGACTGACTAGGGATATTTAGAATGATGTCTCATTTGTTTCAAGGTCTTACAATCCATGTGCCTCACACATGATAACTTAAACCGAAACGACATTCTTGGATAGTTTTATCAATTGATATGCACAGGAATACAAAAGATAAAACTAATGCCTCATTTTATTAATTTCAAGTGTTTCGTTACAATGCATTGGGGCTAGGGCTTACACTAACAATCTCCCACTAGCACTAGTCACAATTGGGCATAGCCCTAAGACCGAACGCTCTCAAATGAGCTTCGTGCAGATTTGGACGTAACTGTTTCGTCAAAGGATCTGCTACATTGTCTTCACTTGATATCTTGCTAACCTTGACGTCCCCACGATCAATGATTTCTCTGATCAAGTGGTACCTTCTGAGTATGTGTTTGGATTTCTGGTGTGACCGGGGCTCCTTGGCCTGTGCAATGGCCCTGTTATTGTCACAATAAATTTCTAATGGATCTAGGATGCTTGGGAGCACTCCTAATCCATTAATGAAATTTTTAATCCAAACAGCCTCTTTTGCAGCCTCACTTGCTGCAATATACTCAGATTCTGTAGTTGAGTCGGCAACGGTTTCTTGCTTCGAGCTTCTCCAGCTGACAGCACCACCGTTCAAAACAAAAACAAACCCAGATTGCGATCTAGAATCCTGAGTGCTGGTCTGAAAAGCAGCATCGGCATAACCTTGTATGACGAGCTCTTCTTGACCACCATACACCAAGAAGTGATCCTTAGTCCTTCGCAGGTACTTCAGGATCCTTTTTACAGCAGACCAGTGCTTCTCACCAGGGTCTTGCTGAAACCTACTGGTTATACTCAGTGCATGAGCAACATCCAACCTAGTACATAACATAGCGTACATGATAGATCCAATAGCAGATGCATATGGGATTCTACTCATGTTGTCCCTTTCTTCTTTAGTTTTAGGGCACTGTTCTTTAGTCAAAGGAACTCCCAAAGCCAAAGGTATGTACCCTTTCTTTGAGTCTCCCATACTAAAATGCTTTAGTACTTTGTCTATGTACTTTTCTTGACTTAGTTCCAAAAGCCGATTCGATCTATCTCTATAGATTCGAATACCAAGTATTATTTCGGCTTCACCTAAGTCTTTCATTGAGAAACATTTCCCTAACCATTGCTTAACCTTTTGCAATGTTTTAATGTCATTCCCAATGAGAAGGATGTCGTCCACATATAGGACCAGAAATACTACTATGCTCCCACTAGCCTTCTTGTACACACAAGGCTCATCTTCATTCTTGATGAAGTCAAATTCTTTAACTGCCTCATCAAAACGAAGATTCCAACTTCGAGATGCTTGCTTTAATCCATAAATAGATTTTTGAAGCTTGCATACCTTCTTAGGATGCTTGGGATTGACAAAACCTTCAGGCTGTGTCATATACACATCCTCAAGTAAATTTTCGTTGAGGAAAGCAGTTTTGACATCCATTTGCCATATCTCATAATCATGATATGCAGCTATGGCAAGCAAGATCCTAATGGATTTGAGCATGACTACAGGCGAAAAGGTTTCGTCATAGTCTACACCATGAGTTTGCCGAAAACCTTTTGCTACTACTCTACCTTTGTAGGTCTTATCAGCTTTGAGTTTGAATAGCCACTTGCATTCAATTACCTTAGCACCTTCCGGTGGATCAACCAAGGTCCAAACCTGGTTATCGTACATTGATTGCATCTCGGATTTCATGGCTTCAAGCCAATTTTCCGAGTCTGGGCTCTCAATAGCTTCTCGGTAGGTAGTAGGATCCTCACGATCTACTAACTCAATAGTATCACTGTCAGTGATTAGAAATCCATATCTCTCAATCTCCTGACGTATCCTACCGGACCTTCTAGGTTCTTGTGTAATGGGTTCTTGTTCCACAACTGGTTGTGAACTTGATCCCATTTCCAACTCATCCTCTATAGGAGTTTGTGGTGCTTGAATTTCTCTAAGTTCTACTTTACTCCCACTATCTTTCTTGAGAAGGAACTCCCTTTCCAAGAAAACAGCCTTACGAGCAACAAATACTTTGTTCTCGGCTTGTGAGTAAAAGTAGTATCCCTTTGTTTCTTTAGGATAACCCACAAACAAGCAGACAGTGGATTTGGACTCCAGTTTGTCAGATGTTAATTTCTTAACATATGCTTCACAGCCCCAAATCCTGAGAAACGACATATTGGGTTCTTTCTCAGTCCATACCTCGTATGGTGTCTTCTCAACTGCTTTAGTTGGAGTACGGTTTAGTAGAAATGCAGCAGTTTCTAATGCATAACCCCAAAAAGAGATAGGAAGATTAGCTTGACTCATCATAGATCGAACCATATCCAACAGAGTTCGATTTCTCCTTTCGGACACACCATTCCATTGTGGCGTTCCGGGAGGAGTGAGCTGTGAAATAATACCACACTCCTTTAGATGACTGTCAAACTCTTGGCTTAAGTATTCGCCACCTCGATCTGATCGAATGGCTTTTATACTTTTTCCAAGTTGGTTTTCTACTTCATTCTTAAACTCTTTGAATTTCTCAAAAGTTTCAGACTTGTACTTCATCAGATAGACATAGCCATATCTACTGAAGTCATCTGTGAATGTCACGAAGTAGCTAAAACCACCTCTAGCATGTGTACTTAAAGGTCCACATACATCGGAATGTATTAGTTCCAATAAGCCATTAGTCCTCTCGCCATATTTATTAAAAGGACTCTTTGTCATTTTTCCATGCAAACATGGCTCGCATATGTCATAAGACTCTAAGTCAAATGACCCAAGCACTCCAGTTTTGTGGAGTCTTGAAATGCGTTTTTGGTTTACATGCCCTAAACGACAATGCCAGAAGTAAGTAGGGTTCAATTCGTTTGGCTTAACCCTCTTTGTATTAATATTGTATATGGACTCTTTGTTTTGTAGATCAAGGATATAAAGGCCATTTTGCAACATGGCATTGCCATATGAAATGCCTTGACAACGAATATGAGCATTGCCATTTTTAATAACAAAATCAAATTCATCCAAATCCAAACAAGAAACTGAAATAATGTTTATGCTCATGGCAGGCACATAATAACAATTTTTTAAAATTAAACAAAGTCCGGAAGGTAAAGTGAGTTGATAGTCGCCTATCTCCATGGCAGCAACTCGTGCTCCATTCCCCACACGGAGGTCCACTTCATTCTTCCCAAGTAACCGCCTATTTCTTAGCCCCTGCACATTTGAACAAATGTGAGAACCACAACCGGTATCCAATACCCAAGTGGTAGAAATAGAAAGGTTAATTTCAACAACAAAAATACCAGAACTGGACGCCTTGGCTCTATTCTTCTTTTGTTCTTCCTTGAAGAGAGTGCAATTCTTCCTCCAATGCCCTATTTTGTTGCAATGGAAGCAAGTGCTCTCACTCTCTTTGAGCTTAGGTGCCTTGGGCTTGGATTGGGCCTGAGGTGCACTCCCAACTGACTTGGGTTTTCCCTTTCCCTTTCCCTTTCCCTTTCCCTTAGCGGGTCCCTTCTTAATCCCCTTTTGAACCATCAGTACAGGATTGGTCTTTCGAATGTTCTCCTCAGCATTCTTAAGCATCCCATGAAGCTCAGTAACTGACTTGATCATTGCATGCATGTTATAATTCATCACAAATGGATCATAAGCAGCAGACAATGATCCTAAGATCAAGTCAGTGGCCAATTCCTTTGGCACTTGTACCTCAAGCTTCTCAAGAGTATCAAGATACCCTTTCATCTTGAGTACATGGGTACTAACAGGAGTACCCTCAGCCATCTTACAAGAAATTAAAGCCTTTGTTGTCACGAACCTCTCATGACGAGCTTGCTCTTGGAACATCTCCTTGAGGTGCACCATGATCGCATAGGCCTCTTGGTCCATAAATTGCTTTTGCAATTCAGGCACCATAGTGGCTAGCATCAAACAGGTCACTTCATTAGAGTCGCTCTTCTTGGTCTCAAAAGTTTCCTTTTGAACCGTAGAGGCGTTCCTACCAGGTTCTTCAGGCAAGGGTGCATCCAAAACATACGACTTTTTTCTCTTGCTTAAGAACTATTCTTAAGTTTCGAGACCAGTCTATGAAGTTGGTGCCATTCAGTTTGTCCTTTTCAAGGACCGATCGCAATGAAAAGTTATTGTTTGAAGAAGCCATTTTCAATCTACAATAAAATTTAGCAAGATTAAATGAGGTCTTATTAATAATCCCACAAACTGAATTAATATCCCTTTAAATAATTCGCGTTAATGATTTAATGTGGGCCAAGATCCACTTTTCACAACAACTTATTAGTCAAGCTGAGCTTGTACAACCTAACAAGTTAAGTTACATAGGTAGGAAAACTCCAATCATGTCTCGTACATGACTCTTGGATCAAATGGGCTAACATCTTAGGATGTTATAGCACAAACCCATTTATTAGTTACCTAGGTCCGGGCATCCCATTCCATGTTAAGTCTAACCTACATTCACAACCCATGCCTCACAAAGATAATCGGGCGCATCTAGGACTCCTAGTCTACGTGACCGATGATCAATGCCTTGACATGTTTCGAATTAGGAAGGCAACTTTGTGACTTACTATTTTAGGGATTCATTTTATTACGGCTTACATGGCATACGCTTTGTCATCCATTCATAGCATGCATATATATATATAATTGCATAAAGTAAAGCGTGACAAACATGGGCCCAAAAACCTACAACTAAGATTCTATACTATTACATAAGAATCTTCGAGTTGGGCTTCTCCACTCCGGTGGGCTTCATCTTGATTTACAAAGTCTTCAATTAAATTCTATTCTAAGAAATAAATGAAATTTTTACAATAATACTTAATGGCTCGCAGGCCATATTTAATTACAAAACCCAGGGCCCATGAATGCACCATGCATATCCATTCATCACACCAAACAAGCAAATAAATATACATAACATTCATGGATAAAACAAAGTCCAATTTTAATTAATTTAGCCAAGCCCATTAATGGAAATTGTGTACTTGAACCTTTAAGAGAAGACCCCATGATGGGCCTGGGCCGAAACCCAATGGAATAAATCCTCTTATTGAATAAGTTCTCTTAAAAGCCCAAAACACAAACTAGTTAGATTTGTGCCATAAATCAACTCTAGTATAATTTCCAATTTTGCCATTTTTAATTTTATGTCATACAGCCCATAAACATTAAAAATACATATAATATGTACCAACATGAATTAAACATAAAATCATGAAGAACATATATATAATACCCGGCATTCATACTTAAACAAACAAACAACAATGAAACTAGTTGTTTAATGCTCATATAATGCCAAAAATTGCACAAACACTTAAATCAATTTTATGAATCATTTAATAATTTAAATAAGGTCATAAATATTGAGTTAATGTTCTGTACCAATTTGATCTAAATGTGTTTTTACCATTTTAATCAAAACAAAACAAATAATGTTGATTAAACATGTAACAAACACAAACTAGTCATAGTTTTTAAGTGATTTTAAAATTAATCAATTAAATTGTCATGGACCAGAATTAAAATCAAATTTAAAATATGTCCAGACCTGATAATTAATCTTTAAAAATCACTTACAAACATTCCAAAATCAATTTTACATTTAATTTTGAAAACTAGTTGTTAAACTAGCAATTATCATGCCAACTAGCACCTAGTTTCCATATTAACATGTAACATCAGGTATTATCAATTAAATCTGACCATTACCAGCCCTAATAACATCTTAGGATAGTATATTAACATGTCATATTAATTATAATACCTATCTAATCAATTAAAATCGTTTTTACACCAAAACAATGCAAAAAACTCAAAACAGAAAATTTCAGCATTGTATGTATTTAGGAAAACGATTTTTGATTAAATATTTCATGCATCTAAAGCACTAAAATAAGCATGTTTAGGCTCTGATACCACTGATGGAATATAACATGATATGTATATGATGATCACACAGCGGAAAAATAATAAAATCGATCATACATACCACGTAATCCATAAACTAGAATCGAAAACATGCAATTTTAGAGTTTTGAAACTTACAACTTTAGATGCACTTCAAGATTTGATTTTGATGATGACCAGCAACTAAGATGAATTTATTTACCTTAGATCTTCACCACCAATGCCAAAGGAACAGCCTTTATGCCACTCCTCTCTATGTTCACACACACTTGCAAAGATAGCTTAAAATCAAGAGTGCTAGCTCTATATTTGTGTATTAGGCAATGGAATTGTTTGAAAAACACAAGAACTCTTCTTGTTCTTTCTTCTTTGGTTTCTATGTTAGTCACCTTCCATGAGAGAATTAAGAGAAAAACAAATCTCTACCAATCCCACTAATAGACTCATGGCCAAAAGAGAGAAGAAGAATAAAAGTGGCACCCACCATTATTCCTTTAATTCATTTAATATATATCACTTACTTTAGTCATGTGTGAGTGCCTTAAATTAGGTAGCAATTTCAGCCACTAACACTTAATAATTAAGAGATATATATTTTAATTTAAATTCTATTAGAATTTAAATTCAAATGGCATCATTTAGTTAATCAAAACAAACTTACTTAACTAAGGTAATTAGTTGCCAAATTTAACTAGGATTCCTAGTTTAAACTTTGGTTACTTTAATTCCCTCTCAAGTATTATATTTTGATTAAACATAATTTAGGATTTAATACTCAATTAACTTAATTATACATTGATAATTAATCAATTGAAATTAAACCTAACACATGCCAGTAAATTTCTCTCGTGACCAATTGTTAACAGTAAAAAATCTGTTCACCCATTGCATGCATTAATTTGACTTTAAATAAAAGTCTAAATTAATTTCCAATACTATTTTAAGCCCAGTGCTTTATGTACGATCCTATAGGTCCATTTAATGTTGGCAATGAATTAATAAATTAATTCAAAGGCTATATATATTCTCTAGCAAGATATTATAGCATTCCAAATTAAATGAAAATGCATATGGCATTTGGTGACCTAATGCAATTTCGCATAGTCCCTTACCCATAAATATCAGAATTAATATAAGGCATGGAACTAGTCATCCTTATATACATTAATTCATTTCTTGATATTCCAGTGACACTGAACTCTCAGATAAATAATGATTACTCATTATTTCATCTCGGTATGGCCATACACTTCTCAGTTCACTGATCAAATGGCCGGTGATATTTTTCTCTCTTATCGAGAGGGGTAATCCCTTCACTTCTCTCATGCTCTCTAACATGAATCAGTGCATACCCAATCATACCCGTACTTGTCACTCTGTTACGAGCACGTTAGGTGTATGTCAAAGTACACAGTAATTCATAAAGAGTTTCATAGAGATTTCAGGTCTAAGAACTCCGATACAAAACTTGCATATGAGAAACACTTATGACTTGTACCATGTAGTGTTCTCATGAGCGGATCGAATCCAGATACCATGTTCTTTAACATGTATCTATGATCTCTGATTGACACTCTTGTCCTAATGATCCGTAAGACAGAACTCATAAGATCAGAGAGAGCATACTAGTCTTAATTCATTTGTTATTCCCATAACAATGACTGACTAGGGATATTTAGAATGATGTCTCATTTGTTTCAAGGTCTTACAATCCATGTGCCTCACACATGATAACTTAAACCGAAACGACATTCTTGGATAGTTTTATCAATTGATATGCACAGGAATACAAAAGATAAAACTAATGCCTCATTTTATTAATTTCAAGTGTTTCTTTACAATGCATTGGGGCTAGGGCTTACACTAACAGGTTCCCCTTTGAGTTTTTGGTGAAAAAATGAGGCAAAATGCAAAGGGATACACCTTTGAGTTTTTGGTGACAATTTGATGTAAAATACAAAGAGGAACCCTTTTGAGTTTTTGGTGACAAACTGAGGCAAAATGAAAAAGGAGCACCCCTTTGAGTTTTTCGTGGAAAACTAAGGCAAAATGCAATGGGATACCACCTTGAGTTTTTGTATGAAAAAACTAAGGCAAAAATGCAAAAGGGAACCCATTTGAGTTTTTGTTGAAAAAATGTGGCAAAATGCAATGGGATACCACATTGAGTTTTTTTGTGAAAAAACTGAGGCAAAAATGCAAAGGGGTACCCCTTTAAGTTTTTTGTGAAAATTTGAAGCAAAATACAAAAGGGTTCCCCTTTGAGTTTTTGGTGAAAAACTGAGGCAAAATGCAAAGGGCCACCCATTTGAGTTTTTGTAAAAAACCGAGGAAAAATGCAAAGGGGTACCCCTTTGAGTTTTTTGTGAAAAACTGAGGCAAAATGCAAAGGGATACACCTTTGAGTTTTTGGTGAAAATTTGATGTAAAATACAAAGGGGTACCCTTTTGAGTTTTTGGTGACAAACTGAGGCAAAATGAAAAAGGGGCATCCCTTTGAGTTTTTGGTGGAAAACTAAGGCAAAATGCAACGGGATACCACCTTGAGTTTTTGTATGAAAAAAACTGAGGCAAAAATGCAAATGGGAACCCATTTGAGTTTTTGTTGAAAAAATGAGGGAAAATGCAATGGGATACCACATTGAGTTTTTTTGTGAAATAAATGAGGCAAAAATGCAAAGGGGTACCCCTTTAAGTTTTTTTGTGAAAATTTGAAGTAAAATACAAAGGGGTACCCCTTTGAGGTTTTGGTGAAAACTGAGGCAAAATGCAAAGGGCTACCCCTTTGAGTTTTTGTGAAAAACTGAGGAAAAATGCAAAGAGGTACCCCTTTTAGTTTTTGGTGAAAAACAGAGGCAAAATGCAAACGGATACACGTTTGAGTTTTTGGTGAAAACTTGATATAAAATACAAAGGGTAACCCTTTTGAGTTTTTGGTGACAAACTGAGGCAAAATGAAAAAGGGGCACCCTTTTGAGTTTTTGGTTGAAAACTAAGCAACATGAAATGGGATACCACCTTGAGTTTTTGTATGAAAAAACTGAGGCAAAAATGTAAAGGGGAACCCATTTGAGTTTTTGTTGAAAAAATGAGGCAAAATGCAATGGGATACCACCTTGAGTTTTTTTGTGAAAAAACTGAGGCAAAAATGCAAAGGGTACCCCTTTAAGTTTTTTTGTGAAAATTTGAAGTAAAATACAAAGGGGTTCCCCTTTGAGTTTTTGGTGAAAAACTGAGGCAAAATGCAAAGGGATACACCTTTGAGTTTTTGGTGAAAATTTGATGTAAAATACAAAGAGGAACCCTTTTGAGTTTTTGGTGACAAACTGAGGCAAAATGAAAAAGGAGCACCCCTTTGAGTTTTTCGTGGTAAACTAAGGCAAAATGCAATGGGATACCACCTTGAGTTTTTGTATGAAAAAACTAAGGCAAAAATGCAAAAGGGAACCCATTTGAGTTTTTGTTGAAAAAATGTGGCAAAATGCAATGAGATACCACATTAAGTTTTTTTGTGAAAAAACTGAGGCAAAAATGCAAAGGGGTACCCCTTTATGTTTTTTGTGAAAATTTGAAGTAAAATACAAAGGGGTTCCCCTTTGAGTTTTTAGTGAAAAACTGAGGCAAAATGCAAAGGGCCACCCATTTGAGTTTTTGTGAAAAACCGAGGAAAAATGCAAAGGGGTACCCCTTTGAGTTTTTTGTGAAAAACTGAGGCAAAATGCAAAGGGATACACCTTTGAGTTTTTGGTGAAAATTTGATGTAAAATACAAAGGGGTACCCTTTTGAGTTTTTGGTGACAAACTGAGGCAAAATGAAAAAGGGGCACCCCTTTGAGTTTTTGGTGGAAAACTAAGGCAAAATGCAACGGGATACCACCTTGAGTTTTTGTATGAAAAAACTGAGGCAAAAATGCAAATGGGAACCCATTTGAGTTTTTGTTGAAACAATGAGGGAAAATGCAATGGGATACCACATTGAGTTTTTTTGTGAAATAAATGAGGCAAAAATGCAAAGGGGTACCCCTTTAAGTTTTTTGTGAAAATTTGAAGTAAAATACAAAGGGGTACCCCTTTGAGGTTTTGGTGAAAACTGAGGCAAAATGCAAAGGGTTACCCCTTTGAGTTTTTGTGAAAAACTGAGGAAAAATGCAAAGAGGTACCCCTTTTAGTTTTTGGCGAAAAACAGAGGCAAAATGCAAACGGATACACCTTTGAGTTTTTGGTGAAAACTTGATATAAAATACAAAGGGTAACCCTTTTGAGTTTTTGGTGACAAACTGAGGCAAAATGAAAAAGGGGCACCCTTTTGAGTTTTTGGTTGAAAACTAAGCAACATGAAATGGGATACCACCTTGAGTTTTTGTATGAAAAAACTGAGGCAAAAATGTAAAGGGGAACCCATTTGAGTTTTTGTTGAAAAAATGAGGCAAAATGCAATGGGATACCACCTTGAGTTTTTTTGTGAAAAAACTGAGGCAAAAATGCAAAGCGTACCCCTTTAAGTTTTTTTGTGAAAATTTGAAGTAAAATACAAAGGGGTTCCCCTTTGAGTTTTTGGTGAAAAACTGAGGCAAAATGCAAAGGGCCACCCATTTGAGTTTTTGTGAAAAACCGAGGAAAAATGCAAAGGGGTACCCCTTTGAGTTTTTTGTGAAAAACTGAGGCAAAATGCAAAGGGATACACCTTTGAGTTTTTGGTGAAAATTTGATGTAAAATACAAAGGGGTACCCTTTTGAGTTTTTGGTGACAAACTGAGGCAAAATGAAAAAGGGGCACCCCTTTGAGTTTTTGGTGGAAAACTAAGGCAAAATGCAACGGGATACCACCTTGAGTTTTTGTATGAAAAAACTGAGGCAAAAATGCAAATGGGAACCCATTTGAGTTTTTGTTGAAAAAATGAGGGAAAATGCAATGGGATACCACATTGAGTTTTTTTGTGAAATAAATGAGGCAAAAATGCAAAGGGGTACCCCTTTAAGTTTTTTGTGAAAATTTGAAGTAAAATACAAAGGGGTACCCCTTTGAGGTTTTGGTGAAAACTGAGGCAAAATGCAAAGGGCTACCCCTTTGAGTTTTTGTGAAAAACTGAGGAAAAATGCAAAGAGGTACCCCTTTTAGTTTTTGGTGAAAAACAGAGGCAAAATGCAAACGGATACACCTTTGAGTTTTTGGTGAAAACGTGATATAAAATACAAAGGGTAACCCTTTTGAGTTTTTGGTGACAAACTGAGGCAAAATGAAAAAGGGGCACCCTTTTGAGTTTTTGGTTGAAAACTAAGCAACATGAAATGGGATACCACCTTGAGTTTCTGTATGAAAAAACTGAGGCAAAAATGTAAAGGGGAACCCATTTGAGTTTTTGTTGAAAAAATGAGGCAAAATGCAATGGGATACCACCTTGAGTTTTTTTGTGAAAAACTGAGGCAAAAATGCAAAGGGGTACCCCTTTGAGTTTTTTGTGAAAATTTGAAGTAAAATACAAAGGGGTTCCCCTTTGAGTTTTTGGTGAAAAACTGAGGCAAAATGCAAAGGGCTACCCATTTTAGTTTTTGTGAAAAACCGAGGAAAAATGCAAAGGGGTACCCCTTTGAGTTTTTTGTGAAAAACTGAGGCAAAATGCAAAGGGATACACCTTTGAGTTTTTGGTGAAAATTTGATGTAAAATACAAAGAGGTACCCTTTTGAGTTTTTGGTGACAAACTGAGGCAAAATGAAAAAGGAGCACCACTTTGAGTTTTTGGTGGAAAACTAAGGCAAAATGCAATGGGATACCACCTTGAGTTTTTGTATGAAAAAACTGAGGCAAAAATGCAAAGGGGAACCCATTTGAGTTTTTGTTGAAAAAATGAGGCAAAATGCAATGGGATACCACATTGAGTTTTTTTGTGAAAAACTGAGGCAAAAATGCAAAGGGGTACCCCTTTGAGTTTTTTGTGAAAATTTGAAGTAAAATACAAAGGGGTTCCCCTTTGAGTTTTTCGTGAAAAACTGAGCCAAAATATAAAAGGCTACCCATTTGAGTTTTTGTGAAAAATCGAGGAAAAATGCAAAGGGGTTCCCCTTTGAGTTTTTCGTGAAAAACTGAGCCAAAATATAAAAGGCTACCCATTTGAGTTTTTGTGAAAAATCGAGGAAAAATGCAAAGGGGTACACCTTTGAGTTTTTTCTGAAAAACTGAGGCAAAATGCAAAGGGATACACCTTTGAGTTTTTGGTGAAAATTTGATGTAAAATACAAAGGGGTACCCTTTTGAGTTTTTGGTGACAAACTGAGGCAAAATGAAAAAGGAGCACCACTTTGAGTTTTTGGTGGAAAACTAAGGCAAAATGCAATGGGATACCACCTTGAGTTTTTGTATGAAAAAACTGAGGCAAAAATGCAAATGGGAACCCATTTGAGTTTTTGTTGAAAAAATGAGGCAAAAGGCAATGGGATGCCACATTGAGTTTTTTTGTGAATTTGTGAAAAAACTGAGGCAAAAATGCAAAGGGGTACCCCTTTAAGTTTTTTGTGAAAATTTGAAGTAAAATACAAAGGGGTTCCCCTTTGAGTTTTTGGTGAAAAACTGAGGCAAAATGTAAAGGGCTACCCATTTGAGTTTTTGTGAAAAACCGAGGAAAAATGCAAAGGGGTACCCCTTTGAGTTTTTTGTGAAAAACTGCGGCAAAATGCAAAGGGATACACCTTTGAGTTTTTGGTGAAAATTTGATGTAAAATACAAAGGGGTACCCTGTTGAGTTTTTGGTGACAAACTGAGGCAAAATGAAAAAGGGGCACCCCTTTGAGTTTTTGGTGGAAAACTAAGGCAAAATGCAATGGGATACCACCTTGAGTTTTTGTATGAAAAAACTGAGGCAAAAATGCAAAGGGGAACCCATTTGAGTTTTTGTTGAAAAAATGAGGCAAAATGCTATGGGATACCACATTTAGTTTTTTTGTGAAAAAACTGAGGCAAAAATGCAAAGGGGTACCCCTTTAAGTTTTTTGTGAAAATTTGAAGTAAAATACAAAGGGGTTCCCCTTTGAGTTTTTGGTGAAAAACTGAGGCAAAATGCAAAGGGGTACCCCTTTAAGTTTTTTGTGAAAATTTGAAGTAAAATAAAAAGGGGTTCCCCTTTGAGTTTTTGGTGAAAAACTGAGGCAAAATGTAAAGGGCTACCCATTTGAGTTTTTGTGAAAAACCGACGAAAAATGCAAAGGGGTACCCCTTTGAGTTTTTTGTGAAAAACTGCGGCAAAATGCAAAGGGATACACCTTTGAGTTTTTGGTGAAAATTTGATGTAAAATACAAAGGGGTACCCTTTTGAGTTTTTGGTGACAAACTGAGGCAAAATGAAAAAGGGGCACCCCTTTGAGTTTTTGGTGGAAAACTAAGGCAAAATGCAATGGGATACCACCTTGAGTTTTTGTATGAAAAAACTGAGGCAAAAATGCAAAGGGGAACCCATTTGAGTTTTTGTTGAAAAAATGAGGCAAAATGCTATGGGATACCACATTTAGTTTTTTTGTGAAAAAACTGAGGCAAAAATGCAAAGGGGTACCCCTTTAAGTTTTTTGTGAAAATTTGAAGTAAAATACAAAGGGGTTCCCCTTTGAGTTTTTGGTGAAAAACTGAGGCAAAATGCAAAGGGGTACCCCTTTAAGTTATTTGTGAAAATTTGAAGTAAAATACAAAGGGGTTCCCCTTTGAGTTTTTGGTGAAAAACTGAGGCAAAATGTAAAGGGCTACCCATTTGAGTTTTTGTGAAAAACCGAAGAAAAATGCAAAGGGGTACCCCTTTGAGTTTTTTGTGAAAAACTGAGGCAAAATGCAAAGGGATACACCTTTGAGTTTTTGGTGAAAATTTGATGTAAAATACAAAGGGGTACCCTTTTTAGTTTTTGGTGACAAACTGAGGCAAAATGAAAAAGGGGCACCCCTTTGAGTTTTTGGTGGAAAACTAAGGCAAAATGCAATGGGATACCACATTGAGTTTTTGTATGAAAAAACTGAGGCAAAAATGCAAAGGGGAACCAATTTAAGTTTTTGTTGAAAAAATGAGGCAAAATGCAATGGGATACCACCTTGAGTTTTTGTATGAAAAAACTGAGGCAAAAATGCAAATGGGAACCCATTTGAGTTTTTGTTGAAAAAATGAGGCAAAAGGCAATGGGATGCCACATTGAGTTTTTTTGTGAAAAAACTGAGGCAAAAATGCAAAGGGGTACCCCTTTAGGTTTTTTGTGAAAATTTGAAGTAAAATACAAAGGGGTTCCCCTTTGAGTGTTTGGTGAAAAACTGAGGCAAAATGTAAAGGGCTACCCATTTGAGTTTTTGTGAAAAACCGAGGAAAAATGCAAAGGGGTACCCCTTTGAGTTTTTTGTGAAAAACTGGGGCAAAATGCAAAGGGATACACCTTTGAGTTTTTGGTGAAAATTTGATGTAAAATACAAAGGGGTACCCTTTTGAGTTTTTGGTGACAAACTGAGGCAAAATGAAAAAGGGGCACCCCTTTGAGTTTTTGGTGGAAAACTAAGGCAAAATGCAATGGGATACCACCTTGAGTTTTTGTATGAAAAAACTGAGGCAAAAATGCAAAGGGGAACCCGTTTGAGTTTTTGTTGAAAAAATGAGGCAAAATGCAATGGGATACCACATTTAGTTTTTTTGTGAAAAAACTGAGGCAAAAATGCAAAGGGGTACCCCTTTAAGTTTTTTGTGAAAATTTGAAGTAAAATACAAAGGGGTTCCCCTTTGAGTTTTTGGTGAAAAACTGAGGCAAAATGCAAAGGGCTACCCATTTGAGTTTTTGTGAAAAACCGAGG
This sequence comes from Excoecaria agallocha, assembly GCA_037975025.1. NCBI lineage: Eukaryota > Viridiplantae > Streptophyta > Magnoliopsida > Malpighiales > Euphorbiaceae > Excoecaria > Excoecaria agallocha. The sequence continues at coordinate 220,764 of JBBPFJ010000209.1, forward strand.
AAAAATGCAAAGGGGTACCCGTTTGAGTTTTTTGTGAAAAACTGAGGCAAAATGCAAAGGGATACACCTTTGAGTTTTTGGTGAAAATTTGATGTAAAATACAAAGGGGTACCCTTTTTAGTTTTTGGTGACAAACTGAGGCAAAATGAAAAAGGGGCACCCCTTTGAGTTTTTGGTGGAAAACTAAGGCAAAATGCAATGGGATACCACCTTGAGTTTTTGTATGAAAAAACTGAGGCAAAAATGCAAAGGGGAACCCATTTGAGTTTTTGTTGAAAAAATGAGGCAAAATGCAATGGGATACCACATTTAGTTTTTTTGTGAAAAAACTGAGGCAAAAATGCAAAGGGGTACCCCTTTAAGTTTTTTGTGAAAATTTGAAGTAAAATACAAAGGGGTTCCCCTTTGAGTTTTTGGTGAAAAACTGAGGCAAAATGCAAAGGGGTACCCCTTTAAGTTATTTGTGAAAATTTGAAGTAAAATACAAAGGGGTTCCCCTTTGAGTTTTTGGTGAAAAACTGAGGAAAAATGTAAAGGGCTACCCATTTGAGTTTTTCTGAAAAACCGAGGAAAAATGCAAAGGGGTGCCCGTTTGAGTTTTTTGTGAAAAACTGAGGCAAAATGCAAAGGGATACACCTTTGAGTTTTTGGTGAAAATTTGATGTAAAATACAAAGGGGTACCCTTTTTAGTTTTTGGTGACAAACTGAGGCAAAATGAAAAAGGGGCACCCCTTTGAGTTTTTGGTGGAAAACTAAGGCAAAATGCAATGGGATACCACCTTGAGTTTTTGTATGAAAAAACTGAGGCAAAAATGCAAAGGGGAACCCATTTGAGTTTTTGTTGAAAAAATGAGGCCAAATACAATGGGATACCACATTGAGTTTTTTTGTGAAACAAATGAGGCAAAAATGCAAAGTGTACCCCTTTAAGTTTTTTGTGAAAATTTGAAGTAAAATACAAAGGGGTTCCCCTTTGAGTTTTTGGTGAAAAACTGAGGCAAAATGCAAAGGGCTACCCATTTGAGTTTTTGTGAAAAACCGAGGAAAAATGCAAAGGGGTACCCCTTTGAGTTTTTTGTGAAAAACTGAGGCAAAATGCAAAGGGATACACCTTTGAGTTTTTGGTGAAAATTTGATGTAAAATACAAAGGGGTACCCTTTTGAGTTTTTGGTGACAAACTGAGGCAAAATGAAAAAGGGGCACCCCTTTGAGTTTTTTGTGGAAAACTAAGGCAAAATGCAATGGGATACCACCTTGAGTTTTTGTATGAAAAAACTGAGGCAAAAATGCAAAGGGGAACCCATTTGAGTTTTTGTTGAAAAAATGAGGCAAAATGCAATGGGATACCACATTGAGTTTTTTTGTGAAAAAAATGAGGCAAAAATGCAAAGGGTACCCCTTTAAGTTTTTTGTGAAAATTTGAAGTAAAATACAAAGGGGTTCCCCTTTGAGTTTTTGGTGAAAAACTGAGGCAAAATGCATAGGGCTACCCATTTGAGTTTTTGTGAAAAACCGAGGAAAAATGCAAAGGGGTACCCCTTTGAGTTTTTTGTGAAAAACTGAGGCAAAATGCAAAGGGATACACCTTTGAGTTTTTGGTGAAAATTTGATGTAAAATACAAAGGGGTACCCTTTTGAGTTTTTGGTGACTAACAGAGGCAAAATGAAAAAGGGGCACCCCTTTGAGTTTTTGGTGGAAAACTAAGGCAAAATGCAATGGGATACCACCTTGAGTTTTTGTATGAAAAAACTGAGGCAAAAATGCAAAGGGGAACCCATTTGAGTTTTTGTTGAAAAAATGAGGCAAAATGCAATGGGATACCACATTTAGTTTTTTTGTGAAAAAACTGAGGCAAAAATGCAAAGGGGTACCCCTTTAAGTTTTTTGTGAAAATTTGAAGTAAAATACAAACTGGTTCCCCTTTGAGTTTTTGGTGAAAAACTGAGGCAAAATGCAAAGGGGTACCCCTTTAAGTTATTTGTGAAAATTTGAAGTAAAATACAAAGGGGTTCCCCTTTGAGTTTTTGGTGAAAAACTGAGGAAAAATGTAAAGGGCTACCCATTTGAGTTTTTATGAAAAACCAAGGAAAAATGCAAAGGGGTGCCCGTTTGAGTTTTTTGTGAAAAACTGAGGCAAAATGCAAAGGGATACACCTTTGAGTTTTTGGTGAAAATTTGATGTAAAATACAAAGGGGTACCCTTTTTAGTTTTTGGTGACAAACTGAGGCAAAATGAAAAAGGGGCACCCCTTTGAGTTTTTGGTGGAAAACTAAGGCAAAATGCAATGGGATACCACCTTGAGTTTTTGTATGAAAAAACTGAGGCAAAAATGCAAAGGGGAACCCATTTGAGTTTTTGTTGAAAAAATGAGGCAAAATGCAATGGGATACCACATTGAGTTTTTTTGTGAAACAAATGAGGCAAAAATGCAAAGGGTACCCCTTTAAGTTTTTTGTGAAAATTTGAAGTAAAATACAAAGGGGTTCCCCTTTGAGTTTTTGGTGAAAAACTGAGGCAAAATGCAAAGGGCTACCCATTTGAGTTTTTGTGAAAAACCGAGGAAAAATGCAAAGGGGTACCCCTTTGAGTTTTTTGTGAAAAACTGAGGCAAAATGTAAAGGGATACACCTTTGAGTTTTTGGTGAAAATTTGATGTAAAATACAAAGGGGTACCCTTTTGAGTTTTTGGTGACAAACTGAGGCAAAATGAAAAAGGGGCACCCCTTTGAGTTTTTTGTGGAAAACTAAGGCAAAATGCAATGGGATACCACCTTGAGTTTTTGTATGAAAAAACTGAGGCAAAAATGCAAAGGGGAACCCATTTGAGTTTTTGTTGAAAAAATGAGGCAAAATGCAATGGGATACAACATTTAGTTTTTTTGTGAAAAAACTGAGGCAAAAATGCAAAGGGGTACCCCTTTAAGTTTTTTGTGAAATTTTGAAGTAAAATACAAAGGGGTTCCCCTTTGAATTTTTGGTGAAAAACTGAGGCAAAATGCAAAGGGGTACCCCTTTAAGTTATTTGTGAAAATTTGAAGTAAAATACAAAGGGGTTCCCCTTTGAGCTTTTGGTGAAAAACTGAGGAAAAATGTAAAGGGCTACCCATTTGAGTTTTTGTGAAAAACCGAGGAAAAATGCAAAGGGGTACCTGTTTGAGTTTTTTGTGAAAAACTGAGGCAAAATGCAAAGGGATACACCTTTGAGTTTTTGGTGAAAATTTGATGTAAAATACAAAGGGGTACCCTTTTGAGTTTTTGGTGACTAACTGAGGCAAAATGAAAAAGGGGCACCCCTTTGAGTTTTTGGTGGAAAACTAAGGCAAAATGCAATGGGATACCACCTTGAGTTTTTGTATGAAAAAACTGAGGCAAAAATGCAAAGGGGAACCCATTTGAGTTTTTGTTGAAAAATGAGGCAAAATGCAATGGGATACCACATTTAGTTTTTTTGTGAAAAAACTGAGGCAAAAATGCAAAGGGGTACCCCTTTATGTTTTTTGTGAAAATTTGAAGTAAAATACAAAGGGGTTCCCCTTTGAGTTTTTGGTGAAAAACTGAGGCAAAATGCAAAGGGGTACCCCTTTAAGTTATTTGTGAAAATTTGAAGTAAAATACAAAGGGGTTCCCCTTTGAGTTTTTGGTGAAAAACTGAGGAAAAATGTAAAGGGCTACCCATTTGAGTTTTTGTGAAAAACGGAGGAAAAATGCAAAGGGGTACCCGTTTGAGTTTTTTGTGAAAAACTGAGGCAAAATGCAAAGGGATACACCTTTGAGTTTTTGGTGAAAATTTGATGTAAAATACAAAGGGGTACCCTTTTTAGTTTTTGGTGACAAACTGAGGCAAAATGAAAAAGGGGCACCCCTTTGAGTTTTTGGTGGAAAACTAAGGCAAAATGCAATGGGATACCACCTTGAGTTTTTGTATGAAAAAACTGAGGCAAAAATGCAAAGGGGAACCCATTTGAGTTTTTGTTGAAAAAATGAGGCAAAATGCAATGGGATACCACATTTAGTTTTTTTGTGAAAAAACTGAGGCAAAAATGCAAAGGGGTACCCCTTTAAGTTTTTTGTGAAAATTTGAAGTAAAATACAAACTGGTTCCCCTTTGAGTTTTTGGTGAAAAACTGAGGCAAAATGCAAAGGGGTACCCCTTTAAGTTATTTGTGAAAATTTGAAGTAAAATACAAAGGGGTTCCCCTTTGAGTTTTTGGTGAAAAACTGAGGAAAAATGTAAAGGGCTACCCATTTGAGTTTTTATGAAAAACCAAGGAAAAATGCAAAGGGGTGCCCGTTTGAGTTTTTTGTGAAAAACTGAGGCAAAATGCAAAGGGATACACCTTTGAGTTTTTGGTGAAAATTTGATGTAAAATACAAAGGGGTACCCTTTTTAGTTTTTGGTGACAAACTGAGGCAAAATGAAAAAGGGGCACCCCTTTGAGTTTTTGGTGGAAAACTAAGGCAAAATGCAATGGGATACCACCTTGAGTTTTTGTATGAAAAAACTGAGGCAAAAATGCAAAGGGGAACCCATTTGAGTTTTTGTTGAAAAAATGAGGCAAAATGCAATGGGATACCACATTGAGTTTTTTTGTGAAACAAATGAGGCAAAAATGCAAAGGGTACCCCTTTAAGTTTTTTGTGAAAATTTGAAGTAAAATACAAAGGGGTTCCCCTTTGAGTTTTTGGTGAAAAACTGAGGCAAAATGCAAAGGGCTACCCATTTGAGTTTTTGTGAAAAACCGAGGAAAAATGCAAAGGGGTACCCCTTTGAGTTTTTTGTGAAAAACTGAGGCAAAATGTAAAGGGATACACCTTTGAGTTTTTGGTGAAAATTTGATGTAAAATACAAAGGGGTACCCTTTTGAGTTTTTGGTGACAAACTGAGGCAAAATGAAAAAGGGGCACCCCTTTGAGTTTTTTGTGGAAAACTAAGGCAAAATGCAATGGGATACCACCTTGAGTTTTTGTATGAAAAAACTGAGGCAAAAATGCAAAGGGGAACCCATTTGAGTTTTTGTTGAAAAAATGAGGCAAAATGCAATGGGATACAACATTTAGTTTTTTTGTGAAAAAACTGAGGCAAAAATGCAAAGGGGTACCCCTTTAAGTTTTTTGTGAAATTTTGAAGTAAAATACAAAGGGGTTCCCCTTTGAATTTTTGGTGAAAAACTGAGGCAAAATGCAAAGGGGTACCCCTTTAAGTTATTTGTGAAAATTTGAAGTAAAATACAAAGGGGTTCCCCTTTGAGCTTTTGGTGAAAAACTGAGGAAAAATGTAAAGGGCTACCCATTTGAGTTTTTGTGAAAAACCGAGGAAAAATGCAAAGGGGTACCTGTTTGAGTTTTTTGTGAAAAACTGAGGCAAAATGCAAAGGGATACACCTTTGAGTTTTTGGTGAAAATTTGATGTAAAATACAAAGGGGTACCCTTTTGAGTTTTTGGTGACTAACTGAGGCAAAATGAAAAAGGGGCACCCCTTTGAGTTTTTGGTGGAAAACTAAGGCAAAATGCAATGGGATACCACCTTGAGTTTTTGTATGAAAAAACTGAGGCAAAAATGCAAAGGGGAACCCATTTGAGTTTTTGTTGAAAAATGAGGCAAAATGCAATGGGATACCACATTTAGTTTTTTTGTGAAAAAACTGAGGCAAAAATGCAAAGGGGTACCCCTTTATGTTTTTTGTGAAAATTTGAAGTAAAATACAAAGGGGTTCCCCTTTGAGTTTTTGGTGAAAAACTGAGGCAAAATGCAAAGGGGTACCCCTTTAAGTTATTTGTGAAAATTTGAAGTAAAATACAAAGGGGTTCCCCTTTGAGTTTTTGGTGAAAAACTGAGGAAAAATGTAAAGGGCTACCCATTTGAGTTTTTGTGAAAAACGGAGGAAAAATGCAAAGGGGTACCCGTTTGAGTTTTTTGTGAAAAACTGAGGCAAAATGCAAAGGGATACACCTTTGAGTTTTTGGTGAAAATTTGATGTAAAATACAAAGGGGTACCCTTTTTAGTTTTTGGTGACAAACTGAGGCAAAATGAAAAAGGGGCACCCCTTTGAGTTTTTGGTGGAAAACTAAGGCAAAATGCAATGGGATACCACCTTGAGTTTTTGTATGAAAAAACTGAGGCAAAAATGCAAAGGGGAACCCATTTGAGTTTTTGTTGAAAAAATGAGGCAAAATGCAATGGGATACCACATTTAGTTTTTTTGTGAAAAAACTGAGGCAAAAATGCAAAGGGGTACCCCTTTAAGTTTTTTGTGAAAATTTGAAGTAAAATACAAACTGGTTCCCCTTTGAGTTTTTGGTGAAAAACTGAGGCAAAATGCAAAGGGGTACCCCTTTAAGTTATTTGTGAAAATTTGAAGTAAAATACAAAGGGGTTCCCCTTTGAGTTTTTGGTGAAAAACTGAGGAAAAATGTAAAGGGCTACCCATTTGAGTTTTTATGAAAAACCAAGGAAAAATGCAAAGGGGTGCCCGTTTGAGTTTTTTGTGAAAAACTGAGGCAAAATGCAAAGGGATACACCTTTGAGTTTTTGGTGAAAATTTGATGTAAAATACAAAGGGGTACCCTTTTTAGTTTTTGGTGACAAACTGAGGCAAAATGAAAAAGGGGCACCCCTTTGAGTTTTTGGTGGAAAACTAAGGCAAAATGCAATGGGATACCACCTTGAGTTTTTGTATGAAAAAACTGAGGCAAAAATGCAAAGGGGAACCCATTTGAGTTTTTGTTGAAAAAATGAGGCAAAATGCAATGGGATACCACATTGAGTTTTTTTGTGAAACAAATGAGGCAAAAATGCAAAGGGTACCCCTTTAAGTTTTTTGTGAAAATTTGAAGTAAAATACAAAGGGGTTCCCCTTTGAGTTTTTGGTGAAAAACTGAGGCAAAATGCAAAGGGCTACCCATTTGAGTTTTTGTGAAAAACCGAGGAAAAATGCAAAGGGGTACCCCTTTGAGTTTTTTGTGAAAAACTGAGGCAAAATGTAAAGGGATACACCTTTGAGTTTTTGGTGAAAATTTGATGTAAAATACAAAGGGGTACCCTTTTGAGTTTTTGGTGACAAACTGAGGCAAAATGAAAAAGGGGCACCCCTTTGAGTTTTTTGTGGAAAACTAAGGCAAAATGCAATGGGATACCACCTTGAGTTTTTGTATGAAAAAACTGAGGCAAAAATGCAAAGGGGAACCCATTTGAGTTTTTGTTGAAAAAATGAGGCAAAATGCAATGGGATACAACATTTAGTTTTTTTGTGAAAAAACTGAGGCAAAAATGCAAAGGGGTACCCCTTTAAGTTTTTTGTGAAATTTTGAAGTAAAATACAAAGGGGTTCCCCTTTGAATTTTTGGTGAAAAACTGAGGCAAAATGCAAAGGGGTACCCCTTTAAGTTATTTGTGAAAATTTGAAGTAAAATACAAAGGGGTTCCCCTTTGAGCTTTTGGTGAAAAACTGAGGAAAAATGTAAAGGGCTACCCATTTGAGTTTTTGTGAAAAACCGAGGAAAAATGCAAAGGGGTACCCGTTTGAGTTTTTTGTGAAAAACTGAGGCAAAATGCAAAGGGATACACCTTTGAGTTTTTGGTGAAAATTTGATGTAAAATACAAAGGGGTACCCTTTTGAGTTTTTGGTGACTAACTGAGGCAAAATGAAAAAGGGGCACCCCTTTGAGTTTTTGGTGGAAAACTAAGGCAAAATGCAATGGGATACCACCTTGAGTTTTTGTATGAAAAAACTGAGGCAAAAATGCAAAGGGGAACCCATTTGAGTTTTTGTTGAAAAATGAGGCAAAATGCAATGGGATACCACATTTAGTTTTTTTGTGAAAAAACTGAGGCAAAAATGCAAAGGGGTACCCCTTTATGTTTTTTGTGAAAATTTGAAGTAAAATACAAAGGGGTTCCCCTTTGAGTTTTTGGTGAAAAACTGAGGCAAAATGCAAAGGGGTACCCCTTTAAGTTATTTGTGAAAATTTGAAGTAAAATACAAAGGGGTTCCCCTTTGAGTTTTTGGTGAAAAACTGAGGAAAAATGTAAAGGGCTACCCATTTGAGTTTTTGTGAAAAACGGAGGAAAAATGCAAAGGGGTACCCGTTTGAGTTTTTTGTGAAAAACTGAGGCAAAATGCAAAGGGATACACCTTTGAGTTTTTGGTGAAAATTTGATGTAAAATACAAAGGGGTACCCTTTTTAGTTTTTGGTGACAAACTGAGGCAAAATGAAAAAGGGGCACCCCTTTGAGTTTTTGGTGGAAAACTAAGGCAAAATGCAATGGGATACCACCTTGAGTTTTTGTATGAAAAAACTGAGGCAAAAATGCAAAGGGGAACCCATTTGAGTTTTTGTTGAAAAAATGAGGCAAAATGCAATGGGATACCACATTTAGTTTTTTTGTGAAAAAACTGAGGCAAAAATGCAAAGGGGTACCCCTTTAAGTTTTTTGTGAAAATTTGAAGTAAAATACAAAGGGGTTCCCCTTTGAGTTTTTGGTGAAAAACTGAGGCAAAATGCAAAGGGGTACCCCTTTAAGTTATTTGTGAAAATTTGAAGTAAAATACAAAGGGGTTCCCCTTTGAGTTTTTGGTGAAAAACTGAGGAAAAATGTAAAGGGCTACCCATTTGAGTTTTTATGAAAAACCAAGGAAAAATGCAAAGGGGTGCCCGTTTGAGTTTTTTGTGAAAAACTGAGGCAAAATGCAAAGGGATACACCTTTGAGTTTTTGGTGAAAATTTGATGTAAAATACAAAGGGGTACCCTTTTTAGTTTTTGGTGACAAACTGAGGCAAAATGAAAAAGGGGCACCCCTTTGAGTTTTTGGTGGAAAACTAAGGCAAAATGCAATGGGATACCACCTTGAGTTTTTGTATGAAAAAACTGAGGCAAAAATGCAAAGGGGAACCCATTTGAGTTTTTGTTGAAAAAATGAGGCAAAATGCAATGGGATACCACATTGAGTTTTTTTGTGAAACAAATGAGGCAAAAATGCAAAGGGTACCCCTTTAAGTTTTTTGTGAAAATTTGAAGTAAAATACAAAGGGGTTCCCCTTTGAGTTTTTGGTGAAAAACTGAGGCAAAATGCAAAGGGCTACCCATTTGAGTTTTTGTGAAAAACCGAGGAAAAATGCAAAGGGGTACCCCTTTGAGTTTTTTGTGAAAAACTGAGGCAAAATGTAAAGGGATACACCTTTGAGTTTTTGGTGAAAATTTGATGTAAAATACAAAGGGGTACCCTTTTGAGTTTTTGGTGACAAACTGAGGCAAAATGAAAAAGGGGCACCCCTTTGAGTTTTTTGTGGAAAACTAAGGCAAAATGCAATGGGATACCACCTTGAGTTTTTGTATGAAAAAACTGAGGCAAAAATGCAAAGGGGAACCCATTTGAGTTTTTGTTGAAAAAATGAGGCAAAATGCAATGGGATACAACATTTAGTTTTTTTGTGAAAAAACTGAGGCAAAAATGCAAAGGGGTACCCCTTTAAGTTTTTTGTGAAATTTTGAAGTAAAATACAAAGGGGTTCCCCTTTGAATTTTTGGTGAAAAACTGAGGCAAAATGCAAAGGGGTACCCCTTTAAGTTATTTGTGAAAATTTGAAGTAAAATACAAAGGGGTTCCCCTTTGAGCTTTTGGTGAAAAACTGAGGAAAAATGTAAAGGGCTACCCATTTGAGTTTTTGTGAAAAACCGAGGAAAAATGCAAAGGGGTACCCGTTTGAGTTTTTTGTGAAAAACTGAGGCAAAATGCAAAGGGATACACCTTTGAGTTTTTGGTGAAAATTTGATGTAAAATACAAAGGGGTACCCTTTTGAGTTTTTGGTGACTAACTGAGGCAAAATGAAAAAGGGGCACCCCTTTGAGTTTTTGGTGGAAAACTAAGGCAAAATGCAATGGGATACCACCTTGAGTTTTTGTATGAAAAAACTGAGGCAAAAATGCAAAGGGGAACCCATTTGAGTTTTTGTTGAAAAATGAGGCAAAATGCAATGGGATACCACATTTAGTTTTTTTGTGAAAAAACTGAGGCAAAAATGCAAAGGGGTACCCCTTTATGTTTTTTGTGAAAATTTGAAGTAAAATACAAAGGGGTTCCCCTTTGAGTTTTTGGTGAAAAACTGAGGCAAAATGCAAAGGGGTACCCCTTTAAGTTATTTGTGAAAATTTGAAGTAAAATACAAAGGGGTTCCCCTTTGAGTTTTTGGTGAAAAACTGAGGAAAAATGTAAAGGGCTACCCATTTGAGTTTTTGTGAAAAACGGAGGAAAAATGCAAAGGGGTACCCGTTTGAGTTTTTTGTGAAAAACTGAGGCAAAATGCAAAGGGATACACCTTTGAGTTTTTGGTGAAAATTTGATGTAAAATACAAAGGGGTACCCTTTTTAGTTTTTGGTGACAAACTGAGGCAAAATGAAAAAGGGGCACCCCTTTGAGTTTTTGGTGGAAAACTAAGGCAAAATGCAATGGGATACCACCTTGAGTTTTTGTATGAAAAAACTGAGGCAAAAATGCAAAGGGGAACCCATTTGAGTTTTTGTTGAAAAAATGAGGCAAAATGCAATGGGATACCACATTTAGTTTTTTTGTGAAAAAACTGAGGCAAAAATGCAAAGGGGTACCCCTTTAAGTTTTTTGTGAAAATTTGAAGTAAAATACAAAGGGGTTCCCCTTTGAGTTTTTGGTGAAAACTGAGGCAAAATGCAAAGGGGTACCCCTTTAAGTTATTTGTGAAAATTTGAAGTAAAATACAAAGGGGTTCCCCTTTGAGTTTTTGGTGAAAAACTGAGGAAAAATGTAAAGGGCTACCCATTTGAGTTTTTGTGAAAAACCGAGGAAAAATGCAACGGGGTGCCCGTTTGAGTTTTTTGTGAAAAACTGAGGCAAAATGCAAAGGGATACACCTTTGAGTTTTTGGTGAAAATTTGATGTAAAATACAAAGGGGTACCCTTTTTAGTTTATGGTGACAAACTGAGGCAAAATGAAAAAGGGGCACCCCTTTGAGTTTTTGGTGGAAAACTAAGGCAAAATGCAATGGGATACCACCTTGAGTTTTTGTATGAAAAAACTGAGGCAAAAATGTAAAGGGGAACCCATTTGAGTTTTTGTTGAAAAAATGAGGCAAAATGCAATGGGATACCATATTTAGTTTTTTTGTGAAAAAACTGAGGCAAAAATGCAAAGGGGTACCCCTTTAAGTTTTTTGTGAAAATTTGAAGTAAAATACAAAGGGGTTCCCGTTTGAGTTTTTGGTGAAAAACTGAGGCAAAATGCAAAGGGGTACCCCTTTAAGTTATTTGTGAAAATTTGAAGTAAAATACAAAGGGGTTCCCCTTTGAGTTTTTGGTGAAAAACTGAGGAAAAATGTAAAGGGCTACCCATTTGAGTTTTTGTGAAAAACCGAGGAAAAATGCAAAGGGGTGCCCGTTTGAGTTTTTTGTGAAAAACTGAGGCAAAATGCAAAGGGATACACCTTTGAGTTTTTGGTGAAAATTTGATGTAAAATACAAAGGGGTACCCTTTTGAGTTTTTGGTGACTAACTGAGGCAAAATTAAAAAGGGGCACCCCTTTGAGTTTTTGGTGGAAAACTAAGGCAAAATGCAATGGGATACCACCTTGAGTTTTTGTATGAAAAAACTGAGGCAAAAATGCAAAGGGGAACCCATTTGAGTTTTTGTTGAAAAAATGAGGCAAAATGCAATGGGATACCACATTTAGTTTTTTTGTGAAAAAACTGAGGCAAAAATGCAAAGGGGTACCCCTTTAAGTTTTTTGTGAAAATTTGTAGTAAAATACAAAGGGGTTCCCCTTTGAGTTTTTGGTGAAAAACTGAGGTAAAATGCAAAGGGGTACCCCTTTAAGTTATTTGTGAAAATTTGAAGTAAAATACAAAGGGGTTCCCCTTTGAGTTTTTGGTGAAAAACTGAGGAAAAATGTAAAGGGCTACCCATTTGAGTTTTTGTGAAAAACCGAGGAAAAATGCAAAGGGGTACCCGTTTGAGTTTTTTGTGAAAAACTGAGGCAAAATGCAAAGGGATACACCTTTGAGTTTTTGGTGAAAATTTGATGTAAAATACAAAGGGGTACCCTTTTTAGTTTTTGGTGACAAACTGAGGCAAAATGAAAAAGGGGCACCCCTTTGAGTTTTTGGTGGAAAACTAAGGCAAAATGCAATGGGATACCACCTTGAGTTTTTGTATGAAAAAACTGAGGCAAAAATGTAAAGGGGAACCCATTTGAGTTTTTGTTGAAAAAATGAGGCAAAATGCAATGGGATACCATATTTAGTTTTTTTGTGAAAAAACTGAGGCAAAAATGCAAAGGGGTACCCCTTTAAGTTTTTTGTGAAAATTTGAAGTAAAATACAAAGGGGTTCCCCTTTGAGTTTTTGGTGAAAAACTGAGGCAAAATGCAAAGGGGTACCCCTTTAAGTTATTTGTGAAAATTTGAAGTAAAATACAAAGGGGTTCCCCTTTGAGTTTTTGGTGAAAAACTGAGGAAAAATGTAAAGGGCTACCCATTTGAGTTTTTGTGAAAAACCGAGGAAAAATGCAAAGGGGTACCCGTTTGAGTTTTTTGTGAAAAACTGAGGCAAAATGCAAAGGGATACACCTTTGAGTTTTTGGTGAAAATTTGATGTAAAATACAAAGGGGTACCCTTTTTAGTTTTTGGTGACAAACTGAGGCAAAATGAAAAAGGGGCACCCCTTTGAGTTTTTGGTGGAAAACTAAGGCAAAATGCAATGGGATACCACCTTGAGTTTTTGTATGAAAAAACTGAGGCAAAAATGCAAAGGGGAACCCATTTGAGTTTTTGTTGAAAAAATGAGGCAAAATGCAATGGGATACCACATTTAGTTTTTTTGTGAAAAAACTGAGGCAAAAATGCAAAGGGGTACCCCTTTAAGTTTTTTGTGAAAATTTGAAGTAAAATACAAAGGGGTTCCCCTTTGAGTTTTTGGTGAAAAACTGAGGCAAAATGCAAAGGGGTACCCCTTTAAGTTATTTGTGAAAATTTGAAGTAAAATACAAAGGGGTTCCCCTTTGAGTTTTTGGTGAAAAACTGAGGAAAAATGTAAAGGGCTACCCATTTGAGTTTTTGTGAAAAACCGAGGAAAAATGCAAAGGGGTGCCCGTTTGAGTTTTTTGTGAAAAACTGAGGCAAAATGCAAAGGGATACACCTTAGAGTTTTTGGTGAAAATTTGATGTAAAATACAAAGGGGTACCCTTTTGAGTTTTTGGTGACTAACTGAGGCAAAATGAAAAAGGGGCACCCCTTTGAGTTTTTGGTGGAAAACTAAGGCAAAATGCAATGGGATACCACCTTGAGTTTTTGTATGAAAAAACTGAGGCAAAAATGCAAAGGGGAACCCATTTGAGTTTTTGTTGAAAAAATGAGGCAAAATGCAATGGGATACCACATTTAGTTTTTTTGTGAAAAAACTGAGGCAAAAATGCAAAGGGGTACCCCTTTAAGTTTTTTGTGAAAATTTGAAGTAAAATACAAAGGGGTTCCCCTTTGAGTTTTTGGTGAAAAACTGAGGTAAAATGCAAAGGGGTACCCCTTTAAGTTATTTGTGAAAATTTGAAGTAAAATACAAAGGGGTTCCCCTTTGAGTTTTTGGTGAAAAACTGAGGAAAAATGTAAAGGGCTACCCATTTGAGTTTTTGTGAAAAACCGAGGAAAAATGCAAAGGGGTACCCGTTTGAGTTTTTTGTGAAAAACTGAGGCAAAATGCAAAGGGATACACCTTTGAGTTTTTGGTGAAAATTTGATGTAAAATACAAAGGGGTACCCTTTTTAGTTTATGGTGACAAACTGAGGCAAAATGAAAAAGGGGCACCCCTTTGAGTTTTTGGTGGAAAACTAAGGCAAAATGCAATGGGATACCACCTTGAGTTTTTGTATGAAAAAACTGAGGCAAAAATGTAAAGGGGAACCCATTTGAGTTTTTGTTGAAAAAATGAGGCAAAATGCAATGGGATACCATATTTAGTTTTTTTGTGAAAAAACTGAGGCAAAAATGCAAAGGGGTACCCCTTTAAGTTTTTTGTGAAAATTTGAAGTAAAATACAAAGGGGTTCCCCTTTGAGTTTTTGGTGAAAAACTGAGGCAAAATGCAAAGGGGTACCCCTTTAAGTTATTTGTGAAAATTTGAAGTAAAATACAAAGGGGTTCCCCTTTGAGTTTTTGGTGAAAAACTGAGGAAAAATGTAAAGGGCTACCCATTTGAGTTTTTGTGAAAAACCGAGGAAAAATGCAAAGGGGTACCCGTTTGAGTTTTTTGTGAAAAACTGAGGCAAAATGCAAAGGGATAAACCTTTGAGTTTTTGGTGAAAATTTGATGTAAAATACAAAGGGGTACCCTTTTTAGTTTTTGGTGACAAACTGAGGCAAAATAAAAAAGGGGCACCCCTTTGAGTTTTTGGTGGAAAACTAAGGCAAAATGCAATGGGATACCACCTTGAGTTTTTGTATGAAAAAACTGAGGCAAAAATGCAAAGGGGAAGCCATTTGAGTTTTTGTTGAAAAAATGAGGCAAAATGCAATGGGATACCACATTGAGTTTTTTTGTGAAACAAATGAGGCAAAAATGCAAAGGGTACCCCTTTAAGTTTTTTGTGAAAATTTGAAGTAAAATACAAAGGGGTTCCCCTTTGAGTTTTTGGTGAAAAACTGAGGCAAAATGCAAAGGGCTACCCATTTGAGTTTTTGTGAAAAACCGAGGAAAAATGCAAAGGGGTACCCCTTTGAGTTTTTTTGTGAAAAACTGAGGCAAAATGCAAAGGGATACACCTTTGAGTTTTTGGTGAAAATTTGATGTAAAATACAAAGGGGTACCCTTTTGAGTTTTTGGTGACAAACTGAGGCAAAATGAAAAAGGGGCACCCCTTTGAGTTTTTTGTGGAAAACTAAGGCAAAATGCAATGGGATACCACCTTGAGTTTTTGTATGAAAAAACTGAGGCAAAAATGCAAAGGGGAACCCATTTGAGTTTTTGTTGAAAAAATGAGGCAAAATGCAATGGGATACCACATTGAGTTTTTTTGTGAAACAAATGAGGCAAAAATGCAAAGGGTACCCCTTTAAGTTTTTTGTGAAAATTTGAAGTAAAATACAAAGGGGTTCCCCTTTGAGTTTTTGGTGAAAAACTGAGGCAAAATGCAAAGGGCTACCCATTTGAGTTTTTGTGAAAACCGAGGAAAAATGCAAAGGGGTACCCCTTTGAGTTTTTTTGTGAAAAACTGAGGCAAAATGCAAAGGTATACACCTTTGAGTTTTTGGTGAAAATTTGATGTAAAATACAAAGGGGTACCCTTTTGAGTTTTTGGTGACAAACTGAGGCAAAATGAAAAAGGGGCACCCCTTTGAGTTTTTTGTGGAAAACTAAGGCAAAATGCAATGGGATACCACCTTGAGTTTTTGTATGAAAAAACTGAGGCAAAAATGCAAAGGGGAACCCATTTGAGTTTTTGTTGAAAAAATGAGGAAAAATGCAATGGGATACAACATTTAGTTTTTTTGTGAAAAAACTGAGGCAAAAATGCAAAGGGGTACCCCTTTAAGTTTTTTGTGAAAATTTGAAGTAAAATACAAAGGGGTTCCCCTTTGAATTTTTGGTGAAAAACTGAGGCAAAATGCAAAGGGGTACCCCTTTATGTTATTTGTGAAAATTTGAAGTAAAATACAAAGGGGTTCCCCTTTGAGCTTTTGGTGAAAAACTGAGGAAAAATGTAAAGGGCTACCCATTTGAGTTTTTGTGAAAAACCGAGGAAAAATGCAAAGGGGTACCCGTTTGAGTTTTTTGTGAAAAACTGAGGCAAAATGCAAAGGGATAAACCTTTGAGTTTTTGGTGAAAATTTGATGTAAAATACAAAGGGGTACCCTTTTTAGTTTTTGGTGACAAACTGAGGCAAAATAAAAAAGGGGCACCCCTTTGAGTTTTTGGTGGAAAACTAAGGCAAAATGCAATGGGATACCACCTTGAGTTTTTGTATGAAAAAACTGAGGCAAAAATGCAAAGGGGAAGCCATTTGAGTTTTTGTTGAAAAAATGAGGCAAAATGCAATGGGATACCACATTGAGTTTTTTTGTGAAACAAATGAGGCAAAAATGCAAAGGGTACCCCTTTAAGTTTTTTGTGAAAATTTGAAGTAAAATACAAAGGGGTTCCCCTTTGAGTTTTTGGTGAAAAACTGAGGCAAAATGCAAAGGGCTACCCATTTGAGTTTTTGTGAAAAACCGAGGAGAAATGCAAAGGGGTACCCCTTTGAGTTTTTTGTGAAAAACTGAGGCAAAATGCAAAGGGATACACCTTTGAGTTTTGGTGAAAATTGATGTAAAATACAAAGGGTACCCTTTTGAGTTTTTGGTGACAAACTGAGGCAAAATGAAAAAGGGGCACCCCTTTGAGTTTTTTGTGAAAACTAAGGCAAAATGCAATGGGATACCACCTTGAGTTTTTGTATGAAAAAACTGAGGCAAAATGCAAAGGGGAACCCATTTGAGTTTTTGTTGAAAAAATGAGGCAAAATGCAATGGGATACCACATTGAGTTTTTTTGTGAAACAAATGAGGCAAAAATGCAAAGGGTACCCCTTTAAGTTTTTTGTGAAAATTTGAAGTAAAATACAAAGGGGTTCCCCTTTGAGTTTTTGGTGAAAAACTGAGGCAAAATGCAAAGGGCTACCCATTTGAGTTTTTGTGAAAACCGAGGAAAAATGCAAAGGGGTACCCCTTTGAGTTTTTTTGTGAAAAACTGAGGCAAAATGCAAAGGTATACACCTTTGAGTTTTTGGTGAAAATTTGATGTAAAATACAAAGGGGTACCCTTTTGAGTTTTTGGTGACAAACTGAGGCAAAATGAAAAAGGGGCACCCCTTTGAGTTTTTTGTGGAAAACTAAGGCAAAATGCAATGGGATACCACCTTGAGTTTTTGTATGAAAAAACTGAGGCAAAAATGCAAAGGGGAACCCATTTGAGTTTTTGTTGAAAAAATGAGGAAAAATGCAATGGGATACAACATTTAGTTTTTTTGTGAAAAAACTGAGGCAAAAATGCAAAGGGGTACCCCTTTAAGTTTTTTGTGAAAATTTGAAGTAAAATACAAAGGGGTTCCCCTTTGAATTTTTGGTGAAAAACTGAGGCAAAATGCAAAGGGGTACCCCTTTATGTTATTTGTGAAAATTTGAAGTAAAATACAAAGGGGTTCCCCTTTGAGCTTTTGGTGAAAAACTGAGGAAAAATGTAAAGGGCTACCCATTTGAGTTTTTGTGAAAAACCGAGGAAAAATGCAAAGGGGTACCCGTTTGAGTTTTTTGTGAAAAACTGAGGCAAAATGCAAAGGGATACACCTTTGAGTTTTTGGTGAAAATTTGATGTAAAATACAAAGGGGTACCCTTTTTAGTTTTTGGTGTCAAACTGAGGCAAAATGAAAAAGGGGCACCCCTTTGAGTTTTTGGTGGAAAACTAAGGCAAAATGCAATGGGATACCACCTTGAGTTTTTGTATGAAAAAACTGAGGCAAAAATGCAAAGGGGAACCCATTTGAGTTTTTGTTGAAAAAATGAGGCAAAATGCAATGGGATACCACATTGAGTTTTTTTGTGAAAAAAATGAGGCAAAAATGCAAAGGGTACCCCTTTAAGTTTTTTGTGAAAATTTGAAGTAAAATACAAAGGGGTTCCCCTTTGAGTTTTTGGTGAAAAACTGAGGCAAAATGTAAAGGGCTACCTATTTGAGTTTTTGTGAAAAACCGAGGAAAAATGCAAAGGGGTACCCCTTTGAGTTTTTTGTGAAAAACTGCGGCAAAATGCAAAGGGATACACCTTTGAGTTTTTGGTGAAAATTTGATGTAAAATACAAAGGGGTACCCTTTTGAGTTTTTGGTGACAAACTGAGGCAAAATGAAAAAGGGGCACCCCTTTGTGTTTTTGGTGGAAAACTAAGGCAAAATGCAATGGGATACCACCTTGAGTTTTTGTATGAAAAAACTGAGGCAAAAATGCAAAGGGGAACCCATTTGAGTTTTTGTTGAAAAAATGAGGCAAAATGCAATGGGATACCACATTTAGTTTTTTTGGGAAAAAACTGAGGTAAAAATGCAAAGGGGTACCCCTTTAAGTTTTTTGTGAAAATTTGAAGTAAAATACAAAGGGGTTCCCCTTTGAGTTTTTGGTGAAAAACTGAGGCAAAATGCAAAGGGGTATCCCTTCAAGTTATTTGTGAAAATTTGAAGTAAAATACAAAGGGATTCCCCTTTGAGTTTTTGGTGAAAAACTGAGGCAAAATGTAAAGGGCTACCCATTTGAGTTTTTGTGAAAAACCGAGGAAAAATGCAAAGGGGTACCCCTTTGAGTTTTTTGTGAAAAACTGAGGCAAAATGCAAAGGGATACACCTTTGAGTTTTTGGTGAAAATTTGATGTAAAATACAAAGTGGAACCCTTTTGAGTTTTTGGTGACAAACTGAGGCAAAATGAAAAAGGAGCACCCCTTTGAGTTTTTCGTGGTAAACTAAGGCAAAATGCAATGGGATACCACCTTGAGTTTTTGTATGAAAAAACTAAGGCAAAAATGCAAAAGGGAACCCATTTGAGTTTTTGTTGAAAAAATGTGGCAAAATGCAATGAGATACCACATTGAGTTTTTTTGTGAAAAAACTGAGGCAAAAATGCAAAGGGGTACCCCTTTATGTTTTTTGTGAAAATTTGAAGTAAAATACAAAGGGGTTCCCCTTTGAGTTTTTGGTGAAAAACTGAGGCAAAATGTAAAGGGCTACCCATTTGAGTTTTTGTGAAAAACCGAGGAAAAATGCAAAGGGGTACCCCTTTGAGTTTTTTGTGAAAAACTGCGGCAAACTGCAAAAGGATACACCTTTGAGTTTTTGGTGAAAATTTGATGTAAAATACAAAGGGGTACCCTTTTGAGTTTTTGGTGACAAACTGAGGCAAAATGAAAAAGGGGCACCCCTTTGAGTTTTTGGTGGAAAACTAAGGCAAAATGCAATGGGATACCACCTTGAGTTTTTGTATGAAAAAACTGAGGCAAAAATGCAAAGGGGAACCCATTTGAGTTTTTGTTGAAAAAATGAGGCAAAATGCAATGGGATACCACATTTAGTTTTTTTGTGAAAAAACTGAGGCAAAAATGCAAAGGGGTACCCCTTTATGTTTTTTGTGAAAATTTGAAGTAAAATACAAAGGGGTTCCCCTTTGAGTTTTTGGGGAAAAACTGAGGCAAAATGCAAAGGGGTACCCCTTCAAGTTATTTGTGAAAATTTGAAGTAAAATACAAAGGGGTTCCCCTTTGAGTTTTTGGTGAAAAACTGAGGCAAAATGTAATGGGATACCACATTTAGTTTTTTTGTGAAAAAACTGAGGCAAAAATGCAAAGGGGTACCCCTTTAAGTTTTTTATGAAAATTTGAAGTAAAATACAAAGGGGTTCCCCTTTGAGTTTTTGGTGAAAAACTGAGGCAAAATGCAAAGGGGTACCCCTTCAAGTTATTTGTGAAAATTTGAAGTAAAATACAAAGGGGTTCCCCTTTGAGTTTTTGGTGAAACAATGAGGCAAAATACAATGGGATACCACCTTGAGTTTTTGTATGAAAAAACTGAGGCAAAAATGCAAAGGGGAACCCATTTAAGTTTTTGTTGAAAAAATGAGGCAAAATGCAATGGGATACCACATTGAGTTTTTTTGTGAAAAAACTGAGGCAAAAATGCAAAGGGGTACCCCTTTATGTTTTTTGTGAAAATTTGAAGTAAAATACAAAGGGGTTCCCCTTTGAGTTTTTGGTGAAAAACTGAGGCAAAATGCAAAGGGCTACCCATTTGAGTTTTTGTGAAAAACCGAGGAAAAATGCAAAGGGTTACCCCTTTGAGTTTTTTGTTAAAAACTGAGGCAAAATGCAAAGGGATACACCTTTGAGTTTTTGGTGAAAATTTGATGTAAAATACAAAGGGGTACCCTTTTTAGTTTTTGGTGACAAACTGAGGCAAAATGAAAAAGGCGCACCCCTTTGAGTTTTTGGTGGAAAACTAAGGTAAAATGCAATGGGATACCACCTTGAGTTTTTGTATGAAAAAACTGAGGCAAAAATGCAAAGGGGAACCCTTTTGAGTTTTTATTGAAAAAATGAGGCAAAATGCAATGGGATACCACCTTCAGTTTTTTTATGAAAAAACTGAGGCAAAAAATGCAACGGGGAACCCATTTTGAGTTTTTGTTGAAAAAATGAGGCAAAATGCAATGGGATACCACCTTGAGTTTTTTTGTTAAAAAACTAAGGCAAAAATGCAAAGGGGTACCCCTTTAAGTTTTTTGTGAAAATTTGAAGTAAAATACAAAGGGGTACCCCTTTGAGGTTTTGGTGAAAACTGAGGCAAAATGCAAAGGGCTACCCCTTTGAGTTTTTGCGAAAAACTGAGGAAAAATGCAAAGGGTTACCCCTTTGAGTTTTTGGTGAAAAACAGAGGCAAAATGCAAACGGATACACCTTTGAGTTTTTGGTGAAAACTTGATATAAAATACAAAGGGTTACCCTTTTGAGTTTTTGGTGACAAACTGAGGCAAAATTAAAAAGGGGCACCCCTTTGAGTTTTTGGTGGAAAACTAAGGCAAAATGCAATGGGATACCACCTTGAGTTTTTGTATTAAAAAACTGAGGCAAAAATGCAAAGGGGAACCCATTTAAGTTTTTGTTGAAAAAATGAGGCAAAATGCAATGGGATACCACATTGAGTTTTTTTGTGAAAAAACTGAGGCAAAAATGCAAAGGGGTACCCCTTTATGTTTTTTGTGAAAATTTGAAGTAAAATACAAAGGGGTTCCCCTTTGAGTTTTTGGTGAAAAACTGAGGCAAAATGTAAAGGGCTACCCATTTGAGTTTTTGTGAAAAACCGAGGAAAAATGCAAAGGGGTACCCCTTTGAGTTTTTTGTGAAAAACTGCGGCAAACTGCAAAAGGATACACCTTTGAGTTTTTGGTGAAAATTTGATGTAAAATACAAAGGGGTACCCTTTTGAGTTTTTGGTGACAAACTGAGGCAAAATGAAAAAGGGGCACCCCTTTGAGTTTTTGGTGGAAAACTAAGGCAAAATGCAATGGGATACCACCTTGAGTTTTTGTATGAAAAAACTGAGGCAAAAATGCAAAGGGGAACCCATTTGAGTTTTTGTTGAAAAAATGAGGCAAAATGCAATGGGATACCACATTTAGTTTTTTTGTGAAAAAACTGAGGCAAAAATGCAAAGGGGTACCCCTTTATGTTTTTTGTGAAAATTTGAAGTAAAATACAAAGGGGTTCCCCTTTGAGTTTTTGGGGAAAAACTGAGGCAAAATGCAAAGGGGTACCCCTTCAAGTTATTTGTGAAAATTTGAAGTAAAATACAAAGGGGTTCCCCTTTGAGTTTTTGGTGAAAAACTGAGGCAAAATGTAATGGGATACCACATTTAGTTTTTTTGTGAAAAAACTGAGGCAAAAATGCAAAGGGGTACCCCTTTAAGTTTTTTATGAAAATTTGAAGTAAAATACAAAGGGGTTCCCCTTTGAGTTTTTGGTGAAAAACTGAGGCAAAATGCAAAGGGGTACCCCTTCAAGTTATTTGTGAAAATTTGAAGTAAAATACAAAGGGGTTCCCCTTTGAGTTTTTGGTGAAACAATGAGGCAAAATACAATGGGATACCACCTTGAGTTTTTGTATGAAAAAACTGAGGCAAAAATGCAAAGGGGAACCCATTTAAGTTTTTGTTGAAAAAATGAGGCAAAATGCAATGGGATACCACATTGAGTTTTTTTGTGAAAAAACTGAGGCAAAAATGCAAAGGGGTACCCCTTTATGTTTTTTGTGAAAATTTGAAGTAAAATACAAAGGGGTTCCCCTTTGAGTTTTTGGTGAAAAACTGAGGCAAAATGCAAAGGGCTACCCATTTGAGTTTTTGTGAAAAACCGAGGAAAAATGCAAAGGGGTTACCCCTTTGAGTTTTTTGTTAAAAACTGAGGCAAAATGCAAAGGGATACACCTTTGAGTTTTTGGTGAAAATTTGATGTAAAATACAAAGGGGTACCCTTTTGAGTTTTTGGTGACAAACTGAGGCAAAATGAAAAAGGCGCACCCCTTTGAGTTTTTGGTGGAAAACTAAGGTAAAATGCAATGGGATACCACCTTGAGTTTTTGTATGAAAAAACTGAGGCAAAAATGCAAAGGGGAACCCTTTTGAGTTTTTATTGAAAAAATGAGGCAAAATGCAATGGGATACCACCTTCAGTTTTTTTATGAAAAAACCGAGGCAAAAAATGCAACGGGGAACCCATTTTGAGTTTTTGTTGAAAAAATGAGGCAAAATGCAATGGGATACCACCTTGAGTTTTTTTGTTAAAAAACTAAGGCAAAAATGCAAAGGGGTACCCCTTTAAGTTTTTTGTGAAAAATTGAAGTAAAATACAAAGGGGTACCCCTTTGAGGTTTTGGTGAAAACTGAGGCAAAATGCAAAGGGCTACCCCTTTGAGTTTTTGCGAAAAACTGAGGAAAAATGCAAAGGGTTACCCCTTTGAGTTTTTGGTGAAAAACAGAGGCAAAATGCAAACGGATACACCTTTGAGTTTTTGGTGAAAACTTGATATAAAATACAAAGGGTTACCCTTTTGAGTTTTTGGTGACAAACTGAGGCAAAATTAAAAAGGGGCACCCCTTTGAGTTTTTGGTGGAAAACTAAGGCAAAATGCAATGGGATACCACCTTGAGTTTTTGTATTAAAAAACTGAGGCAAAAATGCAAAGGGGAACCCATTTAAGTTTTTGTTGAAAAAATGAGGCAAAATGCAATGGGATACCACATTGAGTTTTTTTGTGAAAAAACTGAGGCAAAAATGCAAAGGGGTACCCCTTTATGTTTTTTGTGAAAATTTGAAGTAAAATACAAAGGGGTTCCCCTTTGAGTTTTTGGTGAAAAACTGAGGCAAAATGCAAAGGGCTACCCATTTGAGTTTTTGTGAAAAACAGAGGAAAAATGCAAAGGGGTACCCCTTTGAGTTTTTTTTTAAAAACTGAGGCAAAATGCAAAGGGATACACCTTTGAGTTTTTGGTGAAAATTTGATGTAAAATACAAAGGGGTACCCTTTTGAGTTTTTGGTGACAAACTGAGGCAAAATGAAAAAGGCGCACCCCTTTGAGTTTTTGGTGGAAAACTAAGGCAAAATGCAATGGGATACCACCTTGAGTTTTTGTATGAAAAAACTGAGGCAAAAATGCAAAGGGGAACCCTTTTGAGTTTTTATTGAAAAAATGAGGCAAAATGCAATGGGATACCACCTTCAGTTTTTTTGTGAAAAAACTGAGGCAAAAAATGCAACGGGGAACCCATTTTGAGTTTTTGTTGAAAAAATGAGGCAAAATGCAATGGGATACCACCTTGAGTTTTTTTGTTAAAAAACTAAGGCAAAAATGCAAAGGGGTACCCCTTTAAGTTTTTTGTGAAAAATTGAAGTAAAATACAAAGGGGTACCCCTTTGAGGTTTTGGTGAAAACTGAGGCAAAATGCAAAGGGCTACCCCTTTGAGTTTTTGTGAAAAACTGAGGAAAAATGCAAAGGGTTACCCCTTTGAGTTTTTGGTGAAAAACAGAGGCAAAATGCAAACGGATATACCTTTGAGTTTTTGGTGAAAACTTGATATAAAATACAAAGGGTTACCCTTTTGAGTTTTTGGTGACAAACTGAGGCAAAATTAAAAAGGGGCACCCCTTTGAGTTTTTGGTGGAAAACTAAGGCAAAATGCAATGGGATACCACCTTGAGTTTTTGTATTAAAAAACTGAGGCAAAAATGCAAAGGGGTACCCCTTTATGTTTTTTGTGAAAATTTGAAGTAAAATACAAAGGGGTTCCCCTTTGAGTTTTTGGTAAAAATCTTAGGCAAAATGCAAAGGGCTACCCATTTGAGTTTTTGTGAAAAACCGAGGAAAAATGCAAAGGGGTACCCCTTTGAGTTTTTTGTTAAAAACTGAGGCAAAATGCAAAGGGATACACCTTTGAGTTTTTGGTGAAAATTTGATGTAAAATACAAAGGGGTACCCTTTTGAGTTTTTGGTGACAAACTGAGGCAAAATGAAAAAGGCGCACCCCTTTGAGTTTTTGGTGGAAAACTAAGGCAAAATGCAATGGGATACCACCTTGAGTTTTTGTATGAAAAAACTGAGGCAAAAATGCAAAGGGGAACCCTTTTGAGTTTTTATTGAAAAAATGAGGCAAAATGCAATGGGATACCACCTTCAGTTTTTTTGTGAAAAAACTGAGGCAAAAAATGCAACGGGGAACCCATTTTGAGTTTTTGTTGAAAAAATGAGGCAAAATGCAATGGGATACCACCTTGAGTTTTTTTGTTAAAAAACTAAGGCAAAAATGCAAAGGGGTACCCCTTTAAGTTTTTTGTGAAAAATTGAAGTAAAATACAAAGGGGTACCCCTTTGAGGTTTTGGTGAAAACTGAGGCAAAATGCAAAGGGCTACCCCTTTGAGTTTTTGCGAAAAACTGAGGAAAAATGCAAAGGGTTACCCCTTTGAGTTTTTGGTGAAAAACAGAGGCAAAATGCAAACGGATACACCTTTGAGTTTTTGGTGAAAACTTGATATAAAATACAAAGGGTTACCCTTTTGAGTTTTTGGTGACAAACTGAGGCAAAATTAAAAAGGGGCACCCCTTTGAGTTTTTGGTGGAAAACTAAGGCAAAATGCAATGGGATACCACCTTGAGTTTTTGTATTAAAAAACTGAGGCAAAAATGCAAAGGGGAACCCATTTAAGTTTTTGTTTAAAAATGAGGCAAAATGCAATGGGATACCACATTGAGTTTTTTTGTGAAAAAACTGAGGCAAAAATGCAAAGGGGTACCCCTTTATGGTTTTTGTGAAAATTTGAAGTAAAATACAAAGGGGTTCCCCTTTGAGTTTTTGGTGAAAAACTGAGGCAAAATGCAAAGGGCTACCCATTTGAGTTTTTGTGAAAAACAGAGGAAAAATGCAAAGGGGTACCCCTTTGAGTTTTTTGTTAAAAACTGAGGCAAAATGCAAAGGGATACACCTTTGAGTTTTTGGTGAAAATTTGATGTAAAATACAAAGGGGTACCCTTTTGAGTTTTTGGTGACAAACTGAGGCAAAATGAAAAAGGCGCACCCCTTTGAGTTTTTGGTGGAAAACTAAGGCAAAATGCAATGGGATACCACCTTGAGTTTTTGTATGAAAAAACTGAGGCAAAAATGCAAAGGGGAACCCTTTTGAGTTTTTGTTGAAAAAATGAGGCAAAATGCAATGGGATACCACCTTGAGTTTTTTTGTTAAAAAACAAAGGCAAAAATGCAAAGGGGTACCCCTTTAAGTTTTTTGTGTAAATTTGAAGTAAAATACAAAGGGGTACCCCATTGAGGTTTATGTGAAAACTGAGGCAAAATGCAAAGGGCTACCCCTTTGAGTTTTTGTGAAAAACTGAGGAAAAATGCAAAGGGTTACCCCTTTGAGTTTTTGGTGAAAAACAGAGGCAAAATGCAAACGGATACACCTTTGAGTTTTTGGTGAAAACTTGTTAAAAAATACAAAGGGGTACCCTTTTGAGTTTTTGGTGACAAACTGAGGCAAAATGAAAAAGGGGCACCCCTTTGAGTTTTTGGTGGAAAACTAAGGCAAAATGCAATGGGATACCACCTTGAGTTTTTGTATTAAAAAACTGAGGCAAAAATGCAAAGGGGTACCCCTTTAAGTTTTTTGTGAAAATTTGAAGTAAAATACAAAGGGGTACCCCTTTGAGGATTTGGTGAAAACTGAGGCAAAATGCAAAGGGATACACCTTTGAGTTTTTGGTGAAAATTTGATGTAAAATACAAAAGGGTACCCTTTTGAGTGTTTGGTGACAAACTGAGGCAAAATGAAAAAGGCGCACCCCTTTGAGTTTTTGGTGGAAAACTAAGGAAAAATGCAATGGGATACCACCTTGAGTTTTTGTGTGAAAAAACTGAGGAAAAAATGCAAAGGGGAACCCTTTTGAGTTTTTGTTGAAAAAATGAGGCAAAATGCAATGGGATACCACCTTGAGTTTTTTTGTGAAAAAACTGAGGCAAAAAATGCAACGGGGAACCCATTTTGAGTTTTTGTTGAAAAAATGAGGCAAAATGCAATGGGATACCACCTTGAGTTTTTTTGTTAAAAAACTAAGGCAAAAATGCAAAGGGGTACCCCTTTAAGTTTTTTGTGAAAAATTGAAGTAAAATACAAAGGGGTACCCCTTTGAGGTTTTGGTGAAAACTGAGGCAAAATGCAAAGGGCTACCCCTTTGAGTTTTTGTGAAAAACTGAGGAAAAATGCAAAGGGTTACCCCTTTGAGTTTTTGGTGAAAAACAGAGGCAAAATGCAAACGGATATACCTTTGAGTTTTTGGTGAAAACTTGATATAAAATACAAAGGGTTACCCTTTTGAGTTTTTGGTGACAAACTGAGGCAAAATTAAAAAGGGGCACCCCTTTGAGTTTTTGGTGGAAAACTAAGGCAAAATGCAATGGGATACCACCTTGAGTTTTTGTATTAAAAAACTGAGGCAAAAATGCAAAGGGGTACCCCTTTAAGTTTTTTGTGAAAATTTGAAGTAAAATACAAAGGGGTTCCCCTTTGAGTTTTTGGTAAAAATCTGAGGCAAAATGCAAAGGGCTACCCATTTGAGTTTTTGTGAAAAACCGAGGAAAAATGCAAAGGGGTACCCCTTTGAGTTTTTTGTGAAAAACTGAGGCAAAATGCAAAGGGATACACCTTCGAGTTTTTGGTGAAAATTTGATGTAAAATACAAAGGGGTACCCTTTTGAGTTTTTGGTGACAAACTGAGGCAAAATGAAAAAGGCAAACCCCTTTGAGTTTTTGGTGGAAAACTAAGGCAAAATGCAATGGGATACCACCTTGAGTTTTTGTATGAAAAAACTGAGGCAAAAATGCAAAGGGGAACCCATTTGAGTTTTTGTTGAAAAAATGAGGCAAAATGCAATGGGATACCACATTGAGTTTTTTTGTGAAAAAACTGAGGCAAAAATGCAAAGGGGTACGCCTTTAAGTTTTTTATGAAAATTTGAAGTAAAATACAAATGGGTTCCCCTTTGAGTTTTTTTGTGAAAAAAATGAGGCAAAAATGCAAAGGGGTACCCCTTTAAGTTTTTTGTGAAAATTTGAAATAAAATACAAAGGGGTACCCCTTTGAGGTTTTGGTGAAAACTGAGGCAAAATGCAAAGGGATACACCTTTGAGTTTTTGGTGAAAATTTGATGTAAAATACAAAGGGGTACCCTTTTGAGTTTTTGGTGACAAACTGAGGCAAAATGAAAAAGGCGCACCCCTTTGAGTTTTTGGTGGAAAACTAAGGCAAAATGCAATGGGATACCACCTTGAGTTTTTGTATGAAAAAACTGAGGCAAAAAATGCAACGGGGAACCCATTTTGAGTTTTTGTTGAAAAAATGAGGCAAAATGCAATGGGATACCACCTTGAGTTTTTTTGTTAAAAAACAAAGGCAAAAATGCAAAGGGGTACCCCTTTAAGTTTTTTGTGTAAATTTGAAGTAAAATACAAAGGGGTACCCCATTGAGGTTTATGTGAAAACTGAGGCAAAATGCAAAGGGCTACCCCTTTGAGTTTTTGTGAAAAACTGAGGAAAAATGCAAAGGGTTACCCCTTTGAGTTTTTGGTGAAAAACAGAGGCAAAATGCAAACGGATACACCTTTGAGTTTTTGGTGAAAACTTGTTAAAAAATACAAAGGGGTACCCTTTTGAGTTTTTGGTGACAAACTGAGGCAAAATGAAAAAGGGGCACCCCTTTGAGTTTTTGGTGGAAAACTAAGGCAAAATGCAATGGGATACCACCTTGAGTTTTTGTATTAAAAAACTGAGGCAAAAATGCAAAGGGGTACCCCTTTAAGTTTTTTGTGAAAATTTGAAGTAAAATACAAAGGGGTACCCCTTTGAGGATTTGGTGAAAACTGAGGCAAAATGCAAAGGGATACACCTTTGAGTTTTTGGTGAAAATTTGATGTAAAATACAAAAGGGTACCCTTTTGAGTGTTTGGTGACAAACTGAGGCAAAATGAAAAAGGCGCACCCCTTTGAGTTTTTGGTGGAAAACTAAGGAAAAATGCAATGGGATACCACCTTGAGTTTTTGTGTGAAAAAACTGAGGAAAAAATGCAAAGGGGAACCCTTTTGAGTTTTTGTTGAAAAAATGAGGCAAAATGCAATGGGATACCACCTTGAGTTTTTTTGTGAAAAAACTGAGGCAAAAAATGCAACGGGGAACCCATTTTGAGTTTTTGTTGAAAAAATGAGGCAAAATGCAATGGGATACCACCTTGAGTTTTTTTGTTAAAAAACTAAGGCAAAAATGCAATGGGATACCACCTTGAGTTTTTGTATGAAAAAACTGAGGCAAAAATGCAAAGGGGAACCCTTTTGAGTTTTTGTTGAAAAAATGAGGCAAAATGCAATGGGATACCACCTTGAGTTTTTTTGTGAAAAAACTGAGGCAAAAATGCAAAGGGGTACCCCTTTATGTTTTTTGTGAAAATTTGAAGTAAAATACAAAGGGGTACCCCTTTAAGGTTTATGTGAAAACTGAGGCAAAATGCAAAGGGCTACCCCTTTGAGTTTTTGTGAAAAACTGAGGAAAAATGCAAAGGGTTACCCCTTTGAGTTTTTGGTGAAAAACAGAGGCAAAATGCAAACGGATACACCTTTGAGTTTTTGGTGAAAACTTGTTAAAAAATACAAAGGGTTACCCTTTTGAGTTTTTGGTGACAAACTGAGGCAAAATGAAAAAGGGGCACCCCTTTGAGTTTTTGGTGGAAAACTAAGGCAAAATGCAATGGGATACCACCTTGAGTTTTTGTATTAAAAAACTGAGGCAAAAATGCAAAGGGGTACCCCTTTAAGTTTTTTGTGAAAATTTGAAGTAAAATACAAAGGGGTACCCCTTTGAGGTTTTGGTGAAAACTGAGGCAAAATGCAAAGGGATACACCTTTGAGTTTTTGGTGAAAATTTGATGTAAAATACAAAAGGGTACCCTTTTGAGTGTTTGGTGACAAACTGAGGCAAAATGAAAAAGGCGCACCCCTTTGAGTTTTTGGTGGAAAACTAAGGAAAAATGCAATGGGATACCACCTTGAGTTTTTGTGTGAAAAAACTGAGGAAAAAATGCAAAGGGGAACCCTTTTGAGTTTTTGTTCAAAAAATGAGGCAAAATGCAATGGGATACCACCTTGAGTTTTTTTGTGAAAAAACTGAGGCAAAAAATGCAACGGGGAACCCATTTTGAGTTTTTGTTGAAAAAATGAGGCAAAATGCAATGGGATACCACCTTGAGTTTTTTTGTTAAAAAACTAAGGCAAAAATGCAATGGGATACCACCTTGAGTTTTTGTGTGAAAAAACTGAGGCAAAAATGCAAAGGGGAACCCTTTTGAGTTTTTGTTGAAAAAATGAGGCAAAATGCAATGGGATACCACATTGAGTTTTTTTGTGAAAAAGCTGAGGCAAAAATGCAAAGGGGTACCCCTTTAAATTTTTTGTGAAAATTTGAAGTAAAATACAAAGGGGTTCCCCCTTGAGTTTTTGGTGAAAAACTGAGGCAAAATGCAAAGGGCTACCCATTTGAGTTTTTGTGAAAAACCGAGAAAAAATGCAATGGGCTACCCCTTCGAGTTTTTTGTGAAAAACTGAGGTAAAAAGCAAAGGGATACACCTTTGAGTTTTGGGTGAAAATTTGATGTAAAATACAAAGGGGTACCCTTCTGAGTTTTTGGTGACAAACTGAGGCAAAATGAAAAAGGCGCACCCCTTTGAGTTTTTGGTGGAAAACTAAGGCAAAATGCAATGGGATACCACCTTGAGTTTTTGTATGAAAAAACTGAGGCAAAAATGCAAAGGGGAACCCATTTGAGTTTTTGTTGAAAAAATGAGGCAAAATGTAATGGGATACCACATTGAGTTTTTTTGTGAAAAAACTGAGGCAAAAATGCAAAGGGGTACCCCTTTAAGTTTTTTGTGAAAATTTGAAGTAAAATACAAAGGGGTTCCCCTTTGAATTTTTGGTGAAAAACTGAGGCAAAATGCAAAGCGCTACCCATTTGAGTTTTTGTGAAAAACCGAGGAAAAATGCAAAGGGGTACCCCTTTGAGTTTTTTGTGAAAAACTGAGGCAAAATGCAAAGGGATACACCTTTGAGTTTTTGGTGAAAATTTGATGTAAAATACAAAGGGGTACCCTTTTGAGTTTTTGGTGACAAACTGAGGCAAAATGAAAAAGGCGCACCCCTTTGAGTTTTTGGTGGAAAACTAAGGCAAAATGCAATGGGATACCACCTTGAGTTTTTGTATGAAAAAACTGAGGCAAAAATGCAAAGGGGAACCCTTTTGAGTTTTTGTTGAAAAAATGAGGCAAAATGCAATGGGATACCACCTTGAGTTTTTTTGTGAAAAAACTGAGGCAAAAAATGCAACGGGGAACCCATTTTGAGTTTTTGTTGAAAAAATGAGGCAAAATGCAATGGGATACCACCTTGAGTTTTTTTGTTAAAAAACTAAGGCAAAAATGCAAAGGGGTACCCCTTTAAGTTTTTTGTGTAAATTTGAAGTAAAATACAAAGGGGTACCCCTTTGAGGTTTATGTGAAAACTGAGGCAAAATGCAAAGGGCTACCCCTTTTTGTTTTTGTGAAAAACTGAGGAAAAATGCAAAGGGTTACCCCTTTGAGTTTTTGGTGAAAAACAGAGGCAAAATGCAAACGGATACACCTTTGAGTTTTTGGTGAAAACTTGTTAAAAAATACAAAGGGTTACCCTTTTGAGTTTTTGGTGACAAACTGAGGCAAAATTAAAAAGGGGCACCCCTTTGAGTTTTTGGTGGAAAACTAAGGCAAAATGCAATGGGATACCACCTTGAGTTTTTGTATTAAAAAACTGAGGCAAAAATGCAAAGGGGTACCCCTTTAAGTTTTTTGTGAAAATTTAAAGTAAAATACAAAGGGGTACCCCTTTGAGGTTTTGGTGAAAACTGAGGCAAAATGCAAAGGGATACACCTTTGAGTTTTTGGTGAAAATTTGATGTAAAATACAAAAGGGTACCCTTTTGAGTGTTTGGTGACAAACTGAGGCAAAATGAAAAAGGCGCACCCCTTTGAGTTTTTGGTGGAAAACTAAGGAAAAATGCAATGGGATACCACCTTGAGTTTTTGTGTGAAAAAACTGAGGAAAAAAATGCAAAGGGGAACCCTTTTGAGTTTTTGTTGAAAAAATGAGGCAAAATGCAATGGGATACCACCTTGAGTTTTTTTGTGAAAAAACTGAGGCAAAAAATGCAACGGGGAACCCATTTTGAGTTTTTGTTGAAAAAATGAGGCAAAATGCAATGGGATACCACCTTGAGTTTTTTTGTTAAAAAACTAAGGCAAAAATGCAAAGGGGTACCCCTTTAAGTTTTTTGTGTAAATTTGAAGTAAAATACAAAGGGGTACCCCTTTGAGGTTTATGTGAAAACTGAGGCAAAATGCAAAGGGCTACCCCTTTTTGTTTTTGTGAAAAACTGAGGAAAAATGCAAAGGGTTACCCCTTTGAGTTTTTGGTGAAAAACAGAGGCAAAATGCAAACGGATACACCTTTGAGTTTTTTGTGAAAACTTGTTAAAAAATACAAAGGGTTACCCTTTTGAGTTTTTGGTGACAAACTGAGGCAAAATGAAAAAGGGGCACCCTTTTGAGTTTTTGGTTGAAAACAAGCAACATGAAATGGGATACCACCTTGAGTTTTTGTATGAAAAAACTGAGGCAAAAATGCAAAGGGGAACCCATTTGAGTTTTTGTTGAAAAAATGAGGCAAAATGCAATGGGATACCACCTTGAGTTTTTTTGTGAAAAAACTGAGGCAAAAATGCAAAGGGTACCCCTTTAAGTTTTTTGTGAAAATTAGAAGTAAAATACAAAGGGGTTCCCCTTTGAGTTTTTGGTGAAAAACTGAGGCAAAATGCAAAGGGCTACCCATTTGAGTTTTTGTGAAAAACCGAGGAAAAATGCAAAGGGGTACCCCTTTGAGTTTTTTGTGAAAAACTGAGGCAAAATGCAAAGGGATACACCTTTGAGTTTTTGGTGAAAATTTGATGTAAAATACAAAGGGGTACCCTTTTGAGTTTTTGTGACAAACTGAGGCAAAATGAAAAAGGGGCACCCCTTTGAGTTTTTGCTGGAAAACTAAGGCAAAATACAATGGGATACCACCTTGAGTTTTTGTGTGAAAAAACTGAGGCAAAAATGCAAAGGGGAACCCTTTTGAGTTTTTGTTGAAAAAATGAGGCAAACTGCAATGGGATACCACATTGAGTTTTTTTGTGAAAAAACTGAGGCAAAAATGCAAAGGGGTACCCCTTTAATTTTTTTGTGAAAATTTGAAGTAAAATACAAAGGGGTTCCCCCTTGAGTTTTTGGTGAAAAACTGAGGCAAAATGCAAAGGGCTACCCATTTGAGTTTTTGTGAAAAACCGAGAAAAAATGCAATGGGCTACCCCTTCGAGTTTTTTGTGAAAAACTGAGGTAAAAAGCAAAGGGATACACCTTTGAGTTTTGGGT
>JBBPFJ010000210.1:0-21461 GCA_037975025.1 Excoecaria agallocha
ACACGAATACCAATACCTATTGCTAATTGAAATGATAGGTAAATAGCTGTGGCTAAAGAATAAAATGAAGGTAATGATAAAAGTAAAAGTAAAGTTAAGAGTTTAGTAACAAAGACCAATGGTTACCAAAATATGAATAAGTAATATGAATTCTGATAACTGAAATATAAGAACAATGTTAATTAGAAGCATAAATTATGCAATTGTGTTTGTTCTTGGGAAATTCTTGGATTAGTAGTCATCACTGGGCATATTTAATGCTCAACACGTAGTGTTTACTGCGTGCAAGTTCTGGAGTGTTGCGGGAGCACAGTACATTGAAGGTCCAGATCGAAAGAGAAGATTTATGTGTTAGTTGGTTTATGCTTTTGGCATGTATATACCTAAACGATTAAGGTAAACTTTGAATTGTATTTTGAATGTATTCTTGTCTATAATGGATGAATGGCTAGTATAAGTTTTTGATATGATGGTTGGTGTTTGTTTTGAATTGTCTGTAAGACTATGGTTTGTTTTTGGAATTATTGTAAAAGTATTTTCGAGAGGTTTGAATTGTTCGGTGGAAAAAAAAACTTACCGATTTCGGATAAGTTCGCATCGAAAAAGACTGTTTCCGAGTAGGGTGTGACAGTTTCTCTATCTCTGTTGTGGCCCTGCAGGGTCCACATCCCGTGTCTCCGGTTTGAAGTTTTCTGTCGGGTCCGAAACTAGGGGCAAAATGAAAATAATATGAGAAAATATGAAAAAGAAGTTAAAAATATTAATTAAAGGTGAAAAAGGACTAATTTGTAAGAAAAAAAGTTTAGGGGCAAAATTATAATTTTTTCTAAAAGGAAAAAGTTAAGTAAATTAATTAAAAATTGCTTAATTAAGGATAAGACAATTAATTAATGGCTAAAAACATATTAAAATGAAGTTCTATAGTCAATAAGGACTAAAATGAAATTTTGCTTAAAAATATGTAACTAAGTACAAAATTAAGGTTAAGTACTTTAATTAATAATTTAGATGTTAAAAATAAGCATAAAAGGCTAAATTTGTAAATTAACAAGAAAAATGGACTAAATTGAAAAAGGTAAAAGTTTGAATGAAATATGCAATTTGTTAAGAAATAAAACATTTAAAGAATAAAAGTGTTATAGCAATTTAAAAATGTTAATTAAAAAGAAAAAAATGTTATTGACTTTTCTTGATAAATTAATATGAAGAATTGTTGCATATTGCACTATTTTGAGTTGAGTATAGAAAATATTTAGATTGTTAGTCACCACTGGACATGTCAATGCTCAGCACGTAGTTATGACTGTCGTGAGGTACGCAGGAGCGGGAGCAGAAATATTCTCTGAAGGACTTCTTCGACTAAAGTAGAGTTTTTGACTATTGTGGCATGTATATATATGAACATGTTACTTATGGTGTTGTATGATGTAATAACTTTGAAATTGATATTTTGGACTATAATATGTCATTACCTGTTGATGTATATGAGACTTAGTGGGCGAATCGGAATATGTGTGATTGATCTAGTTGAATGGTTTGGATATAAATGCTTGATATGATATATATATAAGTGATTGTTGTGCCTCTGAGAGACTGTAGGTATTGTTTGCTTTTCAGGGGTTAGAGCAATTTATAGTCGTTATATTATCAAAATTTTAATTAATGCATAGTAACTTGGACAGTTACAGGTCATCGGCGATTGGTAATTAAGATAATTAATTACTGGAATAAGTTGGAAAAAAAAATTTTCGGCTTGCGGGATACCATAACAGTGTTTAGTATGTTATGGGTGTTACATCATTGCCCTCATCTGAGTCTCCATTCTCCTGCTTATTTCTAGGATTGACTATTTTTGTACTTGTAGCCCGAGCCTTTTCTTCCAAATATTCTCTCTTAGTTTCAATGGCAAAATCCTTGAGAGATTTTCAATCTTTTAAGCCTTTTATTTTATGCCCATCTCTTAGGTAGGGACTGGCATTTTGAATAAATAATCTGATCTGATAGGCAGTCCCAGGTTTCGCTTCATCTCCATCATCCTGTTCCTCCATTGGGTAAGGTACTCATGAAAGGCTTCCTCTGGTTTTTGATGTAGCAACTCTAGATCCTTTAGGGTCACCTTTAGTCTTGTGCTACAATCATATTGATTCAAGAATTCCTATGTTCATAAATTCAAATCCTTTTTGCTTTTGTAATCTAATTTGTGGTACAAGTCAAAAGCAGGGCCTGTTAGATTAAGGCAAATGTACTTGATCTTTTATTTTTAGTTAAGGTTATCCCGTTCATGGCTAATGTGTATTGCTTGATATGTGTTGAAGTGTAACACCCTTAACACTCAGATTAGACGGAACAGTGCAACAGGTCGGAATTTTTTTTTAAACCAACTTAAATTCCTTTTTTACTTCCATTATTAAACTCTTAGTTTCTACTTGATGCTGACCTAATACTGTCCAAGGTTACTATTCACTTTACAAAAATCCGGCAATATTACATCTGTAATTCTAACTAGCCCCCTGAAAAGCAGACAATACCACAGTCTCTCAGAGGCACAACAATACAAACATTAACATTTCATTCATCCAGAAAAATCAATCAAACAGTTAATACGTCATACATACTGAATTAAACTCATCTCGTGACTGACTTCATATATATACACATAACAATATACAAATTTTGATAAATAATTCTTTCCTACCTCTCTACGACCTTTATCTCATATATATATACATGCCAATATAGAACTTCTAAACCATATTCCTGCTTTCTCAAACTTGCTCCTCCGCAAATAAAAGCTCCACGCACTCTTCGGTACCTGCACGCAGTAAACACTACGTGCTGAGCACTAAACATGCTCAGTGGTGACTATGAATCGAAATTTCCCAGCAAGTATAATTGCGATACTTAGACTAAATTTCATTTATTTCTTATCAAAACACTTTTAAATATTTTTAACATTATTAAAATTTTGTTAAATTTTCCACTAAGGTCCTACATCTTTCAACCATTTACAAAAATATCCTTTTTACAACTTAATTACAAAATTTTCATTATTTTTCTTCTTTTTCATTCTTTGTTTTGCTTTTGGCATAATTAGAAATTTATTATCCTCAACTTTGACTTTACAAGTAGGGTTTCTTATTTAATCATTCAGATACAATTGTCATTTAATTTTACATTTTATACTATCAATTGCCACTAATATGGCAACTTCGAATTTAGTTCTCAATTTCTGCAATTTACTTCTATAATTACCCTTGTTACGATTTTGTCATTGGTTCCTTTTACTTTTACTTTAACTTTGTCAATTATTTACCAAATATAATTATTAATACTTTTAACATTCAATATCAAGTAATCTCATTACTTTAGTAAACTTTTTCATTGAGTCTTAAATCTTTTATTTAATTACATAAAGTCCCCTTTTTACACGCTTTTATTGCGAAATTGCTATATTTACATTTTTAATTACAATGTTATCATTAATCTGTTCATTTTTACTTTTCGTTTGTCTTTTGGCTTACGAAATTTTTATTTTATTCTTGTTCAAACTTTTTATTCAATATTTCATTTTGGTCCTTAATCTGTCAGTTAATTATAAGATTACCATTTTTTAACTTTAATTATAATATTGGCATTATTTCACTAATTTTTCACTTTCAAATTATTAATTGGCATACCATATGTCAATTGGTTATCATTTTGACATTTTTCATATGAAATTTTACTTTAGTCCCTTTTTCCTTATAACTTTAATTAACCTTTCAATTTAGTCCAAAATTTTCCATTTGTTTTCAAAATTGCCCCTTTTTACTTAATATTTATAAAATTGCCATTATTTTACTTTATTTTCATTTTTATCTTATAATTTCATTTATTAATCATCTATTATTCCTAATTTTTATTTATTTTGTGTAAAATTATATTTTGGTCCCTGGTATTGCAAAAATTTGATTTTTACACTGTGGAAACACCAAATTACCATTTTACCCTTATTACTTAGTTCTTATTCATAATTACTTATTTATTACCAACTTTGGCAAAATTACCATTTTGCCTCTGAACTCTTTATTTTCTTCTCTTAGGTCCTTTTTCCAATTTAACTTTATTTTAACCCTCTCAATGTAAAATTACTTTTTAATCCCTGTATTATACAAAAATTCATTTTTAGACTGTTCGATCATTAATTTACTATTTTACTCTTGCAAATCATTTTCTTATCACTTTTACTCATTAAGTGCAAATTTTGAGAAAATTACAATTTTGACCCTAAACTTTTCATTTCTTTCAATTAGGCCATTTTCTCTTTTAGCTTCCCTTTTTTGCATTTTTAACTTATTTTCATTATAATGCCCCTATATAATCTTGACAGAAATTTCTCAGATAGGATATACGGGATGTGGACCCCACAGGGCTACCAGACAGACTGAAAAATGATCCCAAGGAACCAAGTCTCACAGATTAGATATCAAAACAGACAGATACTATGAAGATCGGATATCCTACCATAGCAAAACAAGTCATCATGACTTGCACCGCGGTACAAAGTATCCCTTATGGCTAGCCAATTATATTCTGAGCAAGACTTTCACTGCCTGACTACTATTACGGGCGAAAATCACTTATTTTCAAAATAATTTTTTTTTCAGTTTTTAACAGTTGCAAATTCCTTCGAACATTTTTCAGATTTTTAAACAATTTTCATTACTTTTTTCAAACAATACTTTTTATCAGTCAATTTTCTTTTTGTACTTTGACTGTTCAGCAGTTTTATCCTTTTTATTTTTCTGACAGTCACTTTTTCAATGCTTTACACACTGTTTGTGAATTATGTCATCATAATTTACCACTTTCTCATTAATTTATGAATTATTCTTTAATAATTCAGTTTTAATTCACATTTCAGACTTTTAACAGTTTCTTACTTTTTCTGTCCAGTAACACGATCGTTCAGAGTTGTCAATACTTTTATACGATTTGTGAATTATCCTAATATAATTCACCATTTCTTATCAAATTATGACTTATTTCTCAATAATTCATTATAGTCACTCTACATATTAAACCTTTTTACTGCCATTTCTACATAAACATACTAACCGATCAATCTTTTCATCATTTTCAGATAATTTATGAATTATATCAATATAATTTAACACTTTTCACTCAAATTTTGGATTATAATTCAATAACTCAATAAATTCATTTTATACATATTCAAATATTTTCTCTAAAATATTCAAATGAATTTTCATAACTTCTACAAAAATTCATGGACACATATTTTACTTATTTAATGAATTATTTCCCTAAAATTCATTATTTTCATAAGTTACATAATTCATTAATTATTTCAAAAATATTCAAATAATTCTCATAAATTCTCTAAAAATTTGTGGACATATAAATTTATATTCATTATCATTTTGAAGCATAAATCATAAAAAATTACCAAAAAACACTTTGTTTTTCCTTAAGCATAAATTCGGCCACTAAAGGAATTTATTCCTAAAAAATCATTTCAATCAATTTAAGTCTACAATTAGGTTTATTTAAGGTCCAATTGCATTACTATAAAATCAATTTCAATTATTCATACAAATTTCATAATTTTCCTAAGTTACATAAAGGAAAATTATACTAATTCAAGGGAAATAGTTAGATTTCATAGTCACTTACCTTTTTTTCATGCTTTAGCTTCTTTAGGCTTCCTTTTCCATGCCTTAAACCAAGGAAATCCATCCATCACCATGAAGGATCAAAGGAGGCCAAATTCTTCATCAAAGAAAACACCATGATTTCAATCTTTTTAGCTCAAATTAACTACAAAAATGGATTCTATGCACCTAAAACTACTTATAGGTACCCTTAAATAAATTTAAAACCTTGAAAATCCCTTACCTCATTTTGACCCCTAAGCCTTTCCCTCTTGATTTCTGTTGCTTGCTTCCTTCAAATCAAAGGCTCAAGACTTGATTAATCATCTAGAGGGATAGAACTATGGTTAGGATGCTTGAATTTCCAAGAAAATTTGATGAGATTTTGAAGAAATCTTAAGAGAAGGGAGAAGGAGGTGTCTTGGCCATAGGAGGGGCTGAAGAAGAAGGTAGTGTAACGCCCTAAAAATTTGGATTGATTATAGTTGGTAAATAGTACCTTTTGGTACTAGATTGCAGGGGTCAATTATGAAGATTCTAATATAAGTTAGTATTATTTTTGGATTTTAATTTAATAATTATTAATTAAAATATATTATGAAAATTAATATAAAATAATAATAATAATGTTGAAAGGTAAGATTTAAAAAAGAATTGTGTGGTTGAAATTTAAAGAGGAAAAAGAAAAGAGTAATAGTGGGATAAAAATGAAAAGAAAGTTGAATGTGTGGTTAAAAATTAGAAAAAAAATAGAAAAAGCAATTAAAAGAAAGAGAAATCGGGTGGGAGAGGGAGGAGGAAGGGGAAGAGGCTGTGATGGCCTTGGTCCCATCGGCTGGCTGCCATTCACAACACCGATGAGGAGGCTCCGATCGTTGCTGTCGTCGTTCTCCGTTCACCCCTTTTCCCCCCAAGCACTGTTCTCCTTGGCTCCTTCTTCTTTCGATTTTCCCCCCATCACCATCGTGGCTTCTTTCTCTTTTTTTCGGTGGTTATCGACGGCGGTTGAGGGAGCTGATGGCATCAGTGGGATCCCGAGGCTGAGGCAGCTCCTTCGGTTGCTGTCGCTCCTCCACACTCGTCGGCAGCAGGGAGATCGGCGATGGTGAGGGCGGGATCTTCAAGCTCCGATCCTAATAAATGATGGCAGCGTTGGGGCGTGTGAACATCGCCTGAAAGTTGTCGGTGCCTTGATATACCAGCGGTGTCTTTCCGGCAAGTCTCCAACGAGGCAGTATGGAGAGGGCATTCTGGGCTTTGACTTTACGGTATGAAAACTATGTTAACAATTTGATTTCATGTATAATTTTGAAGTAAGATTTGGTTACCCTTTTTGCTATTATGGACAGAAAAATTTAGGTTTGTATGACTGAGATTATACAAGTATCCATCAATAGATTTAGTTTAATTGAACTATATTGTGCAGCATAATTGTTAGTTTATAAATGAAATAGAAATTGTATGACTGTAAGGAATTTCATTGAGATCTATTTGATTCAATCAAATTGGTTCGATTCGATAACTACCGATATTCTCGAAAAATTTATTTTTTTATACCAAAATATTCTACATGGAATTTCATTGAGATCTGCAAAATCTGATAATTTTTGAAGTCCATTTATTATTTTTAAAAATTTATACAAAATCAAGTCACATTCCCTACTAGGGAAATTGACTCGCTAGCTTTTTCGTATTTTTGACTTTTGGAGGCCTATTTGACCTCGATGTCACTTCAAATTTCAATCCCGGACTCACCATGGCCAATATTATCTAATGGTCAAATAAAATATTTTTCACTTTCGGGTCCAATTTACAGTCCGATAATCCTATTTACCACCGAAATTTACTGTTCACGGCTAAGTCGGTGTTGAGGCCATTACATGAAGGGTCAGAAGTAACATCAAATTTGGGTAAATATGGCATCTTGAATCTTTAAGGGAGCATATATTGACTTTCCAAGTCTTTATCATCTGGGCTAATTCCTTTACCAACTGATAAAACCCGGGCTAAGGCCTATATCTTTTCTTTTATCTTTTTCAAAATTGGATCTTCTACTTTAGGTGCCTTACTTTTCGAAACCTGAGTCACTGTGGGCTCTTTTTCCTCTTCAGAGATAAAATTCTCTTCAGTTGCAACACCCTTATCCTTTATCTGCTCAACAAGAATAGCTGTGGACGCAGGACCTTTAAAATCGATGGCTAAATGAGGTGTCACAGCAATAGCAGTGGCAAAGGTGCCTCTAACAGTGGTTGATTCTTTGTGTGCAAAGGGAAATGCTAAAGGCTGCTATCCAGCAGGCTGTACTAAAGTGGACATCATTTTAGTTATCGTAGCCCTCATCCTCTTTTCAAATTCATCTATTCTTCTGTCTAACTTTTGACTATTGAGAGTTTTCATCTATGATGGTTCTGTCATGTCTATAGCTCTTGAAGCTGACTTGAGGATACCGAGCAAACTTAAATCTACCTTTGATTATGATTCTGCTTTCGACTATCCTGAATGAAGCTCTCTAACAAAGTGACCATTGAAACCCTTAAACCACCTAGATATGTGATTTAGAATGACTGAAAAAAGTCAAAAGGTTAAAGTGATGCATGATACACGAACATGCTAGACACATGATACATGGCATACATGTGATGCATGAATATAAATACGTTATGATGCATGGCATGCAAATAAGATATACACATTTTCATGGAAAAAAGGATTAGCATACGTGTTTTACATTGTTATATTAATTATCATTATTTGTTTGCACACAAAATGAGATGCATGCTCATACACAATCATGCATATAAGATTCACACATTTTAGTTTACATTTATATTTTAGGTTGCAATTTATGCAAGCAGAAATTATGCACAGGGGGAGATGCACATACATCGAAAAAAGAAATCTATAAATACACATTTTGTTGGCTATTATTGTTAATTTATAATTAATTAGAAATGTGTGTATATATATATATATATATATAGGAGGTCGTACTGTCTTTTTTCTAGATAGGATTAACTCATAGGTTAACAGAAAATCTGAGTAGAACGACTATTCAAAAATACTGTTCAATCTCATCGGACTCTATAAATAGCAGGTTCATTTCTATAATATGCATACTTCTTCTCTCTCTAAGTTAAATATATACTCTCTCTAAATAGCTTTTCTCCTCAATGCTAACTTAAGTATCAGAATGTTAACGATTGAACAACCAAACAAGCACTTTTTGCAGTTCTTATCTACTTTAGTCTGATCGGAATTCGCTCTCATGATCATCGATCCTCTCCTTTTCTACATGGAAACTTCTCCCTCATTCATGAAATTTTATGATTTATCAATTACTTTTGTTTCGGTGCGCACATATATGGAATATAAGGAAAATGTGCAATTAATATTTCTTAAACTTAAAAAAAGAATCACTTAAAAACATAATAATGAAAAAATAAAAAATCACATTTAAAGTGAAACTTGTGGAACCAATTTTTTTTTTTTTTCTTTTTGTGTCCCTGAATCTTACTCCAGCATCGTTAGGGAACCAAAGCAAAACTTAGTAGAGAAGGGATAGTAACTAGTAAGGCAGTTTTTACCATTGGTTCATGAATTATAACCCCTAATTTTTAATAGGTAAACATCGTACCCCATACTCGAAGAAAATAAGAAATGCCCCCCAAAAAATATATATATAATATTTTTTTTTCTTACCTTCTATTTCACATTTAGTTTATTTGAATAACATGTGTAATGGAGTGTGATTTGATGTGCCAATATGCACACACGCACTTGCACCGTTAAATTCAGTGTTTTTACTTAATTGTTAACTCATCGAATTAACATTCATATATAAATGCATTAAAATACTTAGCTCATA
The DNA here is from genome assembly GCA_037975025.1 of Excoecaria agallocha. NCBI lineage: Eukaryota > Viridiplantae > Streptophyta > Magnoliopsida > Malpighiales > Euphorbiaceae > Excoecaria > Excoecaria agallocha. Next base: position 9,520 of record JBBPFJ010000210.1, read on the forward strand.
TTAAATGAAAATTTTGAAATTTTACATGCATATTATTTGAAATATATAAACATATTTATATATTTTTTTATTTTTATTCTATTAAATAATTAAATACATTTATTCATATTGAATTGACTATATATATATATAAGGGGGGCAAATGAGTTGATTTAAGGTCCTGCCAAAATGTAAAACTATTTATTGAAATCTAATCCATTTAGAACCCATAAAAATAGGCAAATCTATGGTCGGAACTAAATCTATGCTACTAACACATTTACCACCTCTGTCAAATCCTATTTTATTGGAAATTCGGTCTTTTAGTTTGTCCATGAATATGAAGCTAAGATTCTGCCATGAATTCAAGCTTATTCCTAAACTTAATATGCTAGCTTCTAGTTCTATGTGTCGCCTAAGCCATAATGCAGGAAAGAAAAATCTGATATAAAATGCTGATTTTCGTTGTTATCTGCTATCGGAAAAATTCATCGCGATAGAAGAAAATAATTCTTCACGTTGAAGGAAAACTTCATGACTGCCATTTAGATTTTGAATAAATGGTTGAAATTTCTTCTAAGTTTTAGTCTTTTTACCATTCATCAAGTCTTGATATTGTGTATATCAATATAATTAATTATTTTTTCAATGATTATTTTTGTATATCAATATTGTGTGAGTTATAAATATATGGCTGTGGATTTGACAGTCAGTAATTATCTGTTTTGCTCCACTGCTACAATAAATCTTGTATTTATATATTCAAAAAAAATTATTTTTTCAACTACTAACATTTTTCTAAGATTTATAGTTTTATAATGCTTAAATTGAGATAATAAGTCTGACTGTGGCCATGCTTGATTGAGGCATTTGATGGCTTCGGTGAGTTCATGTCATTTTAAACATTGGCAAAATATGGCGATTCAGGGCAATTTTCAAAGTCAAAATACGTTCGATTGATATTGAAACTGTAAAAATGGGCATTACATACAATTTTTGAAAAAATTAATTGTAGACATTTGATTGCTTCGGTGCCAATGGCTTCGGTGAGAGCATGTGATTCTAATGCACAGAGAACTAGAAGCCCAGGTTCAAATTCAAAACCCACTGCCCAGGTTCAAATTCAAAACGCGCTTGAGTACCAAAATGCCCCCAACTTCCCTCTCATTTCCTGCTCCTATTAGCTAGGGTTTTACATACTCCAATTTGATCATCAACCTTTCTCAGCAAATCACAAGGTTTAACTCATCAATTGCACTCACCAAGCCATTCAATTTTTCAATTTCCAACTCTGTTTTTGCTCTGATTTCAGTTATCAACATGAACAGAAATGCGAACCCAGACGCTTTACAATCCATGCTAAAAGAATCCATTAATCGTTTTTTAACCGAATACCAAAGAGGCGCAACCGATTTTTCAAATTTCACCTCTATATTCTCCCGCTTTCTGCAGAATTTACCCGATCCACCCCTCGATATCGTCTGGTTTTACTCCGCTTTAACTTTTCACTCCTCCAAATTTACTGCTCAACACTCTTCAAACCCGATATTGATAGCTAAGGACTTGTTTCAGCTACTAGTTTCATGTTCTTCTTCATGCAATGCGGTTGAGAAGATAGCTGCACTTGCTCCTGTAATTTATGAGCTAAATAGTTTAGTTTCTAAAGAAGAAGGCTGGACAAGGGAGACCGAGAGTTTATTAGAAGTAATTGTTAGTTATATGAGCATTTGCTGCGGTGCTAATTTCGAAGAAGTCGATGAATTTGGGGAACTGGGGAGTTGTTTTGTTGATTTGGTACGGGTATGGACGGTTGAAAGAATTGGGGAGAGTTGTAAATTGAGCAAGGAATTGAGGATGTTTTTTCCACTTGTTAGTGATGGAATTTGCAAAGAAATGGTCAGCGAGGGATGTGAAGTTGGGTACTTGGCCGGGATTGTGATGACTGAAGCTTTCTTGTTGAGATTGTGCTTGAAGTTCGGCTCGGACATTTCAAGAGTGGAGTTGAAGAAAGAATTGCGTGGCTTGGTAGTTCAGATGATGACTGCATTTAGAAGTTTTTACTTCGTGGGTAAGAACTGATCTCTGTTATTTGGACGATGGTCAATGTTCATTCTGAATTTTTTTTTGGCTGATATATATATATAGCAATTGTGTTAATCTCGTCATGTGATTGTAATATATTAGGGCTCGCTTAGATTTAGCTTTCACTTATTATTGATTAATTGTTTTTTCCAATGGCAGACGTCCTTCTCAGGATGCTGCTGGAGCCAATCTTATCTGTTATCTCCCTGCTGGTCCGTCTTTTCCCTTTTAATTCATCATGCTTTTATTTATTTTTCATATTGCTTCAATCTTTTAACTCTATAATAGACAGTAGAATTTGCTAGTTACACTGACCGGAAAGTAAATTCTAGCGATTTTAGCAGTTTGTCTTAACAAGAAGCGGTATTCTCCACCGCAACAGGCAACTTCAAAAGGTTTTGAAAATAAGAGAGTGATACACTATTCTAATCATGGAGGATATTTGTGAAAATATACGTTAAAACATTAAAAATCTGTAAACGTTAAAAACTTCATACTTGAGAATTCCATAAGCTTTAACTCTTTTGCGAGTCTTGAATAATTCAGGGCTGAGCATGTGTTATTTAGCTTCATTTCACAGGCCATAGGCTATAGAATAACCTTGATTCAAGTTATGCTGTTGCAACTTTCAAAGGTTGCTATGCATCAGAATTGTGTCACTCAACAAGAGCTAAATCGAATGACTTTTATGTTTCATGTTTAAATCGAATGACTTTTATGTTTCATGTTATACTGTTAGCAAAGACCTTAGGTAGGTCATGCTATGGCATAAGGCTGTTTAGTTTCATCCTGTGAAGTTTCATTCAGTTGAAAAAGGTTTTCTTGAGCAACTGAAAGTGATATATTTTCCATGTCTCAGAATTCTAAAGATGAAGTGTTTTTGCGAGAAGTCCTCTATGATGTTGCATTAATGGAATATTCCTTTCTTGGTCCTCAAAAGGGGATTCATCTACCTGAAGGATGCTTGAAAAATCTTGCTATAACATGGCTGTTAGCTGCTGACAATGCTGTACAATTTCTCGGGTAAGGGATTAAAGATTGAGGAGGTGATGCAGGAAATGTTTTTTACAACATCTCATCTGAAATGTTTTGTGATTTGATTGTCCATAGGAAATATGGCAAACAAATCAAGGTGAATTCTTTTGTTCAATCCCTCTCTGAATCTTATCTTTTATCTGAATTGATCAACTGGGTCACAAATCAGCCAGGCATACAGAGCAGAACAAGTAAACCCGAGGTTTCTAGTCCTCTATCTCTCATCAGTGAGTTCTTCTTTTATCTGTGCCCTTTTGGTTTTCCAACTTATGTGTCAGGTCTTTAGCACCTCTTGCGCTCTCTTGTCTGGTTATGATTCTCAGAAAGCATGTAATGATATGGAGAGGCTCTGTCGTTTCATTGTTAGAGTGGAGGATTAAATTACTTGACCAGCTGTCCTTCTGGCTACGCTGTGACATCGTCTTCTGTACTGATTCATGTCCCACTGTCGTTTCTATTTCTTGGGTAGGAGCTACACAGAGAGGAGCTGCCCATTTTGCAAGTCTTTTCTATTTTCATACATTTTTATAGCTTTGTTAATCAATTATATTATTGGATTTATGGAGTGTTTTGATTTCCAGATTGGCTACTGACTCTTGAAGATCAAGGGGTAAGAGTATTTGATAGTGACATCTCCAAGTTACATGCAAAAGCCATTGCCTCTAAATCAAGAATAGAGTATGGGCTCTTTGTAGTTAAATCAGATTCTAATGGTGATAACGAGAGTAAGGAGGAAGAAAAAGTTGACGGTGATGTAAAGATGGTTGACTACGACGAGAATACGTTATTTGTTGCTTCTGGAGTTCTGAAAACTACAGCAACTAATGGGACAAAGAAACGCAAAGAAGGGATAAAAGATGAAGGGGATAAACAAGTTAAGTTTGTCAGATGTTATCTCAATGACGATTCAATGAAGGAGAAGGTTCCACCATTTGACGATGATGATGCTTCGAGTATTGGGAGCAAGGTGGACGATCCATCCTCTGATGGAAACGTTGAATATATGGAGCATTAGGGGGGATTGGGTGAATGATCCTTGGTTACTACTGTATGCATCACTTTTGTGCCACTAGAGAACTAGAAGCAGCTTTTTCTGATTGTTGCCCCGAAAGACTTCGACTTGGAGAACAAAAACGCCGGCAACCGACTTCCCAGTAGCTTTTCCGTTGCAAAATTTACATGTTACGTGCAGATATCATCTGTAAGATATTGAAATTGAAGTTATGTTTGCGACTTGGTATGCAAACCTGTGATCATAGATTACTGGTGGTTTAATCTCATTGTTGTAGCTGGAAATTTCAAATTTTGGCATTTAATAATGCCAATTCTACTCAACAGTTGTTCTTTTGTTATCTTAATCATCATCATCATCATCTAAACCTTAACCTTGAACCTGGAAAAGTTTCGACGCAAGCTAAATGCATGCCGAAGTTACATATATCCATTCAAACAGGTTTCTTTGGAACACTTGTCCTTGCATGCCGAAGTTACATATATCCATTCAAACAGGTGTCTTTGGAATACTTGTCCTTGATTATGGATTATTCAAATTTGGGGTACGGACTATATATGGGGGTGGCCCATTTCAAGAATAGCATAAGATTAATTTTAAAAACTTTAGGATTTAGATGCCACTCTCATATTAAGTTATTTAAGCATATAAATATTGTTTTCTCATAAATGGAAGACAGAAAAAAGAAAAATATCATTGATGAGCAGGAATCCTGAGAGTGGGCAATAGAAAAGCCTACCGACACATTTGCTAGATCGGGCATCACATTCCTTGTTATATATATATATATATATATATACGTGTGTTATTATTCAAGTCTAATGCATTAAATTCAAATCCAAAAATAAAATTAAACTTATTAAAAATGAAAAAAAAAAAGAAAGATGAATGGATATGTGAAAGGGGAGCCGTGGTACCTTATCGTATGCGATTGGTTGGGTCCTGTTCTGAAATTGTCAGATGTGAACATACTTACTTCATCACTTGTTTTATGTGGTTTTAAAGCTCCATCGGCAATGGGCAGGCCCACCAACCCTATTTTTCTCCAGTATTCCTATGTTTTTTTTTTTTTTCAGTTTTCAAACTAAATAATATAACAAATAAAATAAAATTATATCATTATTTAACAACCGTTGGATTCTTGAATTATTATTATTTGCAAGATAAATATAGAACATAATATTAAAGGATTTAACGAAAACAATAAATTAATCTTTTTTATAACTTTTGTACTTGAATTCCGCTAGTTTGACTAATCTGAATAAAGTGCTCTCTAAGTATTTAAAAATAATTTATATCTAAAATTCAAGCTTGAAAATTTTAATTAAGAAAAAAAATTCCTTACTACCTAATTTTATCTCAATTTTTAGAGTAAAGGGAAGTGAATTTTAAGGACATTAATACATTTTTTCCTAATTTAATTATATAAAAAAGAAAAGTCTAACCTGAAAACGGTTCCATCTCCATCTCCAATTTATTTATAATAAAACTATAAATTATGTCTTTGAATCCCTCAACCAGAAGCAACTTCAATGTACAAAACTTTGCTTAACAAATAAAGGAAGGAAATACTTTGATCCAAACTTGGCATTAGTTCCCTGATGCCACGTGGCATTAACTCAGTTGTTACTAAATAACTTCAACGTGAGGTCTAAACTAAATAAAACTGTACATTAATCGAGTTCGGATCAATCAGATTAACCTGATATCCAAAATTTAAGCATTCTCTTCACCCGATTCGATCCTATATAAATATTGGATCATACCCGATTAACTCGATAATTTTCGGATTCCGACCCTTTTAACCCGATCAACTCGAATTTAGTATTTTTTTGTGTTTAAACTTAAAATTAAATTGAAATACGAATCAACACTAGTCACCCCCATAAAAAAATATTTAAAAATACAACAAACTAACAATTTAAAAATTACAACAAACATATATTACATAATAATTAAACACTAAGAACAATAATTAAAATAAATATCTACAATAAACATCAAAAATCAAATTAAATATCCAAAATTAAACATCCAACAATAATAAACATATATTAAAAACATCAATAAACCATCATCTTCACTCTCTAATTTCTTCATGACCACCTAATCTATAAATAAAGACAGATAATTAATTATAAATTAAGAACAAATATCAAAATAATAAAATTTAAAATGTACTTAAATTAAATTTATCATACTCATTCATCTAAAGTTATACTATCCAAATTTAACGATTTCCCTTGATTTACACGTGATGATATCTCTTGACTGGCTTGAACTTCACTTTGATTAAATTTCTCTAACTCTATAAATTGAATAAACAATTAAACAGTTATAAATTAAAAAAAATTACAGTGATATAAAATATTAAACAAAAAATTATAAAATACATACCATCCTCAAGTTTTTCAATAACATCTAAATCTTCTTCAATCTTGATGTGTTCATTACATCCTCAAAGCCAATTATGTGTGCATATCAAAGTTTTCACAATTTTAGGAGTTAGTGAACTCCTAAATGGATCGAGTACTCTCCCACCAGCGTTAAATGCCGACGCTGAAACTATTGTAGAAATTGGGACTGCTAGGATATCTTTAGCCATGTGAGAAAGGATAAGAAACCGCTCTGAATTCAACTTTTACCATTTCAACAAGTCAAAATCCCCCTTATCATCTTTATACACGACCTCATTTAAGTATAACTCCAATTCAAATTTTTTCTCCTGCAACACCACTTTTAACTCTTGCACACTTAATTCTTTATTTTAAAATTCCTCTTTCCCAAACATTAGATCTAGAGGAAGTCGAGCTTAGCCGACTTTCAACTCCTTGAGTACTTTCAGGCTGTAGCTTTTTCTTATATTCATTGAATAACTCATGCTTTCAATTTTTACACCTTTAAATAAATGCTTTCCCTTTTTATCACTATAAATGGTAACAAAATTATCCTCCATATATTCAAAATCTTTCTTAGGATCGAGGACATAAGCCATGTAAATGATTTTATTCACTTTGTCATAATCTTTCAATATTTGTCAAATTTAGATTGCATTTTTTTCCCATTTGCATCAATCTGCATCAATACTTGATTTTCAATCACACAACTTAGCATACAAGTCGCTAATTTCGGTCCAGTATGTGTTAGATGTGATATAAAGCGAAACCAGAAATGCTCAGAGTAGCTACATAAAATTGTTTCAGCATATTTATAATTCTTTCTGCTAGCCGCCAATCAACCCAACTAGGCACATCACTCAAGTTCAAATTAGCAGGCATTAAACCATCCAATTCAATTTTATAGTATGGATCAATATTTTCAAAAATATCAAACATCTTTTCATATTTGAGTGTTGTGTTTAATATCAAAAATATGGAATTCCATCTAGTTACTACATCTAAACATAATGATATTGTCTATCTATAATATTTAGAAGAAATAACATAGAATACAACATTTTTAACTTTTCTTTCAAAATTGTACCTCATTCTTTTCATCTTTCAAAAAAATAATACTTCTTCAATTTTTAATATTAAACATATAACTTTTTATGTTTTTTATTTCAAATATATAATCGGTATACAACTAATATACAAGTGGCATACTTATAATTTCAAAAAATAAAACTTGTATACAAGTGATATACAACGGTATACAACTGAATTTTACATAGTTGCCTTGTGGATACATAATCACTTATGTTTCCAATGCTATGGAGCCCATATATCAATTGAAAATGATTGGTCAAATCAAAACTCCTTTGTTTATTGTCTTTGAAAAAATGTTTACCAACAAAAACTGGCCATCAGATTTAGATCTTAATGTTATTTGTTTGCTTACAAATGAAATATTATACAAATATAATGTTGAAGTTTATAGACACAATCAACAAACTATGAAATAGAACAGAGTTGCAAAAAAAAAAGCATGAAAACAATGAAGCCAAAAAATGAGCCAACGGTACTTAAAGTTCATCGTATACACATCTTTATATTAGGCCAAGAATCCAATAAATTTCAATTCAGTGTACTGAAAATATTATATCTTATAATATATGAAAGGAATTAATCCTATCATTTTTCAACAGAAGGCATTTAACGGGAGCTTCTACGCAAACACCTACTGAATATGATTTTTGTTTTTCATGGCTTAGGCATTTTTCGATATTATCCACCAATTTTAGCTCAAATTCAACACAACAACAATCATTTTTTAACCTCAACTTATCCCATACTTCAACGTCAGAATCTAATTTTGAGAATTTATTTGATCACGAACAACAACTGGAGGTCCAATTCTCATATATTCATGAAACCCACTATGAAACCGTAACTAAAAGAAATTACAAGGCATCCTAAAACTATTTCATATTAAGAATAAAATTCATGAAAGAACATAGAAAAAAAAAAAGAATAAGATAGAGATCAAGAGCCAAGAGATATACCTTTTTGCAACCCAAAGAGCAGCGAACGAGGGAGAATCAAGACGGTGACTGATAGTCTGGTACGAAGAAGGCGAGAGGGAGATTAAAACTGTTGTTCACTGGCAATAGTGAAGGAGTAGATGAGTTCAAACCAAGGGCGAGAAATTAGGAATTTCAGTTTGAAGAAATGATGAAAGTGTAGAGAAATTAGGTTTTTTTAGCTTATATAGTAATGTTATTCGGGTTGATGGTCGGGTCGATTTTAAAGTGGTTTTAACCTTACCCAAAGTCAAAATTACCACAATTCCCAGCCCTGAACCGAACTGACAAACCCGATTAACCTTACCCGAATGCATTGATTCGGGTTGGGTTAATTAGGTCTGTCAGCGCGATTTGGGTTTTACACACCCTTAAAACTAAAGGAATTCTGAATGCATTTACTTGCAAAAAATAGTTTTATATTTTCTGTTTTTTATTTTTTTAGAAAATTAGAGTATTTATTTTTTATAGAAAATTTAGAAAACGTATTCATTTATTAACAGATTAAAAACTGAAGTGTTTATTTTTTGTATATTTGTATGTATGTGTGTATATATATACATATATACACACATACTTATGTATATGTATATGTATGTGTATATATATACATATATACACACATACTTATGTATACATATATATGTATATATATATATACATACATACACATGCACGCACGCACGCACGCACACACACTCACATACACATACACACACACACACATATGTATATGTATATTTATACGTATATGAATATATGTATATACATACACATGTATGTATGCATACATACATATGTGTATGTACTGCATATGTATATACATGTATGTACATACATACACATACACATACACATACATATTTATGTATGCACATACAAGCACACATATATACATGTTTATGTATATGTATGTGCATATGTATATATGTATATGTATGTACATGCATATATGTGCATAGATAGATAGATATACATACATACATACATACACATATATAAATATGTATGTGCATATATACGTACATATACATGTATGTATGTATGTACATACATACATATCTATGTATAAATGTATGTGCATATATATATATATACATACATACATGTATGTGTGTATGTATTGATAACTAGGGAAAAAATATTTCTTAAGTACCATTCAATCGGTCCAATAACTCTTGGTAGGGCCTAAAGCCCATTAGTACAAAGGACAAAGCATGAGCTGGAAAACAGGACAGGAAGGCAAAACGTTCGGTCGGACTAATAGGACAGCACATCCTTTCAGTTAACTGACACAAGCTAGTGCCCATACCTTCCACCTGGTTCCTATCACATCGTCACTCAACAACTCCAACTGTCAGTTATCAGACCTCAAGTACTCAAGTACTCCCCCTTTCCATCTCCTATAAATAGCACAACAAATAATGGCTTTAAGTATTGAACATCTAAGGTTCTCTCTCTAAATATTATCTCTCTAGAAAGCTGCTAACTTAAGTTTAGAAGTGCTAATGCCTGGTCCGATCAGGCACTCCTTGCAGGATCAGTCACCCGACAGGGCAGACCAGCTGCCAGCTCTCTTTCTTATATAAGATATTTTATGCCTTATCATTTGGTGCTTTCGTTGAGAGATATAGCAGGTTCAAGATCCAATGAGCACAACTTTTAGAGAGTATGATAGCAACAGTCAAGGCAGATCTAGGCCCTCAAGAAGAAGAGAGAGATCTCTTTCAGATCACCTACTAAGGGTAGCCTCCTCCCAGATTTCAACGATATAGTTATGCAACAGCCGAAAGATACCCCTATTACTATCAAGAATATACGCGCCATTCTTAGTGACTTCACTAAAAGCATCGTCCAAATGCTGAAAAAGGGCAAAATACCCAGGACTTCTGAAAGAAGCCATGAAATGAACTTCATGATCGAAGACTTTGGAAGAAGAAAAAATAGAGAAATCTCCATAAACGAGCCATAAGTTAACGACAATAGAAGAACGGGGGTCAGAACCCCAGGCAGTTAAGAAAAAGGAAAGGGGATAATGTCCTTGAGTAGAGACTCTTCATATATTCCCAGTAGATCCTCCACCTCATCCATTGGGGATGATCTATCCTTCATGTGCATACTGAATTGCAGCCGTATGAAGGGATGGAGAGATGAGTTCACCTCAATAACCATAAGCAGGGAGGATAAATGGTTCAAGCAGAAACTCAAGCAGTTTGGCTTGACCAACCTCAGAAAAGGTATGTTCGAGGGAAACACCTGCAGCAACAGCACCTCGTCATTTTGCAGGGAGATCACAGAGTTCGAGCTACCTTCCAGATGGAGAGATGTGGTAATGGTTAGGTATACAGGTAAAACTGATCCACCGCTCATCTTGCAAAATATCTAACCAAAGTGCATGTTATACCTACGATGAAAGAATTTTCCCACCACCTTGAGAGAAGATGCCCTCAACTGGTTCCACGAGCTTCCCCAGGAATCGATCACCTCCTTTCGATAGTTGAAAGAATTGTTTGTCACACGGTTCATTATGCAGGCATGAGTGCCGAAGTCAGTGAGCGATCTGTGCAATCTTTACCAATGAATCGATGAAAATCTTAAAAACTACATCGACAGGTTCCAAGCCATAATATCGGAGGTGAGGAACATAAGCATGAAAGTGCCAAACACTGCCTTAATCAGAGGCACTGTTGATCGACCACTGTTTGAGTTGATCACGACCAGGACACCTGTTGGCTTTTTTGATCTGATGAAAAGAGCTAGACAACACATTCAGTTGACAACGCCTTGAGGTACAGTTGAGAGAGAAGGAGATACATTATGGACATACTCTAGCACTCGGATGGATGCTCTTTTAACCGGACTCCTGCATCTGAACGGATAGAAAAGAGCCACAAAATAGCCTCCAATTCTAAAACCTAGAAAAAAGAAAGGAGGCCAAGCGATTTAAATTCGATCGGGGTAATGGCTAGCAAACTCAAACCTTCACTCTGCTCAATACCAACCCAGCACAGTGTTGATGTGATCAAGAAAAAGCACCGAAAGGTGAATTGGCCTAAGAAGCTGAACGAAAGGAGAAAAAACTCCCAAAACCATAATAAATACTGTAAGTTTCACAGAGACATTGGTCATACAACCGACGAGTATCACCAGCTGAAAGAAGAAATTGAGCAACTCCTGCAGAGAGGATAACTTAAAAAATTTATAGGTCCAACCATAGGGGCAAGTCCTTGTAATAGTCATACCTTAAGATGGATGATTTCGACTTCGATGACGACCACGAGCGGAGAAAACAGAAGAATAGGGATCCTTGTCGATCGTACATCGGGGTCATAAACATGATCAATGGTGGATCATCCTACGGAGAGGACTCTC
>JBBPFJ010000211.1:0-86233 GCA_037975025.1 Excoecaria agallocha
CTTTTGTTATTGAGTCATTGTAATGGAAGTTGAGGTGGATAGTTCCTTTAGCAGAAGAATTTTAGTTATTGCTTTGTTTTTAATTCATATTGGTTTAATTTTAGTTCTTTTTTTGTTTTATTTTAGTTTAGTTCTTTCCTTTTAAACAAAAACTTGGGAAATAATCTCAGATTAATTTAATTCGCATATAGATATTCTTCTTAGCAATCCATGTTCCCTTGGGTACGATATTCAGGATCTTAATCTTTTTTTCCTCTATTACTAGCTGATCTAGTACACTTGCTATACACCTATCACATAGCATATTTCAAGTGTTGAAACAAGTTTTGTATTTCGATGTATGGCTCCACTTTAAGTATTAGAATTGCATATAAGGGTGAAGTTTGGCATAGTGGATAGTTATATACTAAGGTCCAATGTGATTAACCATGTGTATGTTTCAGCACATAAAGACTTTCATATCCCAACCAATTTTTTTTGCTTTGTATGTTTTCAACTTGTAATATGAAGTTAGATTACAAGCAAGGAGAAACATGGGTTGGGTGGAGAACTAAGAAGAAAATAATTGTAGTATTTTCTTTTATGTTATCATGCATACTACCTAAGTTTGACCTTTTGATCTTTCTTATAGCTCATAGAGATCAATAGAGTAAAGTCCATAACTATACCATAATTGTATGCTTTATATTTATGTGATAGATATAGGATGCATACCAATGTATGCCAACCATATATGATGAGACTAAATTAAAAAATTCTTTTAAATTAATACTAAGATACATAAGCCTTCCATTAATTGGATACCGATTTGAGTTCTTTGTAGTCTCAATCAGGACCAAATTCAAGGCCACATTATATTGAATAAGTTAGATACGAATTAATGGAATATCTTAGCTGGCCGATTAGCTTGTTGACCAAGGCTAATGGATCTAGAGGGAAGATTAGGGAATGAGTATATGACATGCATGCATCAAGAGTTGATAACCCATTAATCCAATAGTTGTGTAGATATACAATTGGTATAGAGATGTCTACCTTTCAAAGGTATAAAATTCAATTTTTTGACCAAAGTTAAGATTAAATTTCATATCAAGGATTGGATATTGGCCCACTAGGAAAATTATTGGATTTTTTTAAATCGTATAGTGAGGGTTATTGATTCGTAATAAAATAATGGGAGTAAAATGAATTAATTAAAGACCTAATTAATGCATGCATATACATAAAAATAAACTAATACATTTTCTTTCTTCACATCTAGGACAAAATCATGACCGGGTCAAAAATAAACCTACGTTTGATTTTGGATAACAAGCCAGTTGGTAGCAATAATTATGATTGTATTATATAAGTGAGAAATGCTCTTAGGGATGATAAAATATATTATGTCCTGGATCAAGATCCATCACCACTTCTATCTGATGATGCAACTGATGAGATCAATGTCATAAAAAATACATAGAGTATTGTGTTGCAGTAACATACATGATTCTTAATGTTATGTCCTCACAACTTCGTAAACAATATGAAAAGATGGATGCTAGGACCATGGTTTTGTACTTAAAGGAGCCTTCTCAAGCTAGGAGTGAGCAATATGATATTGCTCAAGCTCTCTTTAGCTGTAAAATAATGAAAGACACTTTGACTACTACTTATGCATCATCGATGTGTGGGTACATTGAGCACCTATGTTATGGATAATGATATGTACATATACTTAATCTTGTATTCATTAGCTCTAAGTTAGGCACCTTTTATACATAGCTTCAACATAAACAAGATAGAAGTCACCATACCGAAGCTTATAAATATGCTTAATATAGTTAGTGGATCTCTTAAGAAAGATCCAATGTAAGGACCCAAAATAGGCCCTAGTAGAATTCAAGGGCAATTACATGTTATTAAAGTCTATTAAGTATTATTGGATGAGTTATTAAGAGTTAAGATATTGGCTGGGGAAAAAAATGTTATTAAGTTATAATTAATTATGTGATAAATGTGTGAATCATGGTATGAACGAATTTTTTAAGGGCATAATTAAATTATTATATGGGTATATTAATATTCAAGGTTGTAATTGAATTATGAAGTGTTAGTTAAAGGGGTCAATTTTTGATATAATTAAATTTTGGGCCAATTGTAATAATAAAATAGTAAATTGGGATGCAATTAAAAGAAGCTTGAAAGGTTGGGGCCAATGTGGAAGAGAAGGTTTAAGTGGGGGTCAATTTATAACATGCATTTAGTTGGAGGATTAAAAGAGGAATTGTGAAGGACCAAGCTGATGTTACATTCCACTTAAACTCACATGCAAGACAAGTATAAAAGGGGCATTAGGAGAGAGTGACGCCAAGCAATAGGGAGATCAGATTTTTGCATTCTCTCTTCCTCTCTCTCAAAAACTCTAGTGATATTTCTACACTCCCTCTCACTCCAAAAGCTGTAAATTTTCCTTTTCTTTCTCTTATAAATTTTGCCACCAAACATGAATAGATCCACCTTATTTTCAGTTGCATACATGGATGAAAGGTAAAACTAAAGAAGATTACAAGGGTAGAAGGGATCTAGAAGATTGGAGAAGAAAGAAGAGAAAGAAATAGGAGGATTTTGAAGAAGATTTGAGTTGCATTTTCAGGTTTGGGAACATCTTTCACTTCTTGCATGTGTTTATTTTGTATTGAAATATGGATATAGTGTGATTTAGGAATGCATATGTAGAAGTTGTTAGAGGTGTAAAGATGAAAGCTAAAAATTATATGTCTTGCATGTGTGATTTGAAAAGTATTAAGGATGATGGTTTATAATGCTTGTGATTAGTTCATCGAAATCTTTGCATGAGAATATCTTGTAAATTTATGCACCGTGTTTATATTATTTAAGGTTATTCTGAGTGATTTCATGATAAATTAGTGATGATAATAAGGATGAACATATATTTGATGAATAATTTCATAAGAAACATTAGTTACTAAGTTTAAATGCACATGCATGTATATATCAAATTTCAGGGTTTAGTTTTGCTTGACCTTTTGGTACTCTTTTACCTATATCTCGAGTTATAGAGTACCAAATTAGATAATTCTAGTTAGGGTTAGAAAATAGACCCATATACCTATATTTCCTATGAAGAAATCACATTCTAATTTTGTTTCTAAAGGGGTCATAACCTAGCTTGAAAATCGGATAATTGTGCAGTCTCGTACTCATGAATAGTCTTCAGTATTTGGATGATATCTTTCAATTTAGAATTGATATTGAGAAGAGGATTGATGTTATAGGAACTATAAATGTATATCTACAACATTGTATAATAAAACATTTTCTAAAAAGGTTGTTTATTGTGTCAAAAATGAAGTACAAAATGAGTTTGTTAAGCAGTTTGCAGGATTTTGGGAACAAGGGGAAAATTTGTATGGCCAGAAAGGCTACTATCACGACCACGACATTTGTCACAAGTGCGACATCATGATTTTGCCCATAATTTTTCTTTTTATTCCCCTTTATCATTATATTAGGCTACCCCCATGTGTTACACATATAATTGAACAAAATAGGCCTTGAATGCAAGTATACGAGGGTTATAAACTTGTGTGTATATAAATTTGTATCAAAGTATATATATATATAGGTTTGCATGATTTGTATCATTTACATTGAAAATTGTCCATGTATGTATACCTATGCATCATTGAAATTGTGCATTAATATTTAAGTTATAGCACCATGAATAATTATGAAAACTTACACGAGTGGTCATCTAATATAGATGCAATGTGATAACCTAAACTTCACTTAAAGGTCCCAAATGGATAATATAACGGATATCTAAACTATTTTCATTGTGAATTAAACATTTTATAGCATAGAAATACATGTATTAATGAATATATTTTGAGTTATGATTATGTATATATATATATATATATACATTTTATTTACATGATGCGTTATATGTGAGTTAACATGGAAGTACATTGAATTATGTATGTTATATGATATGTTTACTAATAAAGGTATATATATATATACACACACATTCATATATGAACAAGCTTGTTATATGTGAACATACTTAAATGTAGATATAAATACATACATGATAGTTAATATTAAAGATACAAATCTACAGTGCTATAGACTCAATTATAAAAATCTTATTAAAGCATATAATGGCAATGTTATATGAGACTATGTATACAAGTGTATGCATTAGAGAGGGAGTATCTTGTCATGGGATTGTTACATGAGCAAATTGTATAAATTGTTTATGAATTATGCATATATGTTTATGTACTAGAGAAGATATATATTTTTACATGATTATGTACGGGTACAAATGGCATTATATAAGTGTAGTCTTGACATACGGAACAGTTACATGATTGAATAGGATTACAAGTATAAAATAGTAATACCTAACAATGAGCATGTTTATAGGTTTACAGAAAGTTACACATGAGCGTGTATATGAGTACATTGTTCATAGTTATACAAAAATATACATATGCATATAAGAACATGAATGAATAAAGAAAAGATAAAGTAAAGAGATTATACTGCTTGCATTGAGTCTAGGAAGTGGATAGATAGGCATGCCTATAAGGGTACCTTGCAGCTGCTTCTGAACATTTTTGGCCTGTTTAAGCCCACTTGAATTTAAAAGTTACAGTGATCCTATTTGGGTTTAAAAGTTAGAGTTGATTTGAACAACCCCGTTTGGGTTGTAGCTGACCCCGCTTGGGTTCGCTTGACTGGTCCATGTTATTTGTTTGACCCCATTTGGATCCATGTTATTTGTTTGACCCCGTTTGGGTCCATGTCATTTGTTTGACCCTATTTGGGTCCACCAATTTATCATACAGTTTTACCCCTATAAGGGATCACCGTTTAATATCTCCAGGTATCTTATTTATACCTTTGGGTGCCACCATTACAATCAACAGTTTTGTACCTTCGGGTACTATCATATAACCCGTTATCCACCTCTTTAGAATAGTGCAGGCTTATTATCAAAGGTTAAGAAAAGTTTAATAAGGCATGAAAGATCTTAATTGACTTCATACTATTCTACAATAAAATTCCTTTTATTGCATACAAAACTCGCATCTATAAGAATCCCCAATAGTATATGTATCTATACTGCTAGTATCAAAAATACATGCTAATTGTTTAATTGATTTTAATTGATGATATATATATATATATATATCCTTTATTTCTATATGTATGACAACGTATGATTTATGAAGAAACTTATATTAGGGTATAGGGTATTATCTTATTGAATGAACACAATAATTGTCATAATAGCATAACATATTCCATACTAAGGGTTATAAGAGTTATACTATAATACCCGTTGTTTTGAAATATTTTCTTATGATTATATATGTGTTCATATTGTTGCATGTACACATTCTTTAACGTGTATTTGTTATTAATGGTGATGATATATAAGTGTTATGTTTGGTTGATAGGCTTATTTTTATGATACATCTAATATGTTATAACATGAATAACTTATGGAATCTAAAGTAAACCTGTAGTAATATAATAATCTCATTATAATTGGAAGTGTTGATTTGTTATATAATTCTAATGTGTGTATATCCAAGACATAC
Source organism: Excoecaria agallocha (assembly GCA_037975025.1). Lineage (NCBI taxonomy): Eukaryota > Viridiplantae > Streptophyta > Magnoliopsida > Malpighiales > Euphorbiaceae > Excoecaria > Excoecaria agallocha. The sequence continues at coordinate 5,622 of JBBPFJ010000211.1, forward strand.
AAGAATAGATGTAAGATAATTTCAATATCTGTGAAGATTGTTTAGCACAAATTAATAATAGATAACTATACTTTTATGATCAAGCATTAATTAATAAAATAATCATATTATAAATAGTTCAATTTAAGTCCAAAGGATGTTGGAACTTGTATGATCATATATGGTGAATGAAACATCAATACAAATTCTTATTATTGAACTTTATGATTTCTATAAGTGAATGTAAATGTTTAATTTCTTTCATTTCTTGAAATAAATCATTGTTATATTTGAGGCATGTTGTGTACTTGTTGACGATCACTGTGAGTGGTCATTTGTCATGATTTAGTTCCCCACTAAGCTTTATAGCTTAACACGGGTGTTTCATTCGTGTAGGTTGTTAGGGTGATATCTATAGTTGGATGGCCAACTCAAGTCAACGAGAGAGACTATTATAGACTTATATTTTTGGGCTCTTTGTATACAATTAAAGTTTTTAAGGTATTGGAAATATTATATGTATAGATGTTTATCATTTGTATTATGTAAAGAGACTATAATGTATATTGTAATGTCTTAATAGTGTAGCACTCTTATGGATTAAGTATGAATATATGTTCTCTATATAGTTGTTATATGTTTATGTTGCACTATAAAACATGTGTAATGATGGATAAAGTGATATGTATAGATTATAGGATAAGGGTGCCACATCCAAAGTCTTTCCTGGTTGTCTCATTGACTCATAAGGGCAAGAAACAAAAGAAGAAGGTAACTAAGGTATAACCCAAGCATGGTGGTGTATCTAATAAGAATGCTACTAAAAAGGAGAAAAATCCTTAGGGTACTTGCTTCTTTTTAGAAAGGATTTCCATTGGAAGCGAAACTGTAAGGCCTACTTAGATTCTCTTAAGTAAAAGAAGCAAATTGTGGTTTTAACTCTAGGTATTCATAAAATTGAAATTAATACTTATTCTATTACTTTTAGGAAATTATGATTATTAGATACTGGATATGGATCTCATTTGTGTAATAGTCTGCAGGATTTTAAAAGTAGTAAAAGGGTTGAAAAGGAAAAGATATGTCTCAAATCAACAACTGGCCATAACATATATATACAACAGTTGTGGTGTAACACTCATATATTGAAAATATCACAATGTAAAATAACAACAATTCCACTATATTACATGTACAACATACAGTCCTACTCGCATATACCACAAACAAAACATAAAATTTGATCTTCTTCGTCACACGATTTCGTCCAAATCCAATGCTTGTTCCTTTGAGTATCGGCTTATATCCGTCAAATACCTATGCATAGTAAATTGCTATGTGCTAAGCATTAAATGCCTAGTGGTTGATATCCAACTAACAAATTCCACATTCATACATATGAAATCTTAAATTTTTAATTTTTGACTAAATATTATCTAATGACCTACTTCATTTGAATTGATTCTCTTTATTTCTTATTCTCACATTTTATTTTCTCTATTTCTTTTATTAATTTTCTATTTTCCATTATTACCAACTTGCCATTCTCATTTCAGTTCGTTGTATTGGGTTGTCAATTTATTTTGTACAAATACATGTCTTTATGTAATACTTTTTAGACTTTTCATAATTATTTTAATATCACATGCATTTCTAATTATTTAATTTCATATTTCAAGCTTTGTCTATAATTAATCTTATGCTTTTCCTCATGTTTCGATTTTCAAATCACTACTTTATTTTTTGACTTATTATATAGATTGGTTTTCATTATTTAATTGTACTATTTGTGAGATCCCAAAGCATACCCTAATAGGATTAGTATGTAGTGGAAAGTGTTAGTGTAAGCCTAAGTCCCAATACATTGTTATAAAGCATTTAATTTAATAAATAAGGCATTTATTTTATCTATTGTATTCCTGTGCATATAAATTGATAGAACTATCCAAGAATGTTGTTTCAGTTTAAGTTATCATGTGTGAGGGACATGGTTGTAAGACATTGAAACAAATGAGACTTCATTCTAAATATCCTTAGTCAGTCATTGTTATAGGAATAACAAATGAATTAAGAATAGTATGCTATCTCTGATAAGTTGAGTTCTATCTTACGGATCATAAGGACAAGATTGTCAATTGGAGATCATAGATACATGTTTAGAACATGGTATCTGGATTTGATATATTCATGAGAACACTACATGGTACAAGTCATAAGTGTTTCTCATGTGCAAGTTTTGCATCGAAGTTTTTAGACCTTAAATCTCTATGAAACTCTTTATGAATTATTGTGTACTTTGACATACACCTAACGTGCTCGTAACAGGGTGACAAGTATGGGTATGCTTGGGTATGCACTGATCTATGTTAGAGAGTATGAGAGAAGTGAAGGGATTACCCCTCTCAATAAGAGAGAAAATATCACCGGTTACTTGATCAGTGAATTGAGAAGTGTATGGCCATACCGAAATGAAATAATGAGTAATCATTATTTATCTAAGAGTTTAATGTCACTGGAATATCAAGAAAGGAATTAAAATATATAAGGATGACTAATTTCATGCCTTATATTGATTCTGATATTTAAGGGTAAGGAACTATACAAAATTGCATTAGGTCACTAAACGCCATTTACATTTTATTTAATTTGGAATGCTATAATATCTTGCTAGAGAATATATATAGCCTTTGAATTAATTTATTAATTCATTGCCAATATTAAATGGACCTATAGGATCGCACACAAAGCATTGGGCATAAAATATTTAAATAGAGTATTGAGCATTAATTTGGGCTTTTAATTAAAGTCAAATTAATGTATGTAATGGGTATTAAACTTGCTATTGGACCTTGGTCCATGAGAGAGATAAATTTGGCCCAAATAGGATTGATCTCAATTAATTAATTACCTTGGATTAATTAAGTTAATTGAGTATTAAATCCTAATAGCATTTGAATCAAAATAAAACACTTAAAATAGAAGAGAGAGTGACCGAAAATTCAAGATAAAATACTAATGAATTTCGGCAACTATATCCCTAAATTAAGTGATTTGTTTTAATTAAATGTCTCATGTTTATTTTAAATTAATTTGAATTTAAAATTTAAAGGAATTTGAGTTAATATATGTCACTTGATTTTAGGAAGTGATGGAGGCTGAATTTACTATCTTTAGGTAGTAAATTTCGGAATTAACACTTACCAAAATAAAAGATATATATTTGTGAACAAAAGAAAAAACCCTAGGCATGAATTTCTCTCTCTCACACTCTTGGCCGAATTACTCAAGGGAAAAGGATTCTTCCTTGTTCTCTTGTGTTCTTGGGTAGCAATAGCAACCTAAAGGAAGAACAAGATCAGATCTTATTGCTTTAATCCATTACCATTGCAAAATATTTAAACATAGAGCTAGCACTCTTAATTTTAAGCCTTCCTTGCAATTGTGTGTGTGAAATAGAGAGGAGTGGCATAAAGACAGCTCTTTTGGCATTGGTGATCAAGATCTAAGGCAAATAAATCCATCTTAGTTGCTGGTCATCATTAAAAATCAATTTTTGAAAGGCATCTAAGGTTGTAAGTTTTTCAAAAACCCTAAAATTGCATGTTTTCGATTCTTATTTATGGATTGCGTGGTATGAATGATCAATTTTATTAATTTTCCACAGCGTGATCATCATATATATTCCATGTAATGTTCCATAAGCGGTATCAGAGCCTAAACATGCTTATTTTAGTGCTTTAGATGCATGAAATAATTATTCAAAAATCGTTCGTTTTAAAACATGCAATGCTGAAATTTTCTGTTTTGAGTTATTTGCATTGTTTTGGTGTAAAAATGATTTTTAATGATTAGATAGGTATTATAATTATTATAAAATGTTAATATACTGTCCTAAGATGTTCTTAGAGCTTTTCATGGTTGGATTTAATTATAAATACCTGATGGTACATGTTACTCTTAAAACTAGTTGCTAGTTAATATGATAAGTGTTTGTTTAACAATGGTACATGTTACTCTTAAAACTAGGTGCTAGTTAATATGATAAGTGTTTGTTTAACAAGTAGTTTTCAAAATTAAATGTAAAAATGATGTTGGCATGTTTGTAAGTGATTTTTAAAGATTAAATATCAGGTCTAGACATATTTTAAATTTGGTTTTAATTCTGGTCCATGACAATTTAATTGATTAATTTTAAAATCACTTAAAACTATGACTAGTTTGTGTTTGTTGCATATTTAATCGACATTGTTTGTTTTGTTTTGATTAAAATTGCAAAAACACATTTAGATCAGTACAAAACATTAACTCAATATTTATGACCTTATTTAAATTATTAAATGACTCATAAAATTGTTTTAAGTGTTTGTGCATTTTTGTGGCATTATATGAGCATTAAACAACTAGTTTCATTGTTGTTTGTTTGTTTTAGTATGAATGCCATGTATGATATATGTTCTTCATGATTTTAATGTTTTAATTAATATTGGTACATATTATATGTATTTTTAATGTTTATGGGCTGTATGACATAAAATTAAAAAAATGGCAAAAATTGGAAATTATACTAGATTTGATTTATGGCATAAATCTAACTAGTTTGTGTTTTGGGCTTTTAAGAGAACTTATTCAATAAGAGGATTTAGTCTATTGGGTTTGGCCCAGGCCCATCATGGGGCCTCCTCTTAAAAGTTCAAGTACACAATTTTCATTAATGGGCTTGGCTAAATTAATTAAAATTTGACTTAGTTTGATCCATGAATGTTATGTATATTTATTTGCTTGTTTGGTGTGATGAATGGATATGCATGGTGCATTCATGGGCCCTGGGTTTTTGTAATTAAATATGGCCTACGAGCCATTATGTATTATTGTAAAAGTTTCATTTATTTCTTAAAATAGAATTTATTTGAAGACTTTGTAAATCAAGACGAAGCCCACCGGAGTGGAGAAGCCCAACTCGAAGATTCTTATATAATAGTATAGAATCTTAGTTGTAGGTTTTTGGGCCCATGTTTGTCATGCTTTACTTTATACAATTATATATATATGCATGCTATGAATGGATGACAAAGCGTATGCCATTTAAGCCGTAATAAAATGAATCCCTAAAATAGTAAGTCACAAAGTTGCCTTCCTAATTCGAAACATGTCAAGGCATCGATCATTGGTCACGTAGACTAGGAGTCCTAGATGCGCCTGATTATCTTTGTGAGGCATGGGTTGTGAATGTAGGTTGGACTTAACATGGAAAGGGATGCCCGGACCTAGGCAACTAATAAATGGGTTTGTGCTATAACATCTTAAGATGTTAGCCCATTTGATCCAAGAGTCATGTACGAGACATAATTGGAGTTTTTCTACCTAAGTAACTTAACTTGTTAGGTGTACAAGCTCAGCTTGACTAATAAGTTGTTGTGAAAAGTGGATTTTGGCCCACATTAAATCACTAACGCAAATATTTAAAGGGATATTAATTTGGTTTATAGGATTATAAATAAGACCTCATTTAATCTTGCTAAGTTTTTATTGTAGATTGAAAATGGCTTCTTCAAACAACAAATTTTCATTACGATCGGTCCTAGAAAAGGACAAACTGAATGGCACCAATTTCATAGACTGGTCTCGAAACTTAAGAATAGTTCTTAAGCAAGAGAAAAAGTCATATGTTTTGGATGCACCCTTGCCTGAAGAACTTGGTAGGAATGCATCTAAAATTCAAAAGGAAACTTTTGAGACCAAGAAGAGTGACTCCAATGATGTGACCTGTCTGATGCTGGCCACTATGGTGCCTGACTTGTAAAAGCAATTCATAGACCAAGAGGCTTATGCGATCATGGTGCACCTCAAGGAGATGTTCCAAGAGCAAGCTCATCACGTGAGGTTCATGACAACAAAGGCCTTAATTTCTTGTAAGATGGCTGCGGGTACTCCTGTTAGTACCCATGTACTCAAGATGAAAGGGTATCTCGATACTCTTGAAAAGCTTGAGGTACAAGTCCCAAAGGAATTGGCCACTGACTTGATCTTAGGTTAAATTGACTGATGATTATGATACATTTGTTATGAATTATAACATGCATGCAATGAACAAAACAATCACCGAGCTTTATGGGATGCTTAAGAATGCTAAAGAAAACATTTGAAAGACCAACGAACTTATGGTTAGGGACCCGCTAAGGGAAAGGGAAAGGAAAAATCCAAGTATGACCTGGCTCGGCTCAAGTCAAATGGGAGTGCACCTCAGGCCCAATCCAAGCCCAAGGCACAAAAGCTCAAGGAGAGCGAGAGCACATGCTTCCATTGAAATAAGATAGGGCATTAGAGGAAAAATTGCACTCTCTTCAAGGAAGAACAAAAGAAGAATGGAGCCAAGGCATCCAGTTCTAGTATTTTTGTTGTTGAAATTAACCTTTCTATTTCTACCACTTGGGTTTTGGATATCAGTTGTGGTTCTCACATTTGTTCAAATGTGTAAGGGCTAAGAAATAGGCGGTTGCTTGGGAAGAATGAAATGGACCTCTGTGTGAGGAATGGAGCACGAGTTGCTGCCATAGAGATAGATAACTATCAACTTACTTTACCTTCTGAACTTTGTTTATTATTGAAAAATTGTTATTATGTGCCTGCTATGGGTAGAAACATTATTTCAGTTTCTTATTTGGATTTGGATGAATTTGATTTTGTTATTAATAATGGCAATGCTCATATTCGTCTCCAATGCATTTCATATGACAATGCCATGTTGCAAAATGGCCTTTATATCCTTGATCTACAAAACAAAGAGTCCATATACAACATTAATAGAGGGTTAAATCAAATCGAATTGAACCCTACTTACTTTTGGAATTGTCCGTTTAGGGCATGCAAATGAAAAATGCATTTCAAGACTCCACAAATCTGGAGTGCTTGGGTCATTTGACTTAGAATCTTATGACACATGCGAGCCATGTTTGCATGGAAAAATGACAAAGAGTCCTTTTAATAAGAAAGGCGAGAGGACTAATGACTTATTGGAGCTAATACATACCGATGTATGTGGACCATTAAGTACACAAGCTGGAGGTGGTTTTAGCTACTTCGTGATATTCACAGATGACTTCAATAGATATGGCTACGTCTATCTAATGAAGTACAGTTTGAAACTTTTGAGAAATTTCAAAAAGTTTAAGAATGAAGTAGAGAAACAACTTGGCAAAAGCATAAAAGCCATTCGATCAGATCGAGGTGGCGAATACTTAAACCAAGAGTTTGACAGTCATCTAAAGGAGTGTGGAATCATTTCACAGCTCACTCCTCCTGAAATGCCACAATGGAATGGGTGTATCAGAAAGGAGAAATCGAACTCTGTTGGACATGGTTCGATCAATGATGAGTCAAGCAAATCTTCTTGTCTCTTTTTGGGATTATGCATTAGAAATTGTTGTGTTTCTACTAAACCCTACTCTAACTAAAGCAGTTAAGAAAACACCATATGAAGTATAGACAGGGAAAGAACCCAATATGTCATTTCTCAGGATTTAGGGCTGTGAAGCACATGTGAGAAATTAACATCTGATAAACTAGAGTCTAAATCCACTGTCTCCTTGTTTGTGGGTTATCCCAAAGAAAAAAGGGGATACTATTTTTACTCACAAGCCGAGAAAAAAATGTTTGTTGCTCGAAAGGTTGTTTTCTTGGAAAAGGAGTTCCTTCTCAAGAAAGACAGTGGGAGTAAAGTAGAACTTAGAGAAATTCATGTGCTACAAACTCCTATAGAGGATGAGTTAGAATGGGATCAAGTTCACGACCAATTGTGGAATAGGAACTCATTACACAAGAACCTAGAAGGTCCGATAGTGTACGTAAGGAGATTAAGAGATACGGATTTCTAATCACCGACAGTGACACTATTGAGTTAGTAGATCATGAGGATCCTACTACCTACCGAGAAGCTATTGAGAGCCCAGACTCAAAAAATTGGCTTGAAGCCATGAAATTCGAGATGCAATCAATGTATGATAACTGGGTTTGGACCTTGGTTGATCCACCGGAAGGTGCTAAGGTAATTGAATGCAAGTGACTATTTAAACTCAAAGCTAATAAGACCTACAAAGGTAGACTAGTAGCAAAAGGTTTTCGACTAAAATCATGGTGTAGACTATGATGAGACCTTTTCGCTTGTAGTCATGCTCAAGTCCATTAGGATCTTGCTTGCCATAGCTACATATCATGATTATGAGATATGGTAAAAGGATGTCAAAACTGCTTTCCTCAATGGAAATTTACTTGAGGATGTGTGTATGAAAAAACCTAAGGGTTTTGTCAATCCCAAGCATCCTAAGAAGGTTTGCAAGCTTCAAAAATCCATTTATGGATTAAAGCAAGCATCCCGAAGTTGGAATATTCATTTTGATGAGGCAGTCAAAGAATTTGACTTCGTCAAGAATGAAGATGAGCCTTGTGTGTACAAGAAGGTTAGTGGGAGCATAATAGTATTTCTGGTCCTATATGTGGATGACGTCCTTCTCATTGGGAATGACATTCCAACATTGCAAAAGGTTAAGTAATGGTTAGGGAAATGTTTCTCAATGAAAGACTTAGGTGAAGCCGAGATAATACTTGGTATTCAGATCTATAGAGATAGATCGAATCGGCTTTTGGGACTGAGTTAAGAAAAGTACATAGACAAAGTAATAAAGCATTTTAGTATGGGAGACTCAAAGAAAGGGTACATACCTTTGGCTTTGGAAGTTCCTTTGACTCAATAACTGTGCCCTAAAACCAAAGAAGAAAGGGACAACATGAGTAGAATTCCATATGCATCTGCTATTGGATCTATCATGTGCGCTATGTTATATAATAGGTTGGATGTTGCTTATGCACTGAGTATAACCAGTAGGTTTCAGCAAGACCCTAGTGAGAAGCACTGGTCTACTATAAAGGGGATTCTAAAGTACCTGCGAAGGACTAAGGATCACTTCTTGGTGTATGGTGGTCAAGAAGAGCTCGTCATACAAGGTTATGCTGATGCTACTTTTCAGACCAGTACTCAGGATTCAAGATCACAATTTGGGTTTGTTTTTGTTTTGAACGGTGGTACTGTTAGCTGGAGAAGCTCGAAGTAAGAGACCGTCGCTGACTCAACTATAGAATTTGAGTATATTGCAGCGAGCGAGGCTGTAAAATAGGCTGTTCGGATTAGAAATTTCATTTCTAGATTAGGAGTGGTCCCAAGCATCCTAGATCCATTAAAAATTTTCTGTGACAACAACGGGGCCATCGCACAGGCCAAAGAGCCCCGGTCACACAAGAAATCCAAACACATACTTAGGAGGTACCACCTAATTAGAGAGATCATTGATCATGGGGACGTCAAGGTTAGCAAGATAGCAAGTGAAGACAATGTAGCAGATCCTTTGATGAAATAGTTGCGTCCAAATCTGCACGAAGCTTATTTGAGAGCATTCGGTATTAGGGTTATGCCCAATTGGGACTAGTGTTAGTGGGAGATTGTTAGTGTAAGCCCTAGCCCCAATACATTGATATAAAGCATTTAATTTAATAAATGAGGCATTTATTTTATCTATTGTATTCCTGTGCATATAAATTAATAGGACTATCCAAGAATGTTGTTTCAGTTTAAGTTATCACGTGTGAGGCACATGGTTGTAAGACCTTGAAATAAATGAGACTTCATTCTAAATATCACTAGTTAGTCATTGTTATGGGAATAACAAATGAATTAAGACTAGTATGCTCTCTCTGATAAGTTGAGTTATGTCTTATGGATCATAAGGACAAGAGTGTCAATCAGAGATCATAGATACATGTTTAGAACATGGTATCTGGATTTGATCCATTCATGAGAACACTACATAGTACAAGTCATAAGTGTTTCTCATGTGCAAGTTTTGCATCAGAGTTCTTAGACCTAAAATCTCTATGAAACTCTTTATGAATTACGATGTACATTGACATACACCTAACGTGCTCGTAACAGGGTGACAAGTATAGGTATGCTTGGGTATGCACTGATTCATGTTAGAGAGCATGGGAGAAGTGAAGGGATTACCCCTCTCGATAAGAGAGAAAATATCACCGGCCACTTGATCAGTGAACTGAGAAGTGTATGGCCATACCGAGATGAAATAATGAGTAATCATTATTTATCTGAGAGTTCAGTGTCACTGGAATATCAAGAAAGGAATTAATATATATAAGGATGACTAATTCCATGCCTTATATTGATTCTGATATTTAAGGGTAAGGGACTATGCAAAATTGCATTAGGTCACTAAATGCCATTTGTATTTTCATTTAATTTGGAATGCTATAATATCTTGCTAGAGAATATATATAGCCTTTGAATTAATTTATTAATTCATTGCCAATATTAAATGAACCTATAGGATCGCACACAAAGCATTGGGCTTAAAATATTTAAATAGAGTATTGAGGATTAATTTGGGCTTTTAATTAAAGTCAAATTAATGTATGTAATGGGTATTAAACTTGCTATTGGACCTTGGTCCATGAGAGAGATAAATTTGGCCCAAATAGGATTGATCTCAATTAATTAATTACCTTGGATTAATTAAGTTAATTGAGTATTAAATCCTAAAAGCATTTGAATCAAAATTAAACACTTAAAATAGAAGAGAGAGTGACCAAAAATTCAAGATAAAATACTAATGAATTTTGGCAACTATATCCCTAAATTAAGTGATTTGTTTTGATTAAATGTCTCATGTTTATTTTAAATTAATTTGAATTTAAAATTTAAAGGAATTTGAGTTAATATATGTCACTTGATTTTAGGAAGTGATGGAGGCTGAATTTACTATCTTTCGGTAGTAAATTTCGGAATTAACACTTACCAAAATAAAAGATATATATTTGTGAACAAAAGAAAAAACCCTAGGCGTGAATTTCTCTCTCTCACACTCTTGGCCAAATTACTCAAGGGAAAAGGATTCTTCCTTGTTCTCTTATGTTATTGGGCAGCAATAGCAACCTAAAGGAAGAACAAGATCAGATCTTGTTGCTTCAATCCATTACCATTGCAAAATATTTAAACATAGAGCTAGCACTCTTGATTTTAAGCCTTCCTTGCAATTGTGTGTGTGAAATAGAGAGGAGTGGCATAAAGGCAGCTCCTTTGGTATTGGTGATCAAGATATAAGGCGAATAAATCCATCTTAGTTGCTGGTCAACATCAAAATCAATTTTTGAAAGGCATCTAAGGTTGTAAGTTTTTCAAAAACTTTAAAATTGCATGTTTTCGATTCTTGTTTATGGATTGCGTGGTATGTATGATCAATTTTATTAATTTTCTTCTGCGTGATCATCATATATATGCCATGTAATATTCCATTAGAAAGAGAGATTAAAAGAGTTTTAGGTTGAAAGAAACATTATGTCGGGAATTATCGGTTACATACATCACATGTATAATCGAAATGTAAAATTTTTAACCAATATATTTGATCTTGCCATGAATATATAATATAAATATTAATGATAATAAGAAAAATCACTTTTTATTTTTTTTGAACAGTTATTTTTCCTGCTCACCGGGTTATCGCAAATCATAGTATCCAAAATTAAACACCTCCAATTGTTATCCACACAAGAGAATGATCAAATGAACCAAAGATTATTGGAATCACAAGGTGGCCGAAATCTCCTTGATGCTAGAAAGGAGAGTGGCGGCTAGGGTTTTTTTTGAAGAAGATAAAATTTCTTTTCTTTTAAAACTCACTTAACCCTAAATCTCCTTATCTTGGATTTTATAGCTAGGTTAAAAAATCCAACTTCATAATGGGATTGGGCTCTTGAAAATTATTGGAGAAATATTAAACGGGCTTCTGGAATTATTAATAATTCATTTGGGCTCAATTAAATCCAATTTAAATTCTTTCATAAAGGACCATGCACGTAACCCATAAACTAGGCCCTTTATGTGTACACTTGAATTTAATCAACCAAATTAATTCTAAATCCATCAAAATTAAATATATAGGCTTCATAAAACTTATGAAATATATTTAATTTATTTTATTCCAAGAATTAGGCCTCTAAGGCCTTATATATGGAATTTGCATGGGACCTATCTTCTGGTGGGCTTCTATGCAAAAACCAAATCCCTAGGCCTCTAATTATTTCTCCAATGGACCTATTAATCATTATATCAGCCCTATAATATTTATAGTCCAATAATAATTAATTATTAAATACAATATTTCAATTATGTCCATTTTACAAAATATTTCTAAAAAGTTCTGTGAACATTTCTACTTGTGCATAATTAATTAAGCTCTTTAATTAATTATTCTCTTATTTATTTCTTTTCTTCCATAATAATACCAAATATTATTATCCTTTTCATTTTATCATTTTATCCTTCACTCTGTATGGGTGTGACCTATTGGTTTCTTATCCATATTGACAGTATAATATGTAATTAAAAGTTCTATTCAAATCTCATATAATTTTAACTTCTTTAAATCATTATATCGATCCCTTATTGATATTTAGGATACACTATTATACAAGTCATGAGTGGCCTTTATATAAGCATCATGACTACCCAAATATCAAGAAAGGTAAGTGGTTCTGACTATACCCTTCCATAAAAACAGTTACCATGCAATTACTCCTTTTACCACTCTTATCTCAATTAGATTCTGAGTATGGATTTATGTCAACTCATGTGAATCTAATTATATATGTTATATTAATTTAACCATTGTTCCCAAAATGCCCTTTATGGATCCTTATCCATCTTGGCATATTTCTTTGGCTAGAGATTCTTTGAACAAGGTAATTATAGAATCATGCGAGATAACTTTCCTTAATAAATATGGGATGGTGAATCCTTTATTGATTACTCAACTATTTTCAAGTAGGTCATGATATACCCAACCTCCTAACTATGTTCACCCCCAATTAGAAGTAAGCATTTATGGAGTCAAAGTATATCACTTACTACTCAAGATAACCTTGGTGATCTCAAGTCTAAGGATACTTATACAACTGCTATGAAGAGATTCCTCACTGACATAGATTTAATATCCATGTGAGGATTCTCTTCGTAGGTCTCCAATGAACTTGTTCTTCTAAAAAGCATCCACATATTAGCTTTGATCATCTCCTATAATCATAGTTATCAGAACTACTGCTTGAACTATTCGAGAAGCATATATGTGCTAGTCTATCTGGATTAACAATATCCTGTCTTGTTAATTCAATGACTAGGGATATTTAGACATTATCACATTTGCATGCAATAAACATCTCATATCATGAACACTTTCATGATTGCCTTTTCACCGTGTTTATAATATCTAGAACTTCATTTATTAATTTAAGATATATAAATACATGTATTTAAACATAGCATTAATAAATGAATAATGCCTTTCATTAACAACATATATATATATATATATGAAATACATCCCTTTTTATGTGGTCTCTAGGGCATACTCTCTAACACATTAATCATGCAATTGGGATGTAATCGGTATTAATGTAAAAATAAAGGGTAATTTCATAAATTATCAGTTTTAGGGTAAGTGCGCATTATTATTAAAAAAAATAGGGATGAATGTATTAAGAGAAGTTAATAAGGTGAGTAAGTTGTAATTAAGACTAATAAGATAGAGTGAAATGTAATTTAAGCTTGTCAAATACTAGCCAATAAAGGAGGGACAATTAACATTTCTGGAAGAGTTGAGAGAAAGTGAGGAAAAAAGGGGAAGAAATCTGCTCTTTTGTGTGGGTTGGCCGGCTACTTTGGCCAAAGAATTTTAGCATTGTCTTTATTTTTTTCTATGTTACTCTTTTGCTCATAGTTTAGTTTAAAAAAGGTTTATGCATCCTAATTAATTTAAGGTAAGTTTTTGTGGGATTTTGGCTTAAGTTTAACCCTTTATTTGTTCTAAATGTGATAAGCTAGATTCATAGGATATTGAAGTATATTTACGACATGTTTTAGTTGGACAATCTAGCAAGGGTAAAGAGAATGAAGGAGAATAAGCCTGAAGGAAGGGTGTGGACCTTGCCAAAGTGGTTTGGGAGTTTTGAATTCCTTTATTATATGTTTAATTAATTCAAGTTAATGTATGTGTTATAATTGTTCTGTTATTAATGGTAGAACTAGATGATGATATTGTTATTGAACGAGAATGATAATTGTGCATGAAAAAGTAACCTAGTGAAAATTCCGTCCTAAGGTTCACTTAAACTTGTTTTAGTGTAAAGGGCATAACTCTTCCTGTAGATGTCTTGATAAGGTGATTTCATTTGGAAATAAAATATAACATTCATATCTACAACTTTTTAGAAGAAATCAAAACTTTAATCTATACCAAAAGTTCTCAAAATTTAGCTTGAATTTGAATGATCCCTACTACCCTATCGTTGAAAGTAGTCTACACTATTTTGGTAATACCTTGAGATTTAAAAGTTAGGATTGAATTATTTTTAATGTTTTAAAAACTAGAAACATTAAGGAACAAGTTTATAGAAGAAAAATTTGCCAAAAAATGTTGTTTAGTATGTCTAAATTGATGTATAAGTTAGACTCTAAGAGCTATCTGCAGAATTTCATGAGCATGGGGATGAGCCCCTCTGTTGTGCTCTTTATAGTACACTCCTGTCTTCATCGAGAAACTCCATATATGAAGAAAATGTGTCATCTAAGTGTTCCAAACATTATCAACACCCTTTAAGACACTTTTGAACCTAAAGAGGCCACATTAAACATGAAATTAAGAGAATAGATAGCATGAAATGTATATGAAACACAAGAATTGTAACACCCTATTCTAATGCCTTTATCATGTATCATGTTATACCTTTCAATCATATAATGGTAGGTCATTAACCCAAAGCTATATACATTTATCATATCAGAAGTCTATTTATATAAGTATCCTATACATCAAATAGGATTCCCCACAACTTCAGTCCTTTAACTATGCATGCATAATGGCTTATTCTATCACATACTCATCAACTTCCATGTTAGTTATAACTATCTTTAACTTCATATCTTATCATGCATAACATTGATCAAATGATCTAGCATATTTATAACTAAGCATTTTAGCTACTACATGCATGCATGCTTTAATATTCTTTTACTACTACTTATTACATCACTTACTCCATATTACAAATTTATATATTTAGGAGCCCTTATTATACATATTAAACGTGCAAAAGAACTTGCACCAAAATATAACAAAAAAAATCCTACATCGACTTCTACGACTTAGGTGTTGGCATGTTCTGATGCAGAGATCGTTCCTGAGCTTAAGCTTTTACAACAGTACATACACAGATTAAATAACCCGTGCTACAATATAAAGCTTAGTGGGGATGCTAATTTTGAAAGACAACCACTCAAAGCGATTGTCGGAGACATATAATATACAATAATTGATAATAACAAGAATAACATATTTCAAATAAATAAATGACAGAATACAATATCATTATTAACAATCAAATCTCATATTTATATTCACATGCTTGAAAATTTAAGGCATAACATAATAGGATCAATATCAAAATATCCAATTATCACATATGCAATGGAAAATATAGTTACACATATTATCTCATGTATTCTGCTTTTTTTATCTAATAGTTAACTGTAACACAATATCACAATAGTTTAGCCTGCTTAAGTTCTAAAGGTGGATAATGGGATCGGTGGATACCAAGGTATCAAAATGATGTATATCCAAAGATATCAAAACTATGGACCCAATCAGGGCCAACTGTATGATGGACCGGTCAAAGACCCACACGAGGGCAAGTAACAACCTTAATGGCTGTGTAAGATCGAACAGGATTAACTATATTGTGGACCTAAAAAGGTCGACTGTGGCAGCTGCAATATCCCTATAGGCGCCTATCTATCCAACAATCAAACTCTAGTAGCAGGCAAAAATAGTTTCTGAGTTTATTTAGTATATATATATATATATGTCATGCTCACACCAATCTCATATATTTTGCTCATGTACGAACATATCATCATACTTATTCCTCTAGCGTATGACATGTATTCATGCACACTTATAGTAATACAATTATCTATATTTGAACATACATATCATATGTACGCATCACATGTCATCTTTCATTTATTAAACATCAAATAGGAGAACGTACCTGTTGGTCACTAATAATAACGCATCTCGCCATTTAGTTTCTTTCATCATTTAATATCTTGAGAATTCATTGACCATCCTTTAACTAATTATATATATATCAATATTCTACTCATGGGAATGTTTGGCAAGTTATGATTTTATACATGATATGTAGGGGTGTCAAAGAACTAGCATAAAGTGTTCACTATACCAATAAGTCGCGAGCACGATAGAAGTGAAAGTAGCATTTCATGTCAGTACATTGTCACGATCGCGATCAATGTCGCGAGCGCGACATACCCAGATTAAGCAATTTATAACAATTTCTCACTTCAGCAATTCTTGTATAGATTCCATTTTATGCCTAATTAACATGCTTATGTTTACTTTATTAAAGCCCCTATTTCATGTCTTCAAATTTGGGATACTTCAAATTAATACTTTCGAAAGAAATTCCATAAATTTTCATCCACACTTAATATGACAAAATCTTATAATTCATCTAACTCACATTATTGCCATGTTAAGTTTCCTTATAACACTGAAGTTATATGAACACAAGAAACTATCAGGTAAGCATAGATTCCTTCTTCACTTTTCACATACATTAACACATCAATGGTTATATCTAAAGATTTTTAATTTCATTTGCTATAAATTTCACTTGCTAGTTTAAGTGGTTTTAACAGCTTCCACAACAACACTTCACAACTAATTCTCTTTTTCTTTGATTCCAAATTTCAATCAAACACAAGAAGCTAAGAGTGCTCTAATCCCATACCTTGGCCTAACTTCCCTTTAGCCAATTAATCTTTAGCAAGACCTTTTCTTTTATCTTTTCTACCTTCTCCTTCTTTATCTACAATATAAATCATTCTCTAATCCATCATTTCCAGCAGATAATCCCAACTGAAATTCACAAAAAGAATGAAGAAGAAGAAGATGATGAAGATTACCAAAATTAAACCATACCTTATTAATCTATATGAATATTTTCTTGAACAACCCACATGCATGCAATTGTCTTCATGAATTTATAGTAAATTGAGAGATGAACATAAAATTGAAAGAGATGAAAATGAATTCTCTTCTTTTGTGCCGTCCCACTCTCA
This sequence comes from Excoecaria agallocha, assembly GCA_037975025.1. Taxonomy (NCBI): domain Eukaryota; kingdom Viridiplantae; phylum Streptophyta; class Magnoliopsida; order Malpighiales; family Euphorbiaceae; genus Excoecaria; species Excoecaria agallocha. The sequence goes on from JBBPFJ010000211.1 coordinate 22,861, forward strand.
CCTTTCTCTTTCTTTCCACTAAAACCAACATATATATAGTGCTATGGTAATTATTCTTCTTGGTCCTTCAAGGTTTTGCATGTCACACCATAGACACACACTTCTTTGCATGCTATAAATTATTCCCACCAATTAGTCTATTTCATAAATCAACCCCACCATTTAACCCTTTCTTTAAATTGGCCTCTCCATTATTCTTCAATTCTCAATTGACCCCTAAAATGTCATAATTACAAATTTACCCCAAATTAATACTTTTTACTTCAATTATACCCTCGATTAATATTAACCACATTATTAAATTTTATTTTCATGCAATTAAAATATTAAAAACATATTTTATCCCTTATCCCAAACTTATATGAATTTCTAATTTAATTTTTAATCTCAATCAAATAAAAACCGCTCTTAAAACATGAGATTTCAATTAGGGTCATGTAAGGGGTCTCACAAGTCTCTCCCCCTTAAGGAATTTCATCCCCAAAATTCATACTTGATTTAAACAATTGAGGATATTGCTTTTTCATGGTTGCCTCTGGCTCTCAAGTTACTTCTTGTACACCATGATGTTGCTAGAGTACTTTCACCAGATAGATCTGCTTGTTCCTCAATTGTCTAATTTCCCTAGCCAGGATTTCCTTCGGTTCCTCATCTTATGTGAAATTTGGTTGTAATTGAATATCTTGAACTTGTAACATGTGAGATTCATCGGAGCGATATCTTCGAAGCATAGACACATGAAACGCATCATGAAGCTTGGTCAATTCCATAGGAAGAGCCAATCTATAAGCTACTGGTCCAACTCTTTGAAGAGTTTCATACGGACTAATGAATCTCGGACCGAGTTTTCCCTTTTTCCCAAATCTAAGCACTTTTCTCCAAGGACCTACCTTTAAAAACACTTTGTCAGCCACCTGGTACTCGATATCTTTTCTTTTGAGGTCAGCATATTCTTTCTGCCTGTCACTAGCTTCTTTTAGTCTCTGCTTGATAACTTGAACTTTTTCCTCTGTATCTCTAACAAGGTCAGGACCAATTAACTTACATTCAATCAACTCAATCCAGCAGACTGGAGTTCTACATTTCCTGCCATACAAAGCCTTATATGGTGCCATTTGAATACTCTTCTGATAGCTGTTATTATAAGCAAATTCTATTAAGGCTACGTATTTATCCCAACTTCCAGAAAACTCCAAAGCACATCCCCTCATCATATCTTCGAGAATCTGAATAACCCTTTCGGATTGCCCATCCATTTAAGGATAAAAAGCTGTACTGTACTTGAGCTGTGTTCCCAAAGCTTGCTGTAGACTTTGCCAAAATCTCGATGTAAACCTTGGATCTCGATCCAAAATTATAGACACAGGTATACCATGTAACCGCACATTCTCATTCACATATAATTCTGCAAGCCTATCCATAGAATAATATGTTCGAATCGATAAAAAGTGAACTACTTTTGTTAACTTATCCACTATTACCCGAACAACATCATATTTTCTTTGAGAAAGAGGCAAACCCGTAACAAAATCCATGGTAATATCTTCCCACTTCCACTGTGGAATTGGAATGGGATTCAAAAGACCTGAAGGAAATTGATGTTCTGTTCTCACTTGCTGACATGTTAGACATTTAGAAACATAATCAACAATATCCTTCTTCATGCCAGGCCACAAACAAAACTACTTCAACTCTTGATACATCTTGTTTCCACCTGGATGTATAGTAAATGCAGTATTATGTGCTTCATGCGACAATATTCTTTTCACTTCTTTGTCATCAGGAATACACAACCTATTATGGTAGCATACACCACCATCTTCTTTCACTGAAAAATCTGATTGAACACCTTCATAAACTGCTTTGACAATCTGTTGTAACTTTACATCATCCTTCTGAGCATCTATCACTGTCTGCCTAACCATGGGCCTAACTTTAAGCTGTGCTAGTAAGGCACCATCCATAGCATATTTCCACCTGCATTGTTTTAACATCAATACTGCCATTGTCTTACGACTCAAGGCATCAGCAACCACATTCACTTTTCCTGGGTGGTAGTCAACTATACAATCATAATCTTTGAATAGTTCCAACCATCTTCTCTGCCTCAAATTAAGTTCTTTCTGAGTAAGCGAGTACTTGAGGCTTTTATGATATGTATAAATCCTGCATTTTTTCCCATATAAGTAATGTTGCCAAATCTTTAAAGAAAATACCACAGCTGCTAGCTCTAAATCACAAGTTGGACAGTTCTGTTTATTGGTTTTCAACTGTCTGGATGCATAAGCTATAACTTTACCATCTTGCATTAATACACAACCCAAACCAACCTTAGAAGCATCAATGTACATTGCATACTCTTTTCCTGACACAGGTTGAGTCAACACTAGAGTTTTTGTCAACATCTTCTTCAACCTTTCACAGCTTGCTTGACAATGATCAGACCATTCAAACTTGATATTCTTCCTTAACAGCTTAGTGAGGGGTGAAGCAATGACAGAAAAACCCTTCACAAAATGACGATAGTAACCTACCAACCCGATAAAACTTTTAATTTCATGTACATTCCTAGGTGGTCTCTAGTTAACAATAGCTTCAATTTTATTTAGATCAACCCTAACACCTTCAGTAGATACAACATGACCTAGGAAAGAAACTTCCTTAAGCCAAAAGTCACATTTACTCAATTTGGCATACAATTGATTCTCTTTTAAAGTTTGCAATACAATTCTCATATGTTCAGCATACTCAGCTTCATTTCTGGAGTAAACTAATATGTCATCAATAAACACTACAACAAATCGATCCAAGTAGGGTCTGAATACCCTATTCATAAGATCCATGAATGCAGCAGGTGCATTAGTTAACCCAAATGGCATCACCAAGAATTTATAATGCCCATAATGAGTTCTAAATGCAGTCTTAAGAACATCCCCATCTTTAACTCTGAGCTGATAATATCCAAATTGCAAATCTATTTTTGAAAACATACGAGCACCACTTAACTGATCAAATAAATCCTCAATTCGATGCAAAGGATACTTGTTCTTCACTGTCACTTTGTTCAACTGTCTATAATCGATACACATTCTCAAAGACCCGTCCTTCTTCTCAATAAATAAAATTGGAGCACCCCCAGGTGACACACTGGGTCTGATAAAGCCTTTGTCTAACAATTCCTGTAGTTGAACCTTTAACTCTTTTAATTCAGATGGAGCCATTCTGTATGGTGCCCTGGAGATCGGGGCTATACTAGGTAACAAATCAATAGATAACTCAACATCTCTTTCTGGAGGAAGACCAGGTAATTCCTCAGGAAAAACTTCTGGAAATTCTTTCACAATTGGTATATTCTGAAGCTTTACTGTATCCCTTTTTTAGTCAAGGACCACAGCTAAAAATGCTTCACATCTTTTTCTGAGGTAAGGCTTGCTTGCATTGCTGATATAACATTAGTGGATAGCTTAGAACAATTTCCTTTTACTACCACTTCCTTTCCTTCATCATCCCTGAAAGTTACTATTTTCATTTAATAATTTACCATTGCATAATGCTTGGATAACCAATCCATTCCCAGAATTACATCAAACTCATGAAAAGGAAAAACAATCAAATTTGCTCGAAACTCTCTCTTTCGAACTACTATAGGACAGTCTATACACACCTTATAAACAATTGTACTATGTCATAATGGACTAGTTACACATACATCAAAATCTAATTGTTGTGTTTTAAACCTATCTCTACCCGAAACACCAATACGAACATATGAATGAGTAGAGCCAGGATCAATGAGTGCATGTATGTTACAATTATAAAGAGAAAAAGTACCAGCTAAACTTTTGGAGCATTATGTTCCTCCCAAGCCTTCATTGCATAAGCCCGTTTAGCAACCATCTGAGTAGAAGGTCTATCAATTATTTCTGACATATTTAGGGACTGAGATCCATGATGAACTGATCCACCCCTTCCTCTGTCTTTACCTCTTCCAGATAGGGGTGCATTAAAAGCTCCTCTGCTGTTCTGTTGCTTAAAACCCTGATCTGATTTCAAAGGACAATTTGCCATAAAATGTTCAGCACTGCCACATCTAAAGTATTCTCCTGCCAGTTTCCTGCAGTTACCCCAATGGTGCCTAGAATAATGGGAACACTTAGGTGCTTGACCCCAACTCTGTCTTCCTGAAGCTTCCTTCTCATTTTTAAACTTGGCAGAAGATTCTTGTTTCTTTCCTTTATTAGAAGAACTAAAAATAGATTCTGCAGGCTGACCTCCTTAAGTTCCTCTAAATCTTTTTCCAACAGATGATCCTCCCCTGGGACCACTTCTTTTATGCTCCCTCTCTCTTTTAGCTATCTCATACTTTTCAATTTTCATAGCAATTGTAACCAGTTGATTAAAATCTACCACATTTAAATATTTGAATCCGAATAATTTTTCTTTGATTCGATCATTCAATCCATCTTCAAAGGGCTTACATTTAAATACTCTTGTTAACATTTCCTTGGGAACATACTTGCATAACCGGCTAAATTCTTTTTCATATTCAGCCACAGATAAAGCTTTTTGCCTCAGACTCAGAAATTGCTTCAATTTCTCCTCCTTGTAAGCCTCAGTAACATATTTCTTTCTAAACTCCCCCTCAAAGAATTCCCAGGTAAGTGGGTCAGGTAACTGTGGTTGTCTCAAAATCAACTTCCACCAATCATAAACCATGCCTTGAAGTAAGGACACAACACATGATACCTTGTGATTTCTAGGGCAGTTAATTTCATCAAATATCCTCTCCAACCTTTCTAATCGGAACTTAGCTTCTTCAGATTGTTCTAGATTAGTACCCATAAATTCTTGTGCCCCATGCTTTCTAATTTCAGATATTGAAGCCTTGGGCATAGTCATTCTTTGCAGAATCTGGGCCATATCCTGAGAAATTTTTAACAAGGCCTCTCCAGGAACTGCGGTAGGAATTTCATTTCGGTGCGATGAAGAAGTCATTGGATTAGGAGGATTTGATCTAATGGGAAAATTAATTTTAGCTGATTCTTCTATAGTATCCCTAGAAGAGTTCTCCACCTTGAATCTATAAAAAAATAGAAACTTCTGCATTATGCCAACACAACACTATCTGATATTAAAAGATCTTATACGCACATTGCCCAAAAAAGGCTAAACCCAGGCTCTGATACCAAATTTGTAACACCTTATTCTAATGCCTTTATCATGTATTATGTTATACCTTTCAATCATATAATGGTAGGTCATTAACCCAAAGCTATATACATTTATCATAGCAGAAGTTTATTTATATAAGTATCCTATGCATCAAATAGGATTTCCCACAACTTCAATCCTTTAACTATGCATGCATAATGGCTTATTCTATCACATACTCATCAACTTCCATGTTAGTTATAACTATCTTTACCTTCATATCTTATCATGCATAACATTGATCAAATGATCTAGCATATTTATAACTAAGCATTTTATCTACTACATGCATGCATGCTTTAATATTCTTTTACTACTACTTATTACATCACTTACTCCATATTACAAATTTATATATTTAGGAGCCCTTATTATACATATTAAACGTGCAAAAGAACTTGCATCAAAATATAACAAAAAAGAATCCTACATCGACTTCTACGATTTAGGTGTTGGCCTGTTCTGATGTAGAGATCGTTCCTGAGCTTAAGCTTTTAAAATAGTACCTACACAAATTAAATAACTTGTGCTATGCTATAAAGCTTAGTGGGGATGCTAATTTTGAAAGACAACCACTCACAGCGATTGTCGGAGACATATAATATACAATAATTGATAATAACAAGAATAACATATTTCAAATAAATAAATGGCATAATAGAATATCATTATTAACAATCAAATCTCATATTTATATTCATATGCTTGAAAATTTAAGGCATAACATAATAGGATCAATATCAAAATATCCAATTATCACATATGTAATGGAAAATATAGTTAAACATATTATCTCATGTATTATGCTTTGTTTATCTAATAGTTAACTGTAACGTAATATCACAATAGTTTAGCCTGCTTAAGTTCTAAAGGTGGATAACGGGATCGGTGGATACCAAGGTATCAAAACGATGGATATCCGAAGAAGTACAATCTAAGTTTTGTAGCTTCAAACTATAACCATTACACAATACCGAAAAAGAGAGCTAGCAATCTCGATTTTAAGCCGTCGGTGCAAGTGTGTGTGTGAGAATAGAGGGAGTGGCGCAAAAGGCTGTTCCTTGGCATTAGTGATCGAGAACTAAGGTGGATAAAGGCATCTTGGTTGCTGGACATCACAAAATAAAAGAATAAAAAGGCATCATCTATTGTAAGTTTCAAAACCCTAAAATTGCATGTTTTCGTTCCTAGTTTTGGATATGTATGGTATGCATGATAAAATTTTTGTTTTTCCGCTGTGCTATCATGATTATCATACCATGTCATATTCCATCAGTGGTATCAGAGCCTAGACATGCTTATTTTAGTGCTTTAGATGCATGAAAAAATTAATTAAAAATCGTTATTTTGAAAACATACAAATCTGAAATTTTCTGTTTTGAGTTTTTTGCATTGTTTTGGTGTAAAAACGATTTTAATTGATTAGATAGGTATTATAATTAATATGACATGTTAATATACTGTCCTAAGATGTTATTAGGGCTGGTAATGGTCGGATTTAATTATTTATACCCGATGGTACATGTTAATTATGAAACTAGGTGCTAGTTGGCATGTAAATTGCTATTTTAACAACTAGTTTTCAAAATTAAATGTAAAAACGTTTTTGGGATGTTTGTAAGTGATTTTTAAAGATTAAATATCAGGTCTGGACATGTTTTAAATTTGATTTTAATTCTGGTCCATGACAATTTAATTGATTAATTTTAAAATCACTTAAAACTATGTCTAGTTTGTGTTTGTTACATGTTTAATCAACATTGTTTGTTATGTTTTGATTAAAATGGTAAAAACACATTTAGATTAAAATGGTACAGAATATTAAATCAATGTTTATGGAATTATTTAGATTATTAAATGACTCATAAAATTGATTTAAATGTTTGTGCATTTTATGGCATTACATAAGCATTAAACAACTAGTTTTTGTTGTTTGTTTATTTTTGCATGAATGCCGTGTACTATATATGTGTTCTTCATGATTTTATTTTTAATTCATGTTAGCACATATTATATGCATTTTTAATGTTTATGGGCTGTATGACATAAAATTAAAAATGGCTAAATTGGAAATTATGCTAGAGTTGATTTATAGCACAAATCTAACTAGTTTGTGTTTTGGGCTTTTAAGAGAACTTATTCAATAAGAGGATTTAGTCCATTGGGCTTCGGCCCAGGCCCATCACAGGGTCATCTCTTAAAGCTTCAAGTACACAATTTCCATTAATGGGCTTGGCTAAATCTAATTAAAATTGGACTTTGTTTGATCCATGAATGCTATGTATATTTATTTGCTTGTTTGGTGTGATGAATGGATATGCATGGTGCATTCATGGGCCCTGGGTTTTTGTAATTAAATATGGCCTGCGAGCCATTATATTTTATTGTAAAAGTTTCATTTATTTCTTAGAATAGAATATACTTGAAGACTTTGTAAATCAAGACGAAGCCCACCGGAGTGGAGAAGCCCAACTCGAAGATTCTTATGTAATAGTATAGAATCTTAGTTATAGGTTTTTGGGCTCATGTTTGTCACGCTTTACTTTATGCAATTATATATATATGCATGCTATGTATGGATGACAAAGCGTATGCCATGTAAGCCGTAATAAAATGAATCCCTAAAATAGTAAGTCATAAAGTTGCCTTCCTAATTCGAAACATGTCAAGGCATCGATCATCGGTCACGTAGACTAGGACTCCTAGATGCGCCCAATTATCTTTGTGAGGCATGGGTTGTGAATGTAGGTTGGACTTATCAAGGAAAGGGATGCCCGGACCTAGGCAACTAATAAATGGATTGTGCTATAACATCCTAAGATGTTAGCCCATTTGATCCAAGAGTCATGTACGAGACATGATTGGAGTTTTCCTACCTAAGTAACTTAACTTGTTAGGTGTACAAGCTCAGCTTGACTAATAAGTTGTTGAGAAAAGTGGATCTTGGCCCACATTAAATCACTAACGCGAATTATTTAAAGGGATATTAATTCGGTTTGTGGGATCATTAATAAGACCTCATTTAATCTTGCTAAATTTTATTGTAGATTGAAAATGGCATCTTCAAACAACAATTTCTCATTGCGATCGGTCCTTGAAAAGGACAAATTGAATGGCACCAATTTCATAGACTGGTCTCGAAACTTAAGAATAGTTCTTAAGCAAGAGAAGAAGTCGTATGTTTTGGATGCACCCTTGCCTGATGAACCAGGAAGGAACGCCTCTGCGGTTCAAAAGGAAACTTTTGAGACCAAGAAGAGCGACTCCAATGATGTGACCTGTCTGATGCTGGCCACTATGGTGCCTGAATTGCAAAAGCAATTTATGGACCAAGAGGCCTATGCGATCATGGTGCACCTCAAGGAGATGTTCCAAGAACAAGCTCGTCACGAGAGGTTCGTGACAACAAAGGCTTTAATTTCTTGCAAGATGGCTGAAGGTACTTCTGTTAGTACCCATGTACTCAAGATGAAAGGGTATCTTGATACTCTTGAGAAGCTTGAGGTACTAGTACTAAAGGAATTGGTCACTGACTTGATCTTAGGATCATTACCTGCTGCTTATGATCCATTTGTGATGAATTATAACATGCATGCAATGAACAAGTCAGTCACTGAGCTTCATGGGATGCTTAAGAATGCTGAAGAAAACATTCAAAAGACCAATCCCGTACTAATTGTTCAAAAGGGAATTAAGAAGGGACAAGCTAAGGGAAAGGGAAAGGGAAAGGCAAAACCCAAGTCAAGTGGGAGTGCACCTCAGGCCCAATCCAAGCCCAAGGCGCCAAAACTCAAAGAGAGTGAGAGCACTTGCTTCCATTGCAACAAGATATGGCATTGGAGGAAGAATTGTGCTCTCTTTAAGGAAGAACAAAAGAAGAATGGAGCCAAGGCGTCCAGTTCTGGTATTTTTGTTGTTGAAGTTAACCTTTCTATTTCTACCACTTGGGTATTGGATACCGGTTGTGGTTCTCACATTTGTTCAAATGTGCAGGGGTTAAGAAATAGGCGGTTACTTGGGAAGAATGAAGTGGACCTCCGTGTGGGGAATGGAGCACGAGTTGCTGCCATGGAGATAGGCGACTATCACCTCACTTTACCTTCCGGACTTTGTATTGTTTTGAATAATTGTTATTATGTGCCTGCTATGAGCAGAAACATTATTTCAGTTTCATGTTTGGATAATGATGAATTTGATTTTGTTATTAAAAATGGCAATGCTCATATTCGTCGCCAAGGCATTTCTTATGGCAATGCCATGTTGCAAAATGGCCTTTATATCCTTGATTTACAAAACAAAGAGTCCATATACAACATTAATACAAAGAGAGTTAAATCAAACGAATTGAACCCTACTTACTTCTGGCATTGTCGCTTAGGACATGCAAACGAAAAATGCATTTCAAGACTCCACAAAACTGGAGTGCTTGGTTATTCGACTTAGAGTCTTATGATACATGCGAGCCATGTTTGCATGGAAAAATGACAAAGAGTCCTTTTAATAAAAATGGCGAGAGGACTAATGGCTTATTGGAACTAATACATTCCGATGTATGTGGACCTTTAAGTACACATATGCTAGAGGTGGTTTTAGCTACTTCGTGACATTCACAGATGACTTCAGTAGATATGGCTATGTCTATCTGATGAAGTACAAGTCTGAAACTTTTGAGAAATTCAAAGAGTTTAAGAATGAAGTAGAAAACCAACTTGGCAAAAGTATAAAAGCCATTCGATCAGATCGAGGTGGCGAATACTTAAGCCAAGAGTTTGACAGTCATCTAAAGGAGTGTGGTATTATTTCACAGCTCACTCCTCCTGGAACACCTCAATGGAATGGTGTGTCCGAAAGGAGAAATCGAACTCTGTTGGACATGGTTCGATCTATGATGAGTCAAGCTAATCTTCCTATCTCTTTTTAGGGTTATGCATTAGAAACTGCTGCGTTTCTATTGAACCGTACTCCAACTAAAGCAGTTGAGAAGACACCATACGAGGTATGGACTGGGAAAGAACCCAATATGTCTTTTCTCAGGATTTGGGGCTGTGAAGCACATGTTAAGAAATTAACATCTGAAAAACTAGAGTCCAAATCCACTGTCTGCTTGTTTGTGGGTTATCCTAAAGAAACAAAGGGATACTACTTTTACTCACAAGCTGAGAACAAAGTATTTGTTGCTCGCAAGGCTGTTTTCTTGGAAAAGGAGTTCCTTCTCAAGAAAGACAGTGGGAGTAAAGTAGAACTTGGAGAAATTCAAGCACCACAAACTCCTATAGAGGATGGTTTGAAAATGGGATCAAGTTCACAACCAGTTGTGGAACAAGAACCCATTACACAAGAACCTAGAAGGTCCGGTAGGGTACGTCAGGAGATTAAGAGATATGGATTTCTAATCACTGACAGTGACACTATTGAGTTAGTAGATCGTGAGGATCCTACTACCTACCGAGAAGCTATTGAGAGACCAGACTCGGAAAATTGGCTTGAAGCCATGAAATCCGAGATGCAATCAATGTACGATAACCAGGTTTGGACCTTGGTTGATCCACCGAAAGGTGCTAAGGTAATTGAATGCAAGTGGCTATTCAAACTCAAAGCTGATAAGACCTACAAAGGTAGACTAGTAGCAAAAGGTTTTCGGCAAACTCATGGTGTAGACTATGATGAAACCTTTTCGCTTGTAGTCATGCTCAAATCCATTAGGATCTTGCTTGCCATAGCTGCATATCATGATTATGAGATATGGCAAATGGATGTCAAAACTGCTTTCCTCAACGAAAATTTACTTGAGGATGTGTATATGACACAGCCTGAAGGTTTTGTCAATCCCAAGCATCCTAAGAAGGTATGCAAGCTTCAAAAATCCATTTATGGATTAAAGCAAGCATCCCGAAGTAGGAATCTTCGCTTTGATGAGGCAGTCAAAGAATTTGACTTCATCAAGAACGAAGATGAGCCTTGTGTGTACAAGAAGGTTAGTGGGAGCATAGTAGTGTTTCTGGTCCTATATGTGGACGACATCCTTCTCATTGGGAATGATATTCCAACATTGCAAAAGGTTAAGCAATGGTTGGGGTGAAGCCGAGACAATACTTGGTATTCGAATCTATAGAGATAGATCGAATCAGCTTTTGGGACTAAGTCAAGAAAAGTACATAGACAAAGTACTAAAGCATTTTAGTATGGGAGACTCAAAGAAAGGATACATACCTTTGGCTTTGGGAGTTCCTTTGACTAAAGAACAGTGCCCTAAAACCAAAGAGGAAAGGGACAACATGAGTAGAATCCCATATGCATCTGCTATTGGATCTATCATGTACGCTACGTTATGTACTAGGTTGGATGTTGCTCATGCACTGAGTATAACCAGTAGGTTTCAGCAAGACCCTGGTGAGAAGCACTGGTCTGCTGTAAAAGGGATCCTGAAGTACCTGCGAAGGACTAAGGATCACTTCTTGGTGTATGGTGGTCAAGAAGAGCTCGTCATACAAGGTTATGCCGATGCTGCTTTTCAGACCAGCACTCAGGATTCTAGATCGCAATCTGGGTTTGTTTTTGTTTTGAACGGTGGTGCTGTCAGCTGGAGAAGCTCGAAGCAAGAAATCGTTGCCGACTCAACTACAGAATCTGAGTATATTGCAGCAAGTGAGGCTGCAAAAGAGGCTGTTTGGATTAAAAATTTCATTAATGGATTAGGAGTGGTCCCAAGCGTCCTAGATCCATTAGAAATTTTTTGTGACAATAACGGGGCCATTGCACAGGCCAAGGAGCCCCGGTCACACCAGAAATCCAAACACATACTCAGAATTTACCACTTGATCAGAGAAATCATTGATCGTGGGGACGTCAAGGTTAGCAAGATATCAAGTGAAGACAATGTAGCAGATCCTTTGACGAAACAGTTACGTCCAAATCTGCACGAAGCTCATTTGAGAGCGTTCGATCTTAGGGCTATGCCCAATTGGGACTAGTGCTAGTAGGAGATTGTTAGTGTAAGCCCTAGCCCCAATGCATTGTAACGAAACACTTGAAATTAATAAAATGAGGCATTAGTTTTATCTTTTGTATTCCTGTGCATATCAATTGATAAAACTATCCAAGAATGTCGTTTTGGTTTAAGTTATCATGTGTGAGGCACATGGATTGTAAGACTTTGAAACAAATGAGACATCATTCTAAATATCCCTAGTCAGTCATTGTTATGGGAATAACAAATGAATTAAGACTAGTATGCTCTCTCTGATCTTATGAGTTCTGTCTTACGGATCATTAGGACAAGAGTGTCAATCAGAGATCATAGATACATGTTAAAGAACATGGTATCTGGATTCGATCCGCTCATGAGAACACTACATGGTACAAGTCATAAGTGTTTCTCATATGCAAGTTTTGTATCGGAGTTCTTAGACCTGAAATCTCTATGAAACTCTTTATGAATTACTGTGTACTTTGACATACACCTAACGTGCTCGTAACAGAGTGACAAGTACGGGTATGATTGGGTATGCACTGATTCATGTTAGAGAGCATGAGAGAAGTGAAGGGATTACCCCTCTCGATAAGAGAGAAAAATATCACCGGCCACTTGATCAGTGAACTGAGAAGTGTATGGCCATACCGAGATGAAATAATGAATAATCATTATTTATCTGAGAGTTCAGTGTCACTGGAATATCAAGAAATGAATTAATGTATATAAGGATGACTAGTTCCATGCCTTATATTAATTCTGATATTTATGGGTAAGGGACTATGCGAAATTGCATTAGGTCACCAAATGCCATATGCATTTTCATTTAATTTGGAATGCTATAATATCTTGCTAGAGAATATATATAGCCTTTGAATTAATTTATTAATTCATTGCCAACATTAAATGGACCTATAGGATCGCACACAAAGCATTGGGCTTAAAATATTTAAATTAAGTATTGGACATTAATTTGGGCTTTTAATTAAAGTCAAATTAATGTATGTAATGGGTTATAATATTGCTATTGGGCTTTGTTCCATGAGAGAGAGAAATTCAGCCCATAAGGTTTAATTTCAATTAATTAATTATCTTGTGTTAATTAAGTTAATTGAATATTAAAGCCTAAAGGAATTTAAATTAAATTAAATCACTTATATATTTAATTAAGTGATTTCATTTATTTAAATGTCTTATGTTTTATTTCAAATTTGAATTTAAATTCAAAGGAGTTTAATTCAAAATATATTACTTATCTTTAGGAAGTAATGGAGTTTGAATTAATTATCTTAGGATAGTTGAATTCAGATTAATGACTTGCCAAAGGATAAGCATATATATTAAAAGAAATAAAACCCTAAACCTAATTTTTTTGTGGATGAATAGTAACTCGTAAATAGTAACTCGTGAATAGTGACTCTCTCTCTCTTAATTCTTTTGTTCAATTTTTCACAAAGAGAAAGGATTGTTCCTCATTCTCTTGTGTTATTGAGCAGTAATAGCAATCTAAAGAAGTACAAAATCAAGTTTTGTAGCTTCAAACTATAACCATTACACAATACCGAAAAAGAGAGCTAGCAATCTCGATTTTAAGCCGTCGGTGCAAGTGTGTGTGTGAGAATAGAGGGAGTGGCGCAAAAGGCTGTTCCTTGGCATTGGTGATCGAGAACTAAGGTGGATAAAGGCATCTTGGTTGCTGGACATCACAAAATCAAAGAATAAAAAGGCATCATCTATTGTAAGTTTCAAAACCCTAAAATTGCATGTTTTCGTTCCTAGTTTTGGATATGTATGGTATGCATGATAAAATTTTTGTTTTTCCGCTGTGCTATCATGATTATCATACCATGTCATATTCCATCAGGCATGCCTATAAGGAGATAGTGATTGTAGCTGCTAGCACTAACACCAAAAGGTGTCAAGTGTTCTGATATCTATTGATATCAAGTGATCCGAGAATATTATATCTCAAGTGTTTGATATTGCTTACCAGTATCCAGTATTTGTACCCGTTATCCATCATTAGTGGAAATTCAGGGGATGAAAGTGATTTAATTTAACATGAATATTGGTGAATGATCACTAGTGTAAATATTTTAGTGTCCCGTGGTAGTGTTAATATAACTTATTGAATATTTAAGTGTTACTAAATGCAATAGAACTACTATAAATGCAGGCATATTGTGATAAGATAAAGTATGCTAGTCACTAAATGCTATTGTGTAACATTCCTTGGTATATTGCATTGTTTGTACTTGAGATGTCATTTAGGAGTGAACTACATTATTTTTACTCCCCATCAAGCCATCACTAAGCATGGATGTTTTTCCCGTATAGGTATACATGTGTATATTTGAGGAACTAGTTTTCAAGCCAACATCTATGGGCCACTGAAAGAAGAGCAAGTGAAGACTAATTTTTGTATATAGTCATTTTTGTAATATGTTCAATATAAAGGATATAGAGTATGTGTAATGAAGTACTTGTAAATACGTTGAAGTATGTTAAATTGATATGTATATGTGTACTTGTGCAAGTATTAAATAAAGTAATATGTATATAAAACGGTAATTAGAGCGATCGTTACACTATTGTCCTTGTCTTATTGCATTTCTTGTTAAACAAACACTTGTCTTTAAGGCATTTTTTCATGTCACTACTACTTTTCATCAACCTGATTCGATTTATAATCATCATTATCATTTTGCTTCAATTTATTTATAAATATTTCTCTTTTAATCGTCATTTCTGATTTTACTCATATTGGTCAATTTCTACATTTTTATCTTAAAGATTAATAATCTGGTTTAACACTTTATCCTTACACATTTGCTATGACTTCCATTCAGAATCTATTTCATATTTTAACAATAGCTTCCATATTTATTTCTCAAACCTCTTCTTTTGTAATCATTGTATAATGAGGCCCTTGATTTAGTTTTTAACCTACAATTTATTCCTCGTTTGTTACTATACTCTTAAATTATTATTTAACTTTCCTTAAATTGTTATTTACGCTTAATTATACATATAAATTTTGAATCTCTAACTTAAGGTTTAATGTTCATATACAATAAACCCATAACATATTATTTTCATTTTATGTCTTTATGGTCCATTCTTAATTTACGTTTTCCCCTTATGCTTTTATCCTTAAATTTATTTGCATTTCCTTGTCCTATTGAATTAAGTCACATATTTATTCTCCAAATTAATAATTTTGGTTCTTGTTCCTTTTAGTCATCTATAAAATTTCCACTTAACTAGTATAACATTTTTTTCTTTCATTAATTCTCTTTTGTTCATCTTATAGGCAATGGATCCTAAGATCAGAGTTACCTAATGAGAAAGTGGTTTCTCACAAATGGATAAGGAGCAAAGGTGCCATGTTTTCTCCTAACATTTTATGTCACACACTAATACCGACTTCTATCCAAAACATCTATCATGCCTTCAACAATTATAAATCACACAAATCATTCAACAACATAATCATCATGTGTGTATGTTTATATATATATATATATATATATATATATATCTGGTGCATGCATATCCCTTTACTTTAACCGAAATATCATACAAAATAGTCATAATATGGCAATCACACATTAGCAACCATAACCTGGAAGGACATGCAAACAAAGGTAAATTTAAGTAAATTTTTACAGCAAATTCAAAGAGTGGATAACGGGAGAAATGGATATCGAAAGGTATTATACAATGGATATGTCCAGGATATCAAACAATGGACCTAAGGGGTCAAACTATGGTTCCATCAAAGGAACAAACAATGGACCCAAACGGGGTCAACTATGGTAGTTCTAACTATATCCCTTTAGGCATGCCTATCAAATCCACAATTAAACTAAGACCCGAGGCTTAACCACTTAATCAAAAGAATATTGATTCATCATGTTCCTTCTTACACATTGTAATATTTTCTCAAGCTATAATTCACATCCGAATTCACATTTCATACACAAATGATGGCATCAATATTTGTTACCTAGACTTATAACTCATATACCGCATATTCAATCTCATTTAAGAACAATTGTCATCACACTTCGCCTTAACATACATATTTTCATAGTAATTTCATGCAATTATGACATTAGTATCATTACGGTCACATATCAAAGTAAGTTGTAATTAACACTACTTGATAAACTTACCATGATCACTTTACCTTGATCATTATGGCTTAACAATAAGAGCATAGCATAAAATAATCACACATTACCTTTAGCAAACATACTCATTTAATATGCCAATTAGGTTGCATTAGAGGGTTAATTATCTTTATAAAGAGTGTTGGCTTAATCAATATTAATGTGGAAGTAATTTGTTAGATTATTCAAATAAATGTGTAAAACAGGGAAGTGAAGAGCAGTTAAATACTACTTGGCAGTGCATGAAACTTGAGTGTCCGTGCATCTCAAGGCCATTTCCCTTTGAGTGGCCGTGCATTCTCAAGGCATAATACCTTGAGTGGCCATGCATCTCAAGGCCATTTCCCTTTGAGTAGCCGTGCATTCTCAAGGCATAATACCTTGAGTGGCCATGCATCTCAAGCCTTTAGTCATTGAGTGGCTGTGCATTCTCAAGGCATAATACCTTTAGTGGTCATGCATTCTCAAGCTTTTAAGCTTGAGTGGCCATGCATCTTAAAGTTTAGAGATTGTTCTCAATTCAAAGTAAACAGAAATGATTCCATAAGCCAAATCATCATATAAAACTCATCTTAAAACAAAACATCTTTCATTATACATCTTAAACATCCACTAAAGAACCAAAAAACCAAGATAACATAACCCTAATTTCTATAGATCCATCTACAGGCAACAAAAAAAAACAACGGTACTCTTATACCTGAACACTGTGGCTTCCTCACTTCTTCAAGATCCCTTTGCCCTTATCCTTGCTTGTCTTTACTATAACAAACCATAACAAACCACATAAAGATACCAAACTTTCCTTCTTGCTTACATAAAATCTTTAATTAATAGAAAAGATGAAAGGAATAAATTCCTCTTACCAAAATCCTAGTTCCAAACTCAGTGAAAAAGAAAGTGAAAAAGTGTAAAAGAGAGAGTGGTCTTCCTTTGAATAGACAGTGATATTATCACTAGAATCACGTGGGGGAGACCACCAAATTACCTTTAACCCCATTCTCCATTTCTTTCTCCTAAAATAACCCTTCCAACTTTTAATTTATGATTTGACCCCAAATAAATTTTAAATCCTAAATCTTACCCCAACATCTCTTTTATCATCCAAATAACCCTTTTTTTCATAAATTTCACTAAAATTACCATATCGCCCTTCAATAAGCTTTACTCCAAATTAAGTGGCTATAACAATAAGAAAAATTAATTGCACACATAGCATCAAACGATTAAATATATTCCCTACTAGGGTCAAGATTAGGCCCTCACATTTTATGTTTTTAAAATACTTTTTTTTTATTTCTCTTACGGGTTTTGAATGTTTAAAAATTCTTTTTAGGGCCTTTTCCCTCTTTATTTCTTTTAAACGATACAAAACAAAAAAAATGATTTTTAAAATTAGAGCAGTTTGGGGTGTTTCATCTTTATCTTAACCTACGGATCCCCTAATTAGGTGATTCTAAAGCCATTTGAACCTTAAGACATAGAGGAACAAATATTTAGCAGACATCTGGTAAAAAAAGGCCATCTTCAGGCATAAAAATGGAAAATATTTCAAGTTGGAGGTTAGTTGGTTGAAAAAAGGGGTAGGGTAGGTGAGTTGACTCAAGGACTAGGCTCGTGAGTTAACTCACAGAATGGGTCTATGACACACCTAAAATTTCAAAATATGCTCGAAAATATGGCAAAAAAAATTTTAATCAAAATTTATCCATTTTTAGATTTTTAATGGCTTACTTAGCCATTAATCAAAGAATCCTATAACCTTTCTCTCTCTCTCTCTCTCCCTCTTAGTGTCTCGTCTCTACCCTCTCTCTTCCCTTTCTTTATTTCTTTCTTTCTTTCTTTCTTTCTTTCTTCTCCTTTAATGGAAAGTCAATATTTTTTTTTTAACTTAAAAAAATCTTAAAAAATACAAAAAAAATAAGGAAAAATCCATTGAGCAACAAATCCTTATCCTGTCACAAACCGACACTGAAGGTAATATTCTCAAGCCCTAAAAACCCATAAATCTAATATTTAGTTTTGATTAATTGTGCACAATAATGTATTTTTATTTTGTTTTCTTATTAATTTTGTAGATATAGTAGAGTATGCTTTTAATTTCACATATGTGTTTATTAATTGTTAATTAATTATATATTTACTAGCTAATTTTGTCAATTAACTTATTATTTAGTTAGTAAATTAATTGTTTTATTTTTGTTAATTTGTTAATTTGATTTTCTTACATTAATCTTATTATTAATTTGTAATTATTTGTTTAATATGTTTAATGTAAATGGTTAATTTGATGTTTATATTTATTTTTCATTTTATGAATTTTGTTTGTTTTTTAAGTATTTATATGTGTTTTATGTGTAAAATTAGTATTTTATTTATTATTCTCATCAGGTCTTTTAGCGATGCTTATTTGTTCCTGTCATTAAAAAGTTTTCTCATTTTTTCCTTTTGCTAAAATGGGACCTTTAGTGACAGGAGTTTATGGCAATAGACCAAAACTCCCATTGCTAAAAGTCCCAACAAGTCACACCCTTCCTATCACTCCCTCTTTTCACATTTTTTTTGTTTCTTTTGGTCTATTTCCTTTTGGCTTGCACTGTTCATGTACCTATTTCATTCTTTTCTTTTCTTTGCATATCATCATCATCATCATCATCATCATCATTATTATTATTATTATTAATGCCTTGTTAATTCTAATAATATTTTTATTGTTGATTTTGTAATAGTATCATTAATTGTCCTTATTATTATTATTATTATTATTATTATTATCTATTACTTTATTATTGCATTATATTAATTTATTTTGCATTAACATAATTATAGATATTATATAATTTGTTAATATTCCTTTTTTAATTAATTTTAATACTTTTAATTATTTTATTATTATGATGAATTTTATTATTATTAATTTGCATTGATTTTTGTCATTGTGAATATTTGTTGTTATTAGTGTTTTTATTATCTTAATGACAATATTTAATTAGTATTATTTAATATTATTCTTAATATTATTATTTTATATTTATTATCATTTTTTTCATTACTGACTAATTACCTTTTTCTATCATTTTTCATATGCACAATCGCCATCTGGGTTGGATCCAAGAATTTGGTGAAGTAGGTTAGTTTTGGATTTATTTTCTTGTCTATTATTATTTTGGGTCAGTAGTTAATTTTCAATTTATTTTTCACAAATATGTAATAGTATAATATAAAATGGTTTTTTTTTGCACACTTTAATTGAAAATAACAATTGAATATTTTATACTTAATTAATTGAATTTTTCTCATAAAATGGATCAGTGTCCTATTTTATTCCAAAAATCATACAAAAAAATTTTATAAATATTGCATGAGAGAACCAATATTCTCAACTTAATTAATGGCTTAATTTATGTGTGTTGTACTTTTTTTATATATCTTTATTTATTGTAAATAAATTGTTTTCCAAAGCGATAAGTTAAAAACACACTAAATGATTTTATACAAATGTGAGTGGGATTTTTCTAAAATAGAAGAGACCAATGTCTCAATTTTTTCCTAAAAAATAACATGTAAATTAATCTATTTTCTTTATAACTACAAAATGTTTTCTACCCTAAAATTAAGTAATTAGCATGATTTCTCTTTTCCAAAGCTACAGGGGATCAATTATCCCATTTCTATCCAAAATACACCAAAAATTCTTGCCTTTTGGAATGTGTATGCAAGGACCAATGTCTTTATCAAAAGAACTCCATTAATTGCTCGATTTATGTATGATTTTTTATATTTATTCTTTAATTCTTTAATGCTTTAATATACATGTTTTACTGCTTTTTAATGTGCTTAAGTGCGCCTTTATTTTTCTATATATGATAACTCATGTGAGAGAATAGATGAAATATATTAATCATTAAACTCATTTATATAAAATTAACCAAAGGTATCAATAAGAGTGAAATCCGGACTCTCTTGGTTTTGGTATCATAATATATTAAAAAATTACTTTCCTAATGTTTTATTGGATTGAGACACCTAAATTTGCACCTTGTGATGCTCAACAGATGCCTCATAAGTTAGTTGTTAGTAAATAGATAGGGATACTCCAATACGCTATCTCATGCCTTTTGGAGGCCCCGAGTACATCGTATATTAGTTGAATCCCTATTCATTATGAAGTGATAGGCTTTCAATCCAATGAACCTTATTTGATCTCGAGTCTTAAAAATAGGCTTTTGAGAGCAAATCAGATGCCTATGAGGTTCTACGTGCATCACAATGGTGACTCCACTAGGGATGTTTGAGATTTTTCTCTGAAAATACCTTTGGTTAATTTCATAAAAATGAGTTTAGTTATTAAAATATTTAATCTCTTTTTAAAATATTGAATTGCATTCATGCTAGAGCTTTAGAATTAAGTTAGCCATCCCTCTTTTAGCCCTGATGCCTTCCTAAAGTATGACCTTATGTTCACTCAATGTAGGAAAGTGTTAGAGAAGACCCCTAACCTAAGCCTCGTACCTTTTTGTATATCAAATATTGATTCCATCGATCATTAGGCTTTTGATGTGCTAGACCTATTGGCAAGAACTATGCTTAGGAGGCCTTAAAGTTGTATCACTGGACTAAAGCCCATGTAATGGCATAGATACTTCCACTAGAGGGCATGCACCATAATACCTTGCTTGTGATGTGGGGTTTTATGTATTGAACAAATCCCAATAAGTTTAAATGTTAGTCAATCAAAGGCTTTCATGCCTCGATGTATGCATTTCAATTTGTTTGGATTGTTTAAACACACAATCACCGAATCCATTCGCATGTACTTTAAATAAAGAGAGATTATACTGCTGGTTTTCTATTATGCACCATATGTGTTTATTGGGTTCCCTGTTAACCCATAAGCTAATCCCACCTAGAAAAGAGATAGTATGACCTTATGTGTGGGAACAATAAGGTTGGAAGCATGTATTTCCTTTCATTTACATGTGGTTGTCTATGCTGCATATATATACAAGTATTTCCAATTAATTATAAATTAACAACGATAGCTAACAAAATGTGCACATTTTGTGTATAGTTTTTTCTGATGTGTGTATATTACATCTTGTGTACAATTTTTGCTTGCATAAATTACATCCTAAAATGTAAATGAAAACTAAAATATGTGAATCTTATCTACATGATTATGCATGAGCATACATTAAATTTTGTATGCAAACAAATAATGACAATAGTATAATAATGTAAAACATGCATGTTAATCCTTTTTGCCATGAAAATGTGTAGATCTTGCTTGTATGCCTTGCATCATAATGTATCTCTATTCATGCATCATATGTGTGCCATATATCAAATGTAAACTTAACATATCCATATATGATGTATCATTATAACCGTTTGATTTTTTCAACCATTATAGTTCACACACCTAGACGGTTTGAGGGTTTGATGATCGCCATGTTAGGGACTTTCATTCAAGATAGTTAAAGGCATAATCAGAGATAGATCTAAGCTTGGTTGATATCCTTCAGTCAACTTCAAGAGCTATAGCCATGGCATATCCATCACAGATAGGAGCTTTTAATAGTCAAGAGTTAGATAGGAGATTGGATGAATTTGAAAAGATGATGAGGGCCATCATGACTGAGATGATGTCTAATTTATTATAGACTACTAGACAACAACCTTTGGCACTTACCCTTGAACACAAAGAGTCAACTATTATTGGGGGCACCTCTCCTACAACTGTTGTTGTGCTTGTTAAATAGAGTAAAGATAAGGGCATTGCTCTTGAGGAGAATCTCATCTCTAAAGAGAAAGAAGAGCTCATGATTACCTAGACCTCGAGAAGTAAAATATCTAGAATGGAAGATCCAATTTTAAAAAAAATGAAAGAGAAGATAGAGGCCTTGTCTTGGGTTTTATCAGCTGGCAGGGGAATGAACCTTGAAGATAGAGATCTAAAAGGGGATAAGTTTTTGCCTCAGAGTTCCAAAAGGCCATAATTGCCTCAATTTGATGGTACTTCTAACCCTTCATCATATATTAAGCAATACACATTAGTCATGAAGGGGATGACTTTAACTAAGAAATAAAAGATCAAATACTTTTGCATCAATTTGACAGTCCTTGCCATTGACTAGTACCATGGGTTAGATCATAGGACCAAAAAGGATTAAGATCTATTAGCAAAGGAATTTTTGAAACATTATAACTATATTATAAGATTAAAAGTGACCTTGAAAGATCTAGAGTCGCTGTATCAAAAACTAGAAGAAGCCTTCCATGAGTACCTTACTCAATAGAGAAACAGAATGATGGAACTGAAGAGAAAGCTAGAGATTGCTAATCAAATAAGGTTATTTATAAATATTGCTAGTACCTACCTAAGAAATGGGCTCAAGATGAAAGGATTAAAGGACTGGGAATCTCTTAAGGACATAGCCATTGAAGCTGAGGCTGAGTACATGGAGAGGATTACTTTTACAAACCTAGGTTCTGGCAAGAATGATAGAAGTGGTATCAGTAACCGGGGCAATGGAAATAGGACTTCAAAAGTCCCAACTATAGGAACAGTTTAATGGCATTACTTAGACCTAACTAGGCCTTTATCTCGGTGTCTCGCTTGTTTTACAAATAAAGCAAAATTACGACCCTTACCACCAATGCCTACTAAGAATCTGGGGAAGCCTGGAAATAGAGCTAATTGGTTTTATAACTATCATCAGAATATATGATATGAGATTGATTATTGTCAAGCTTTTAGGGATCATATATGGGATCTAATTGACACCCATCAGATACTAGATCAAAAAAGGGAAAATAAAAGGAGAAGAGGCTGCAGTAATGTGTGATCATCCAACTTTTGGGTTTGATTCGGGTTTAGTAAAATGGTATATGCCCTAAGGTTCATATGGCATGTAAAGATCTATCCATCACTTGCTTAGTTACAATAGTAAATGCTACTAGATGTAAATATTATCACCAATCTTGAGGGCACCATTTAGAGAAGGGAGACTTAGGGATGTTAAGAGACTTTTTGCTATCTATATCTACAGTAGAAAAGATGTAATATAGGCCACTTTTGATATTGTAAAATGTGTACCTAAATGATTTATATATTTCTTTTTAACAATGTTAATTATATGAGTTTTTCTTATGTATATAGTATCTTATTTTACTGTATTGTGCATAACAATAATTATGACTTATCTTTAAGACATTGACCTAATAAACATCACTTCATTAAATCTTGGGCATTGAGACATTTTAAGTGTATTCTTTAGTTCCTGAAGTGAGTTTTAATAAGACAAGGTAAACATAATTAAATCTTCACCTAAACCTGCAAAGGCACTCCACGGATGATAAGAACATTGCAGAATCCTATTCTCATCTTCCCAAATAGTAAACCCAAATAGAAAGCCTAACTCACCTAAACATATAAGCTTAAATGTTAAGCTCGACTTTTCAAAATTAACTCATTTAAAATTCCAAAAAAAAAACTTGCAAGGGTTGATTAACAATAGGAGTTGGATTCACCTGAAATGTTATACCTTGAGATTAAATCAAGATCTATGTTATTATATTACAAGTCTGGTCATTATTATTGCTATATGATGCATCTAGATAAGAATGTATGACTAAGTTGGGTATAAACATATGATTAACCCATTAAAAAAAGCCTATGGCATGAGTAGAGGCATATCCTAAAGTGGGCTCAAATTCCAAATAGTAACAATAGTACTTCATATAATAAAAACTTACCTACTTTTTGTTAGAGAGTATACCCTAGAGCCCATGTAAAAGGGATGTATTTCATATGTATGAATTCATATTCTTAATAAAAGGTATCATTCATTTATTAATGCTATATTTAAATACATGAGTTTGTAAATCTTAAATTAATAAATGAAGTCCTAGATATTATAAACCCAATGCAAAGGTAATCATAAAAGTGTTCATGAAATGAGATGTCTATTACATGCAAATGTGTTAATATCTAAATATCCCTAGCCATAGAATTAACAAGATAGGACATTGTTAATTTGGACAGACTAGCACAGTTATGCTTCTTGAATTGTTCAAGTAGTGGTTCTCAAAACTGTGATTATGGAAGATAATCAAAGCTAACATATGGATGCTTGTTAGAATATCTGTTAGAGAGTATGCCCTAGAGCCCATGTAATAGGGATGTTTTTCATATGTATGAAATTTATATTCTTAATAAAAGGCATCATTCATTTATTAATGCTGTGTTTGAATACATGAGTTTGTAAATCTTAAATTAATAAATGAAGTCCTAGATATTATAAACACAGTGCAAAGGCAATCATGAAGGTGTTCATGATGTGAGATGTCTATCGCATGCAAATGTGTTAATATCTAAATATCCCTAGTCATAGAATTAACAAGATAGGACATTGTTAATTCGGACAGACTAGCACATGTTATGCTTCTCGAATGGTTCAAGCAATGGTTCTCATAATTGTGATTATGGATGATAATCAAAGCTAACATGTGGATGCTTGTTAGAGGAACAAGTTCATTGGAGACCTGCAAAGAGAATCCTCATATGGATATTAAATCTATGTCAGTGAGGAATCTCGTCATAGCGGTTGTGCAAGTATCCTTAGACTTGAGATCACCAAAGTTATCTTAAGTAGCAAGTGGTATACTTTGACTCCATAACTGATTACTTCCAACTGGGAGTGAATATAGTTAGGAGATTGGGTATATCATGACCTACTTGAAGATAGTTGAGTGATTGACAAAGGATTCACCATCTCAGATTTAACAAGGGAAGTTATTTCGCATGATTCTATAATTGCCTTGTTCAGAGAATCTCTGGCCAGAGTAATATGCCGAGATGGATCGAGATCCATGAAGGGCATTTTAGGAACAATGGTTAAATTAATAGAACATACATAATTAGATTTATATGAGTTGACAGAAATCCATACTCAGAATCTAATTGAGATAAGAGTGATGAAAGGAGTAATTGCACGGTAACTGTTTCTATGGAAGGGTACAGTCAAACCACATGACCTTCCTAACATTTGGGTAGTCATGATGCCTAGCTAGAGGCCAATCATGACTTGTATAATGATGTATCAAAATATCAATAGAGATTGATAAAATGATTTAAAGGAGTTTAAATCATGAGAGTTTTGAATAGAACTCACAATTACATATTATACTGCCAATATGGATAGGAACCCAATAGGTCACACACATATAGAGAAAAGGGTAAAATGGTAAAATGACAAGGATAATAATATTTGATATTATTATAAAGATAGAGAGGAGAATATGATAATAATTAATTAAAGAGTTTAATTAATTATGATCAAATAAAATTGTCCGCGGAACTTTTGAGAAATGTTCTGTAAATTGGACCTAAATGAAATAATGTATTTCATTTTTTATTATTATTATCTTATAAGTGTTATAAGACTACTATAAGTGTTATATGACTGATATAATAATTAATAGGACCATTGGAGAAATTATAAAGGGCCAAAGGAATGAAGAAGTTGGAGGAAGCCCTCCAAAAGAGGGATACACGCCAACTCCATACAGAAGGGCTTAGAGAGATTTTTCTTGGACCAAATTAATTTATATATGTTACATAAGTGTTATGGAACTCACATATTTAATTTGGTTGGATTTGGAATCCATTTGGGTATTTAAATCCAATTAGATGCACAAAGGGCCTAGTTTGTGGATTTTGTGCATGGTCTTTTATGAAAAGATTTAATTTGGATTTAATTAAGCCCAAATGATTATAATTAATTCCAGAGGCCCAATTAATAATTCTCCAGCAATTTTAAAGAGCCCAATATCATTAAGGAGTTGGAATTTTAACCTAACTATAAAAGGCCAACTAATGAGAATTAGGGTTAAGTGATTAAAACAAAAGGAAAGTCTTTTTCTCTTAATTCTCTCTCCCTTTTGCGCCACTTCCATTGCTAGCCTCTTGGATTTCGGCCAGCCCTAGTTGAACACCAATTTTTTGTTTCAATTTACCCCTTTCTAGTGTGGATTACTCATTGGAGGTGTTCGATTTTGGACACTGTGGTTTGCGACAACCCGGTGCGAAGTAAAATCAACTGTTCAACAAAAATCAAAGGTGATTTTTCTTATTCTCATATAGTTATATTGTGTATTCATGGCAAGATCAGAACTAATGGTTAAAAAAATTTAAAATTCCGCTCATGTATGTGATGCATGTAACTGTTAAAATCCAACATGGTATCAGAGCCAGGTTTTGCCATGGATATACAATTCTATATTATTCTGCGGAATAAGTTTTGTTTTATTTTGAGTTATTTATTTCATGAACTTTAAAATATGAGATTTAATTATTCATGAATGAGAAATATTGATTTCTGGATGTATTTGTGATCAAATAAATTTGGTGGAAACAAAACCGAAATTTTTGAAGAAAAGTGTTTTGGGTTTGGCGTGAAACCCATTAGGGTTTGGCGTTAAACCCTAGGTAATGTCGGGGCTTTTCTAATTTAATTTCTTATGGATCCATTTAAAAATCATTTAGATGATATTTTATGTGTTTAATATGTGATATTAAGCCGTAGGATCGAACGGAATTAAAATTGAACAAGTTTTGCATGAAAACTAGTTTTGTCGAAAAGTTCGATAAATTGGTGTTCTTCGTGTGTTCTTGATGTGTTCATGGTTAGAACGACTTTTGATCTTCTAAATCTGATATATATGATATATTAAAGTGTTTTTAATTAATTGGATTAATTAAAATGGGCCTTAAATTAATTTGATTAATTTTAATTCATTAAAACCACTTAATGGGCTTAATTATGTTTACGGACTTGGTTTAAATTAGTGGATGACTTGGTGGGCCCAAGGAGCTGATTTAAATTAACTATTATAAACATTAATTAAGTTTATTAATGGGTTTTAAGGGCTGGAGTGGGCTTGGCTCATTCCAAAAGGCCCAAATGGTCCAAATGACACAAAACTAGTTTGTGTGTGAACACAGTTAGGGTTTTTCTTCTGTGGGTTTCAGCCTACACTTGTTTTAAGCCCAAAATTGATTCTTTTAATTATTTAATATGATTAATTAATTAAATAATTAATTTATAATTAATTAATAATCAATTTGATTGATTATTAAGGCAAGAACACATTCATGCAAAAAGGTTTCCTAAAATGAAAGTTTCCAAAATGGAAAAAATTTCCTAATTTGATCACATCATTAAAATAACTCAAAATATAGTTTCAAAGGTTGAAAAAAAGTTAGTAATCCATTTCTTTATGCATTAGAAAGGCATATAAGGGTGTATGATTGGCATGATGGATAGTTATGGACAAAGCCCAATGTGATTGAGCATTATGCATGTTTTGGCCCAATGAGGACTTTCATGTCCCGGCTACTTGTTTTTGGTTTGTATTTCATTTCAAATTGTAATATGTAATTAGATTACTTAGATTAGAATTAGAAATAGAGATGGAGACCATTTTCAAGGAGCAAGATGGGCCGGATGGAGATCCAACAAGCTTGAAGATAATGTAATTATTTTTCTTGTTTGAATCATGCATACTACCTAGGTGTGACCTTTTGATTTCCCTCTTGGCTCGGGGAAATCAATGTAGTGAAGTCCATAACTATACCACATTTGTATGCTTATATTTATGTGATAGATATAGGATGCATACCAATGTATGCCAACCATGTATGATGAGACTTAATTAACTAAAACCCTCAAACAAATACTAAGGTATATAAGCCTTCCATTAATTTGAGGAGAACCAGAGTTCTTTATAGTGTGGGTTGTTGACCACAGTCAAGCTCACATTATATCGAATATGTTCAAATCTAATTAAATGGGTCATCTTAGCTAGCCCATTAGTTTGTTGACCACAGTCAAGGCTAATGGTTCTAGAGGCAAGATTAGGGAATGCATATATGATATGCATGCATCAAGAGTTGATAACCTAATGATCCAATAGTTGTGTAGAGACACAATTGGTGTATGGATACCTACCTTTACAGGGTATGGAATTTGGCTTGTTGACCACAGTCAAGGTCAAATTACATATCAAGGATTGGATATTGGCCCACTAAGAAAACCATCGGGTTTCCTCGAATTATATAGTGAGGGCTATTAATTCGCAATAAAATAGTGGGAGTAAATGGATTAATTAAAGACCTTATTAATGCATACATATATATGAACATACTCTCATATCTTTTCTTTTTCACATCTAGGTCATCATCATGAGCACATCAAATATTAATATACGATCAATCTTGGATAACAAGCTGGTTGGCAACAACTATTCTGACTGGATCAGGCAAGTGAGAATTGTTCTCAGGGCTGAAAAGATCCATTATGTCTTGGATAAAGATCCACCACCACTTCCATCAGATGATGCCATTGATGAGATCAAAGGCATTTATCGAAAATACATGGAGGATAGTGAAGCAGCAGCATGTCTGATGCTGGGTGCTATGTCCTCGGAGCTTCAGAAGCAACATGAAATGATGGATGCTAGAACCATCATTTTGCATCTAGAGGAGCTTTATTCTTCTCAAGCTAGAACTGAGCAATATGAGATTGCTCAAGATCTATTTAGTTGCAAAATGGTGGAAGGCACTTCAGCTGCTGCTCATGCATTGAAGATGTATGGGTATATTGAGCATTTGAGTAGACTTGGCTATGTTATGGATAATGATCTATACATAGATTTAATCTTGTACTCGTTGGCTCCAAGTTATGCACCTTTTGTGCTTAACTTCAACATGAACAAGATCCAAGTATCCATTCCTGAGTTAATCAACATGCTCAAGATAGCTGATGGATCATTTAAGAAAGATCCAAAAAGTGTCATGGTTGTCGCTTCTGCTAAAAGCAAGAAGCAGAAGAAGAAGAAGATAACCAAGGCACAGCCAAAGAATGGTGGGATCTCCAAGAAGAAGGTTGCCAAGAAAGAGAATCCCAAAGGAACTTGCTTCCATTGTGGAAAAGATGGTCATTGGAAGCGTAACTGCAAGGCCTATCTAGATTCTCTTAAGGAGAAGAAGCAAGCTGTTGCATCTACTTCAGGTATTCATATGATTGAAATTAATACTTATTCTATTGCTTCAAAACAATCTTGGGTACTAGATACCGGATGTGGATCTCATTTATGTAATGATCTACAGGGGCTTAGAAGCTTTAGAAGAGTTGGAAAGGCAGAGATATGTTTGCAGTCAGCTACTGGACAGAACATCTCTACAACAGTTGTAGGGACTTACTATTTGCCTCTTCCTAGTGGATTAGTACTGGAATTAAATAATTGTTATTATGTTCCAGCCTTATCCAAAAGTATTATTTCTTTCAGTCGTTTGATGAACGATTATGATATTTCTTTGAAGGACAAATGTTGTTACATTTTTAAGAACAATATGTTTTATGCAAAAGCTATCATTGAGAATGGTATATTTGTTCTTGATTTAATTAAAGAAGTACATAATGTGAATACCAAGAGAATGAAACATGATAATCTGAATACCTCATACATATGGCATTATCGTTTAGGCCATATAAATGAAAAACGCATGACCAAGTTACACAAGTTAGGTGATTTGGGATCATTTGATTATGAATCATTTGATACATGTGAATCTTATTTATTGGGAAAAATGACAAAAGCTCCCTTTATTGGTAAAGGAGAACGAGCTAAAATGGTTTTGGACTTAATACATTCAGGTGTATGTGGTCTAATGACTACACACGCCAGAGGAGGTTACTCCTACTTCATTACTTTCATAGATGATTATTCCAGGTTTGGATACATCTATCTAATGAAATATAAGTCTAAAGCATTTGAAAAGTTCAAAGAGTTCAGAAATGAAGTAGAGAAACAACTTGCCAAAAGTATTAAAACACTTAGATCAGATCGAGGTGGAGAATACTTAAGTTAAGAGTTTCAGGATTATCTTAGAGATAATGGGATTTTATCTCAATGGACTCCTCCATATACACCACAACACAATGGTGTATCTGAAAGGAGAAATCAAACACTATTAAATATGGTTCGATCAATGATGAGCCGAGCGGACTTGCCTAAGTCTTTTTGGGGATATGCACTAGAAACTGCTATTTATGTGTTAAACAGAGTTCCTAGTAAATCGGTTGATGTTACTCCATATGAGATGTGGAATAACAAGAAACCCACGCTTTCTCATATGAAAGTATGGGGCTGTCCTGCTTATGTGAAGAGGACAGTGTCAGACAAACTGGATGTTAAGTCTGATAAATGTTTATTTGTGGGATATCCAAAAGAAACGTTTGGATATTATTTCTATCATCCCTTAGAACAAAAGGTGTTTGTTTCAAGGTATGTTGTCTTCTTGGAAAGAGAATTTCTCCTACGAGAGGACAGTGGGAGTAAAATTGAGCTTGGTGAAGTTCAAGACCCACAAATAGAAGATGATCAAACGATTGAACCCGAAACTGAATTTCATAATGATGAGATTACAGTTGAACCTGATTATACACAAAATCCTAGAAGATCTACTAGGATGCGTTCTATCCCTGTGAGATATGGATTTCACGTTGATTTGGATAGAGGCATAACTGTAGTAGAGGACAATGAGCCTACAAGCTATCAAGAAGTTTTGAATAGTTCAGAATGTGATTTATGGCTTAAGGCTATGCAGTCCAAAATGGACTCCATGTATGAGAATAAAGTATGGACTTTAACTCAACCATCTGAAGGGATAAAACCCATAGGGTGCAAATGGGTCTTCAAAAAGAAGACTGACATGGAAGGTAATATAGTTACCTATAAAGCTCGCTTAGTAGCAAAAGGTTATCGTCAAAAAAAAGGTATTGACTATGACGAAACTTTTTCTCCTGTAGCGATGCTTAAGTCTATAAGAATACTTTTAGCCATTGCAGCTCATTATGATTATGAGATTTGGCAAATGGATGTGAAGACAGCTTTCCTTGATGGAAATCTTTCCGAGGATGTGTATATGACACAACCAGAAGGATTCACATCAGGAAATGGCGAAAAGGTATGCAAGCTTCAAAGATCCATTTATGGATTGAAGCAAGCCTCTAGGAGCTGGAACATACGATTCAATGAGACAATCAAAGAGTTTGGTTTCTCACAGAATGAAGATGAACCTTGTGTGTATAAAAGGGTCAGTGGGAGTACAATTGTCTTCCTAGTTCTATGTGTAGATGACATATTGATCATGGGAAATGACATTTCTCTTCTCCAATCTGTTAAAATATGGTTATCCAAGCAATTCTCCATGAAAGACCTTGGAGAAGCATCCTATATTCTGGGAATAGGGATCTATAGAGATAGATCCAATAGGTTGCTAGGTCTTTCTCAGAGTACATATATAGATAAAGTATTGAAGAGGTTCAATATGGATCTCTCTAAGAAAGGGTTTATACCCATGGTGCATGGGAAATACCTTTCTAAGTTTATGTGTCCGTAGACACTAGAAGATAGAGAGAGCATGAATAGAATACCATATGCATCTGCAATTGGTTCTATCATGTATGCTATGTTATGTACACGTCCAGATGTAGCATTTGCTTTGAGTGTCACAAGCAGATTCCAATCCAATTTTGGAGAGAAACATTGGGCAGCTGTCAAGAATATTCTTAAGTACTTGAGCAGGACTAAGGATATATTCTTGGTATATGGAGAGGGGAGTTTGGAGGTAAACGGGTATACAGATGCCAGCTTCCAATCTGACAAAGATGATTGTAAATCATAATTTGGTTATGTGTTCATAATGGGAGTAGGAGCAGTTAGTTGGAAAAGTTCCAAACAAGAAACAACTGCTGATTCCACGACGGAAGCTGAGTACATTGCTGCTTCAGAAGCAGCCAAAGAAGCAGTCTGGATCAAAAAGTTCATAACCAAACTAGGAGTGGTGCCTAGCATTGTTGATCCGATTCTTCATATTGTGACAACAATGGAGCCATTGCGCAAGCAAAGGAACCACGGTCTCATCAGCGATCCAAACATGTTCTCAGACGCTACCATCTCATAGGGAAATAGTAGCTAGAAATGATGTGAAAATAGAAAGGGTTCCCACAGATGACAATGTGGCAGATCCCCTCACTAAAGCACTTTCCCAGATAAAGCATGATCACCATATAAATAGCATGGGTCTGAAATATATGAGTGATTGGCTCTAGTGCAAGTGGGAGATTGTTAGAGAGTATGCCCTAGAGCCCATGTAATAGGGATGTTTTTCATATGTATGAAATTTATATTCTTAATAAAAGGCATCATTCATTTATTAATGCTGTGTTTGAATACATGAGTTTGTAAATCTTAAATTAATAAATGAAGTCCTAGATATTATAAACACAGTGCAAAGGCAATCATGAAGGTGTTCATGATGTGAGATGTCTATCGCATGCAAATGTGTTAATATCTAAATATCCCTAGTCATAGAATTAACAAGATAGGACATTGTTAATTCGGACAGACTAGCACATGTTATGCTTCTTGAATGGTTCAAGCAATGGTTCTCATAATTGTGATTATGGATGATAATCAAAGCTAACATGTGGATGCTTGTTAGAGGAACAAGTTCATTGGAGACCTGCAAAGAGAATCCTCATATGGATATTAAATCTATGTCAGTGAGGAATCTCTTCATAGCGGTTGTGCAAGTATCCTTAGACTTGAGATCACCAAAGTTATCTTAAGTAGCAAGTGGTATACTTTGACTCCATAATTGATTACTTCCAACTGGGAGTGAACATAGTTAGAAGATTGGGTATATCATGACCTACTTGAAGATAGTTGAGTGATTGACAAAGGATTCACCATCCCAGATTTAACAAGGGAAGTTATCTCGCGTGATTCTATAATTGCCTTGTTCAGAGAATCTCTGGCCAGAGTAATATGCCGAGATGGATGGAGATCCATGAAGGGCATTTTAGGAACAATGGTTAAATTAATAGAACATACATAATTAGATTTATATGAGTTGATAGAAATCCATACTCAGAATCTAATTGAGATAAGAGTGGTGAAAGGAGTAATTGCACGGTAACTGTTTCTATGGAAGGGTACAGTCAAACCACATGACTTTTCTGACATTTGGGTAGTCATGATGCCTAGCTAGAGGCCAATCATGACTTGTATAATGATGTATCAAAATATCAATAGAGATTGATAAAATGATTTAAAGGAGTTTAAATCATGAGAGTTTTGAATAGAACTCACAATTACATATTATACTGCCAACATGGACAGGAACCCAATAGGTCACACACATATAGAGAAAAGGGTAAAATGGTAAAATGACAAGGATAATAATATTTGATATTATTATAAAGGTAGAGAGGAGAATATGATAATAATTAATTAAAGAGTTTAATTAATTATGATCAAATAAAATTGTCCGCGGAACTTTTGAGAAATATTCTGTAAATTGGACCTAAATGAAATAATGTATTTCATGATTTATTATTATTATCTTATAAGTGTTATAAGACTACTATAAGTCTTATAGGACTGATATAATAATTAATAGGACCATTGGAGAAATTATAAAGGGCCAAAGGAAAAAAGAAGTTGGAGGAAGCCCTCCAGAAGAGGGCTACACGCCAACTCCATTCAGAAGGGCTTAGAGGGATTTTTCTTGGACCAAATTAATTTATATATGTTAAATAAGTGTTATGTAACTCACATATTTAATTTGGTTGGATTTGGAATCCATTTGGGTATTTAAATCCAATTAGATGCACAAAGGGCCTAGTTTGTGGATTTGGTGCATGGTCTTTTATGAAAAGATTTAATTTGAATTTAATTAAGCCCAAATGATTATAATTAATTCCAGAGGCCCAATTAATAATTCTCCAGCAATTTTAAAGAGCCCAATCTCATTAAGGATTTGGAATTTTAACCTAACTATAAAAGGCCAACTAATGAGAATTAGGGTTAAGTGATTAAAACAAAAGGAAAGTCTTTTTCTCTTAATTCTCTCTCCCTTTTGCGCCACTTCCATTGCTAGCCTCTTGTATTTCGGACAGCCCTAGTTGAACACCAATTTTTTGGTTCAATTTACCCCTCTTTAGTGTGGATTACTCATTGGAGGTGTTCGATTTTGGACACTGTGGTTTGTGACAACCCGGTGCGAAGTAAAATCAACTGTTCAACAAAAATCTAAGGTGATTTTTCTTATTCTCATATAGTTATATTGTGTATTCATGGCAAGATCAGAACTAATGGTTAAAAAATTTTAAAATTTCGCTCATGTATGTGATGCATGTAACCGTTAAAATCCAACAATAACAAGTTCATTGGAGACCTACAAAAAGAATCCTCACATGGATATTAAATCTATGTCAGTGAGGAATCTCTTCATAGCGGTTGTGTAAGTATCCTTAGACTTGAGATCATCAACATTATCTTAAGTTGCAAGTGATATACTTTGACTCCATAACTGATTACTTCTAATTGGGAGTGAACATAGTTAGGAGGTTAGGTATATCATAACCTACTTGAAGATAGTTAAGTAATCGACAAAGGATTCACCATCCCATATTTATTAAGGGAAGTTATCTCTCATAATTCTATAATTGCCTTGTTCAGAGAATATCTGGTCAGAGTAACATGCCAAAATGGATAGGGATCTATGAAGGGCATTTTGGGAACAATGGTTAAATTAATAGTACATACATAATTAAATTAATATGAGTTGATAAAAATCCATACTCAGAATCTAATTTAGATAAGAGTGGTGAAAGAAGTAATTGCACAGTAGCTGTTTCTATGGATGGGTGCAGTCAAACCACTTGAATTTCTTGACATTTGGGTAGTCATGATGCCTGGCTAGAGGCTGCTCATGATTTGTATAATAGTGTATCATAAATATCAATAAGTGATTGATAAATTGATTTAAAGAATTTTAAATCATATGAGTTTTGAATGGAACTCATAATTACATATTATACTACCAATATGGACAGGAACCCAATAGGTCACACACATATAGAGTAAAGGATAAAATGGAAAAATGAAAAGGATAATAATATTTGATATTATTATGGGAGAAGAGAAATGAATAAGAGAATAATTAATTAAAGAGTTATTTAATTATGATCAAGTAGAATTGTTCGCAAAACTTTTTTGAAATTTTATGCAAAATGGAGTTCATTGAAATATTTTATTTCATAATTAATTATTATTGGAATATAAGTTTTATAAAGCTGATATAATAATTAATAGATCCATTGGAGAAATTAAAGAGGCCTAGAGAATCGTTTTGGCATAGAAACCCTCCAAAGGAAAGGTTACATGCCAAAACCATATAGAAGGCCTTAAAAACCTAATTCTTGGACCAAGACAAGTTAAATATATTTCAAATGTGTTATGGAGCCTACATATTTAATTTGGATGGATTTAAAATTCATTTGGGTGACTAAATTCAAGTATATGCATAAAGGGCCTAGTTTATGGGTTTTGTGCATAATCCTTTATGAAAGGATTTAAATTGAGTTTAATTGAGCCCAAATAAATTATTAATAATTTCAAAAGCCTATTTAATATTTCTCTAGCAATTTTAAAGAGCTCAATCCCATTATGAAGTTGGATTTTTAACCTAGCTATAAAAATCCAAGTTAAATTGATTTAGGGTTAAGTGAACATTAAGGGAAAAAAAATTGTCTCTCATTTTCTCTAACCCTAGCCGCCACCCTTATTCCTTGCTAGCATCAAGGAATTTCAAACACCTTGTAACTCTATCAATCTTGGTTCATTTGATCCTTCTCTAGTGTGGATTACTAATTGGAGGTGTTCTATTTTGGACATTGTGGTTTGCAACAACCCGGTGAGAAGGAAAATCAACTGTTCAACAAAAATCAAAGGTGATTTTTCTTATTCTCGTTAATATTTACATTATAAATTTATGGAAATATCAGATCTATTGGTTAAAAATTTTAATTTTCGCTTATACATGTGATGTATGTAACCGATAAGTCCCAACATGGTATCAGAGCCACGGTTTTGCCATGAATCTACAATTCTATATTATTCGTGGAATAATTTTTATTTTTGAGTTATTTGTTTCATGAACATTAAAATATCAGATTTTATTGTTCATGAATGAAAAGTATTGATTTTTGGATGTATGTGATCAAATATATAAAATGAAAAATAAAACGATTCGTTTGAGAAAAGAATCATTGTGTTTGGCGTGAATGAGTTTTATTTTTCAATAAAGTTTATGGGCTATTCTAAATTAAATTTTTATTGATCCACTCTAAAATTATTTTGATGATAACATATGTGTTTAATATGTGATATTAAGCCATAGGTTCAAACAAAATTAAAATCGAACAAGTTTTACATGAAAACTAGTTTAATCAAAAAGTTCGATAAATTGGTGTTTTTCGTGTGTTCTTTGTAAGTTCATGTTTATAACGATTTTTAATCTTATAAAATTATTGTATCTGATATATTAATGTTTTTTTAATTAATTGTATTAATTAAAATGGGCCTTGAATTAATTGGATTAATTTTAATTGATTAAAACCACTTAATGGGCTTAATCATGTTTACGGACTTGATTTAAATTAGTGAATGACTTGGTGGGCCCAAGAAGCTGATTTAAATTAAATATTATAGGCTTTAATTTAGTTTATTAATGGGTTTTAAGGGCTGGAGTGGGTTTGGCTCATTTTAAAAGGCCCAAATAGTCCAATAGAAACAAAACTAGCTTGTGTGTGAACACACTTTATGGTTTAAATTTGTGAGTTTCGGCCTACCCTTTGTTTTAAGCCAAAAATTGATTTTTTAATTATTTAATATGATTAATTAATTAAATAATCAATTGGATTAATAATTAAGGCAAGAACACATGCATGCAAAAAGGTTTTCTAAAATGAAAGTTTCCAAAATGGATAAAGTTTTATATTTTGATCACATTATTAAAATAACTCAAAAAAAAGTTTCAAGAATTGAAATATAGTTTGTATTCCATTATATGGTTTTACTTTATGTATTAGAAGTTCATATAAAGGTGTATGATTGGTATGATGGATAGTTATGGACAAAGGCCCAATGTGATTGAGCATAATGCATGTTTCAACCTAATGAGGACTTTCATGTCCCAGCCACTTGTTTTTGGTTTGTATTTCTTTTTAAAATTGTAATATGTAATTAGATTACTTAAATTAGAATTAGAGATAGAAATGAAGACCATTATCAAGGAGCAAGATGGGCCGGATGGAGATCCAACAAGATTGAAGATAATGTAATTATTTTTCTTGTTTGAATCATGCATATTACCTAGGTTTGACCTTTTGATTTCCCTTTTCGCTCAGGGAGATCAATGTAGTAAAGTCCATAACTATGCCATATTTGTATGCTTATATTTATGTGATAGATATAGGATGTATACCAATGTATGCCAACCATGTATGATGAGACTAAATTAACTAAAATCCCTTAAACTAATACTAAGATATATAAGCCTTCCATTAATTGGAGGAGAACCAGAGTTCTTTATAGTATGGGTTGTTGACCACAGTCAAGGCTAATGGTTTTAGAGGCAAGATTAGGAAATGCATATATGATATGCATGTATCAAGAGTTGATAACCTAATGATCCAATAGTTGTGTAGAGACGTAATTGGTATAGAGATACCTACTTTTTAAGGGTATGGAGTTTGGCTTGTTGACCACAGTCAAGGTCAAATTACATATTAAGGATTGGATATTGGCCCGCTAAGAAAACCATCAGGTTTTCTCGAATTATATAGTGTGGGCTATTAATTCACAATAAAATAGTGGGAGTAAATGGATTAATTAAAGACCTAATTAATGCAAACATATATATGAACATACTCTCATATGTTTTATTTTTCACATATAGGTCATCATCATGAGCACATCAAACATTAACATATGATCAATCTTGGATAACATGCTGGTTGGCAGCAATTATTCCGACTAGAATAGACAAGTGAGAATTGTTCTCAGAGTTGAAAAGATCCATTATGTCTTGGATAAAGATCCACCACAACTTCCATCAGATGATGCCATTGATGAGATTAAGGGCACTTATAAAAAATGCATGGAGGATAGTGAAGTAGCGGCATATCTGATGTTGGGTGCTATGTCCTCAGTGCTTCAGAAGCAATATGAGATGATTGATGCTAGAACCATCATTTTGCATCTATAGGAGCTTTATTCTTCTCAGGCTAGAATTAAGCAATATGAGATTGCTCGAGCTCTATTTAGCTGCAAAATAGTAGAAGGTACTTTGGCTGCTGCTTATGCATTAAAGATGTATAGGTATATTGAGCATTTGAGTAGACTTGGCTATGTAATGGACAATGATCTATACATAGATTTAATCTTGTACTCATTGGCTCTAAGTTTTGCACCTTTCGTGCTTAACTTTAACATGAACAAGATCCAAGTAACCATTCTTGAGTTAATCAATATGCTCAAAATAGCTGATGGATCCTTCAAGAAGGATTCAAAAAGTGTCATGGTTATCACTTCTGCTAAAGGCAAGAAGTAGAAGAAGAAGAAGATGACCAAGCGCAGCCAAAACATGGTGGGGTTTCCAAAAAGAAGGCTTCGAAGAAAGAGAATCCTAAGGAAACTTGCTTCCATTATGGAAAAGATGGTCATTGGAAGCGTAACTGCAAGGCCTATCTAGATTCTCTCAAGGAGAAGAAGTAAGCTGATGCTTCTACTTTAGTTATTCATATGATTGAAATAAATACTTATTCTATTACTTCAAAACAATCTTGGGTATTAGATACCAGATGTGGATCGCATTTGTGTAATGATCTATAGGGGTTTAAAAGTAGTAAAAGAGTTGGAAAGGCAAAAATATGTCTACAATTAGCTACTGGACAGAACATCTCTACAACAGTTGTGGGGACTTATCATTTGCCTCTTCCAAGTGGATTAATACTAGAGTTACATAATTGTTATTATGTTCTAGCATTATCCAAAAGTATTATTTCTTTCAGTTGTTTAATGAATGATTATGACATATCTTTAAAGGACAAATGTTGTTACATTTTTAAGAGCAATATATTTTATGCTAAAGCTATCATAGAGAATGATGTATTTATTCTTGATTTAATTAAAGAAGTTCATAATGTGGATACCAAGAGAATGAAATAAAATAATCTAAATACCTCATATTTATGGCATTGTCATTTAGGCCATATAAATGAGAAATGCATGAAAAAATTACACAAGTCAGGTGATTTAGGGTCATTTGATTATGAATCATTTGATACATGTGAATTTTGTTTATTAGGAAAAATGACAAAAGCTCCCTTCATTGGTAAAGGAGAAAGAGTTAGAATTGTATTGGACTTAATACATTCAGATGTATGTGGTCCAATGAATACACATGCCAGAGGAGGTTGCTCCTACTTCATTACTTTTATAAATGATTACTCCAGGTTTGGATATATCTATCTAATCAAATATAAATCAGAAGCATTTAAAAAGTTTAAAGAATTCAGAAATGAAGTAGAAAGGCAACTTGGCAAGATTATTAAAACACTTAGATCAGATTGAGGTAGAGAATACTTAAGTAAAGAATTTCAAGATTATCTTTAGAGATAATGGGATTTTATCTCAATTGAATCCACCATATACACCACAAATGCTTCTGAGAGGAGAAATCAAACACTATTAGATATGGTTCGATCCATGATGAGCCGAGCAGACTTGCCTAAGTCCTTTTGGGGATATACGCTGGAAACTGTTATTTATATGTTAAATAGAGTTCTTAGTAAATCGGTTGATGTTTCTCCATATGAGATATGGAATAACAAGAAACCCACACTTTCTTGTATGAAGGTATGGGGTTTTCTTGCTTATCTAAAGAAGACAATGTCAGATAAACTAGTTGTTAAGTCTGACAAATATTTATTTATGGGATAACTAAAAGAAATATTTGGATATTATTTCTACCATCCCTTTGAACAAAATTTGTTTGTTTCAAGGCATTCTTTCTTCTTAAAAAGAGAAATTCTCCTACACGATGACAGTAGGAGTAAAATTGAACTTGGTGAAGTTCAAAATCCACAAATAAAAGTAGATCAACAATTTGAATCCGAGACTGAGTTTCATCACGATGAGATTATAGTCAAACCTAATTATACAAAAAAATCCTAGAAGATCTACTAGGATGCGTTCTATCCCTATGAGATATAGATTTCACATTGATTCAGATAGAGGCATAACTGTAGTAGAGAACAATGAGCCTACAAGCTATCAAGAATTTTTGAACAGTTCATAACATGATTTATAGCTTAAGTCTATGCAGTCTGAAATGGACTCCATGTATGAGAACAAAGTATAGACTTTGGCTTAACCACCTGAAGGGATAAAACCCATAGGGTGCAAATGGGTTTTCAAAAAGAAGACTGACATGGAAGGTAATATAGTTGCTTATAAAGCTCACTTAATAGCTAAAGGATATCGTCAAAGAGAAGGAATTGACTATGACGAAACCTTTTCTCCTGTAGTGTTGCTTAAGTCTATAAGAATACATCTAGCCATTGTAGCTTATTACGATTATGAGATTTGGAAAATGGATGTGAAGATATCTTTCCTAAATGGAAATCTAATTGTTGATGTGTATATGACACAACCAGAAGGGTTCACATCAGGAGATGGCAAAAAAGTATGTAAGTTGCAAAGATCCATTTATTGATTAAAGCAAGCTTATAGAAGCTGGAACATATGATTCAATGAGACAATCAAAGAGTTTGGTTTCTCACATAATGAAGATGAACCTTGCGTAGATAAAAGGGTCAGTAGGAGTGCAATTTTTTTCTAGTTCTATATGTGAATGACATATTGATCATGGGAAATGACATTTCTCTTCTCTAATCCATTAAAATATGGTTATCCAAGCAATTCTCCATGAAAGACCTTGGAGAAGCATCCTATATTATGGGAATAAGGATCTATAGAGATAGATCAAATAGGTTGCTAGGTCTTTCTCAAAGTACATATATAGATAAGGTATTGAAGAGGTTCAATATGGATCTCTCTAAGAAAGGGTTTATATCTATGGTGCATGGGAAACACCTTTTTAAGTCTATGTGTCTGCAGACACTAGAGGATAGAGATAGCATGAATAAAATATCATATGCATTTGCAATTGGTTCTATTATGTATGCTATATTATGTGCACGTCTTAATGTAGCATTTGCTTTGAGTGTCATAAGCAGATTCTAATCCAATTTTAGAGAGGAATACTGGGCAGCTATCAAGAATATCCTTAAGTACTTGAGAAGGACTAAGGATATATTCTTGGTATATGGGGAGGGTAGTTTGGAAGTAAATGGGTATACTGATGCCAGCTTCCAATCTGACAAAGATGATTGTAAATCACTGTCTGGTTTTATGTTCATAATAGGAGGAGCAGTTAGTTGAAAGAGTTCCAAACAAGAAACAACTGCTAATTCCATAACGAAAGCTAAGTACATTGCTGCAAAGGAAGCAACCAAAAAAGTAGTATGGATCAAAAAGTTCATATCTGAACTAGAAGTGGTGACTAGCATTGTTGATCCGATTCACTTATACTGTGACAAAAATGGAACCACTGCATAAGCAAAGGAACCATGGTCTCATCAGTAATCCAAGCATTGTCTTAGACGATATGATCTCATAAGGGAAATAGTAGCTAGAAATGATGTGGAAATAGAAAGAGTACCCACAGATGATAATGTGGTGGTTCCCGTCACTAAAGCACTTTCCTAGATAAAGCACGATCACAATATAAATAACATGGGTTTAAGACATATGAGTAATTGGCTCTAGTGTAAGTGGGAGATTGTTAGATAGTATGCCCTAGAGCCTATGTAAAAAGGATGTATTTCATATGTATGAATTCATAATCTTAGTGAAAGGCATCATTCATTTATTAATACTATGTTTAAATACATGAGTTTATAAATCTTAAATTAATAAATGAAGTTCTAGATATTATAAACACAGTGCAAAGATAATCATGAAAGTGTTCATGATATGATATGTCTATTGCATGCAAATGTGTTAATATCTAAATATCCCTAGTCATAGTATTAACATGATAGGACATTGTTAATTCGGACAGACTAGCGCATGTTATGCTTCTTGAATGGTTCTAGCAGTTGTTCTCATAATCGTGATTATGAGAGATAATCAAAGCTAACATATGGATGCTTGTTAGAAGAACAAGTTCATTGGAGACCTAAAAAGAGAATCCTCACATAGATATTAAATCTATGTCAATGAGGAATCTCTTCATAGTGGTTGTGCAAGTATCCTTAGACTTGAGATCACCAAGGTTATCTTAAGTAGCATGTGATATATTTTGACCCCATAACTGATTACTTATAACTGGGAGTGAACATAGTTAAGAGGTTGGGCTTATCATAACCTACTTGAAGATAGTTGAGTAATTGATAAAGGATTCATCATCCCAAATTTATTAAGGGAAGTTATCTCTTATGATTCTATAATTGCCCTGTTCAGAAAATCTCTGGCTAAAGTAATATGCCAAGATGAATATGGATCCATGAAGGGAATTTTGGGAATAATGGTTAAATTATTATAACATACATAATTAGATTTATATGAGTTGACATAAATCCATACTCAGAATCTAATTGAGATAAGAGTGGTGAAAGGAGTAATTGTACGATAACTGTTTCTATGAAAGGGTACAGTCAAACTACTTGAATTTCCTAACATTTAGGTAGTCATGATGCCTAGCTAGAGGCTGCTCATGATTTGTATAATAGTGTATCATAAACAAGAATAAGGGATTGATAAATTAATTTGAAGAAGTTTAAATCATATGTGTTTTGAATAGAACTCATAATTACATATTATATTGCAAATATGGACAGGAACCCAATAGGTCACACACATATAGAGTAAAGGATAAAATGATAAAATGACAATGATAATAATATTTGATATTATTATGGGAGAAGAGAAATGAATAAGAGAATAATTAATTAAAGAGTTTAATTAATTATGATCAAGTAGAATTGTTTGCAGAACTTTTTAGAAATATTCTACAAAATGGACTTTATTGAAATATCGTATTTCATAATTGATTATTATTGGACTATAAGTGTTATAGAGCTGATATAATAATTAATAGATCCATTGGAGAAATTAAAGATGCCCAGAGAATTGATTTTGGCACAGAAACCATCCAGAGGAAGGTTTACATGTCAAAACTATATAGAAGGCCTTAACGGCCTAATTTTTAGACCAAGATAAATTAAATATATTTTATAAGTATTATAGAGCATACATAATTAATTTTGATGGATTTGAAATTCATTTGGGTGATTATATTCAAGTGTATAGTTTATGGGTTTTGGGCATAATCCTTTATGAAAGGATTTAAATTGAATTTAATTGAGCCCAAATAAATTATTAATAATTCCAAAAGCCCATTTATTATTTCTCTAGTAATTTTAAAGAGCCCAATCCCATTGTGAAGTTTGATTTTTAACCTAGCTATAAAAATCCAAGTTAAAGGGATTTAGGGTTAAGTGAACAATAAGAGAAAAAAAAATTCTCTCATTTTCTCTAACCTTATCCACCACCCTCATTCCTTGCTAGCATTAAGGAATTTTGGCCAACCTTGTAACTCCACCAATATTGGTTTATTTGAACCTTCTCTAGTGTGGATTACTAGTTGGAGGTGTTATATTTTGGACACTATGGTTTGCGACAATCTGGTGAGA
The DNA here is from genome assembly GCA_037975025.1 of Excoecaria agallocha. NCBI lineage: Eukaryota > Viridiplantae > Streptophyta > Magnoliopsida > Malpighiales > Euphorbiaceae > Excoecaria > Excoecaria agallocha. The sequence continues at coordinate 66,957 of JBBPFJ010000211.1, forward strand.
AGGAAAATCAACTGTTCAACAAAAATCAAATATGATTTTTATTATTCTCATTAATATTTATATTGTAAATTCATGGCAAGAACATATCTATTGGTTAAAAATTTTAATTTTCATTTATACATGTGATGTATGTAACTGATAATTCCCATCACTATTTTAGAACTGAATGATTAGAAAATCATAGAGCATGATGCAATGCAGATGATAGAAGGATACATTTGTAGAATAAGATTCCGTACCATGACTTATGTTTCCTCAAGTCACATACAACAGGAGGTTGCAATTCTGAGCATGACTTTGTATAGCCTAAATAGGGATAAACATCTAGATTGTCCATTTGGGGCGTCAGATAGAAGATCTCAAGCCATTTACAAATGAAATTGGAATAGGACCAGCCTATTGTGATTGTTTCTATTCATACCAAGTAGACTATGACCACCAACTAGATTCTTTGAGATCAATGTCAGATGAAGATCAAGAAATATTAGTAAAATAAAGCCATTAGGAAAGATGAATACATCAACAATTATCCAATACATTTGTTAAGTTTTTCAGGGGGAATGAGTCACCACGAGATGTTAGAGAGTATGCCCTAGAGCCTATGTAAAAGGGATGTATTTCATATGTATGAATTCTTATTCTTAATAAAAGGCATCATTCATTTATTAGTGCTATGTTCAAAGACATGAGTTTGTAAATCTTAAATTAATAAATGAAGTCCTAAATATTATAAACACAGTGCAAAGGCAATCATGAAAGTGTTCATGATATGAGATGTCTATTGCATGAATATGTGTTAATATCTAAATATCCCTAGTTATAGAATTAACAAGATAGGACATTGTTAATTCGAACAAACTAGCACATGTTATGCTTCTTGAATTGTTCAGGCAGTGGTTTTCATAACTATGATTATGAAAGATAATCAAAGCTAACATATGGATGCTTGTTAGAAGAACAAATTCATTAGAGACCTGCAACGAGAATCCTCACATGGATATTAAATCTATATCAGTGAGGAATCTCTTCATAGCGGGTGTGCAAGTATCCTTAGACTTGAGATCACTAAGGTTATCTTAAGTAGAAAGTGGTATACTTTGACTCTATAACTAATTACTTCCAACTAGGGGTGAACATAGTTAGGAGGTTGGGTATATTATAACCTAATTGAAGATAATTAAGTGATTGATAATGGATTCACCATCCCAGATTAATTAAGAGAAGTTATCTTGCAAGATTCTATAATTACCTTGTTCAGAGAATCTCTAGCCAGCGTAATATGCCAAGATGGATATGGATCTATGAATGGCATTTTAGGAAAAATGGTTAAATTAATACGGCATACATAATTAGATTTATATGAGTTTACATAAATTCATACTCAGAATCTAATTTAGATAACAATGGTGAAATGAGTAATTGCACGGTAACTGTTTTTAAGGAAAGGAATAGTCAAACCACTTGAATTTTTTAACATTTGGGTAGTCATGATGCCTAGCTAGAGGCCACACATGATTTGTATAATAGTGTATCATACACATAAATAAGGGATTGATAAAATGATTTAAGGAAGTATAAATCATATGTGTTTTGAATAAAACTCATAATTACATATTATACTGCCAATATGGACAGAAACCTATAGGTCACACACATAAAGAGTAAAGGATAAAATAGTAAAATGACAAGGATAATAACATTTGATATTATTATAGGAGAAGAGAAATGAATAAGTGAATAATTAATTAAAAAGTTTAATTAATTATGATCAAGTAGAATTGTTTGCAGAACTTTTAGAAATGTTATGAAAAATGGATTTAATTCAAATATTGTATTTTACAATTAATTATTGGACTATAAGTGTTATAGAGCTGATATAATAATTAATAGATGATGGAATATGACATGGTATGATAATCATGATAGCACAGCGGAAAAACAAAAATTTTATCATGCATACCATACATATCCAAAACTAGGAACGAAAACATGCAATTTTAGGGTTTTGAAACTTACAATAGATGATGCCTTTTTAATCTTTGATTTTGTCATGTCCAGCAACCAAGATGCCTTTATCCACCTTAGTTCTCGATCACCAATGCCAAGGAACAGCCTTTTGCGCCACTCCCTCTATTCTCACACACACAATTACACCGTCGGCTTAAAAACGAGATTGCTAGATCTCTTTTTCGGTATTGTGTAATGGTTATGGTTTGAAGCTATAAAATTTGATTTTGTACTTCTCTTAGGTTGCTATTACTACCCAAGAACACTAGAGAATGAGGAACTATCCTTTCTCCATGTGAAAAATTGGGCCAAAAGAATTGAGAGAGAGAGAGTCACTATTCACGAGTTACTATTCATGCCACAAAAAAATTAGGTTTAGGGTTTTATTTCTTTTAATATATATGCTTATCCTTTGGCAAGTCATTAATCTGAATTCAACTATCCTAAGATAATTAATTCAAACTCTATCACTTCCTAAAGATAAGTAATATATTTTGAATTAAACTCCTTTGAATTTAAATTCAAATTTGAAATAAAACATAAGACATTTAAATAAATGAAATCACTTAATTTAAATATATAGCATGTGCCGAAATTCCTTGATTTCCCTCTTGGAATTTCGGCCACATCATTATATATTTAAGTGATTTAATTTAATTTAAATTCCTTTAGGCTTTAATATTCAATTAACTTAATTAACACAAGATAATTAATTAATTGAAATTAAACCTTATGGGCTGAATTTCTCTCTCTCATGGACCAAAGCCCAATAGCAATATTATAACCCACTACATACATTAATTTGACTTTAATTAAAAGCCCAAATTAATGTCCAATACTTAATTTAAATATTTTAAGCCCAATGCTTTGTGTGCGATCCTATAGGTCCATTTAATGTTGGCAATGAATTAATAAATTAATTCAAAGGCTATATATATTCTCTAGCAAGATATTATAGCATTCCAAATTAAATGAAAATGCATATGGCATTTGGTGACCTAATGCAATTTCGTATAGTCCCTTACCCATAAATATCAGAATTAATATAAGGCATGGAACTAGTCATCCTTATATACATTAATTCATTTCTTGATATTCCAATGACACTGAATTCTCAGATAAATAATGATTACTCATTATTTCATCTCGGTATGGCCATACACTTCTCAGTTCACTGATCAAGTGGCCGGTGATATTTTTCTCTCTTATCGAGAGGGGTAATCCCTTCACTTCTCTCATGCTCTCTAACATGAATCAGTGCATACCCAATCATACCCGTACTTGTCACTCTGTTACGAGCACGTTAGGTGTATGTCAAAGTACACAGTAATTCATAAAGAGTTTCATAGAGATTTCAGGTCTAAGAACTCCGATACAAAACTTGCATATGAGAAACACTTATGACTTGTACCATGTAGTGTTCTCATGAGCGGATCGAATCCAGATACCATGTTCTTTAACATGTATCTATGATCTCTGATTGACACTCTTGTCCTAATGATCCATAAGACAGAACTCATAAGATCAGAGAGAGCATACAAGTCTTAATTCATTTGTTATTCCCATAACAATGACTGACTAGGGATATTTAGAATGATGTCTCATTTATTTCAAGGTCTTACAATCCATGTGCCTCACACATGATAACTTAAACCGAAACAACACTCTTGGATAGTTTTATCAATTGATATGCACAGGAATACAAAGGATAAAACAAATGCCTCATTTTATTAATTTCAAGTGTTTCGTTACAATGTATTGGGGCTAGGGCTTACACTAACAATCTCCCACTAGCACTAGTCCCAATTGGGCATAGCCCTAAGACCGAACGCTCTCAAATGAGCTTCGTGCAGATTTGGACGTAACTGTTTCGTCAAAGGATCTGCTACATTGTCTTCACTTGATATCTTGCTAACCTTGACGTCCCCACGATCAATGATTTCTCTGATCAGGTGGTACCTTCTGAGTATGTGTTTGGATTTCTGGTATGACCGGGGCTCCTTAGCCTGTGCGATGGCCCCGTTATTGTCACAGAAAATTTCTAATGGATCTAGGATGCTTGGGACCACTCCTAATCCATTAATGAAATTTTTAATCCAAACAGCCTCTTTTGCAGCCTCACTTGCTGCAATATACTCAGATTCTGTAGTTGAGTCGGCAACGGTTTCTTGCTTTGAGCTTCTCCAGCTGACAGCACCACCGTTCAAAACAAAAACAAACCCATATTGCGATCTAGAATCCTGAGTGCTGGTCTGAAAAGCAGCATCGGCATAACCTTGTATGACGAGCTCTTCTTGACCACCATACACTAAGAAGTGATCCTTAGTCCTTCGCAGGTACTTAAGGATCCCTTTTACAGCAGACCAGTGCTTCTCACCAGGGTCTTGCTGAAACCTACTGGTTATACTCAGTGCATGAGCAACATCCAATCTAGTACATAACATAGCGTACGTGATAGATCCAATAGCAGATGCATATGGGATTCTACTCATGTTGTCCCTTTCCTCTTTGGTTTTAGGGCACTGTTCTTTAGTCAAAGGAACTCCCAAAGCCAAAGGTATGTACCCTTTCTTTGAGTCTCCCATACTAAAACGCTTTAGTACTTTGTCTATGTACTTTTCTTGACTTAGTCCCAAAAGCCAATTCGATCTATCTCTATAGATTCGAATACCAAGTATTGTCTCGGCTTCACCTAAGTCTTTCATTGAGAAACATTTTCCCAACCATTGCTTAACCTTTTGCAATGTTGGAATATCATTCCCAATGAGAAGGATGTCGTCCACATATAGGACCAGAAATACTACTATGCTTCCACTAACCTTCTTGTACACACAAGGCTCATCTTCGTTCTTGATGAAGTCAAATTCTTTGACTGCCTCATCAAAACAAAGATTCCAACTTCGGGATGCTTGCTTTAATCCATAAATGGATCTTTGAAGCTTGCATACCTTCTTAGGATGCTTGGGATTGACAAAACCTTCAGGCTGTGTCATATACACATCCTCAAGTAATTTTCCGTTGAGGAAAGCAGTTTTGACATCCATTTTCCATATCTCATAATCATGATATGCAGCTATTGCAAGCAAGATCCTAATGGACTTGAGCATGACTACAGGCGAAAAGGTCTCGTCATAGTCTATACCATGAGTTTGTCGAAAACCTTTTGCTACTAGTCTACCTTTGTAGGTCTTATCAGCTTTTAGTTTGAATAACCACTTGCATTCAATTACCTTAGCACCTTCTGGTGGATCAACCAAGGTCCAAACCTGGTTATCGTACATTGATTGCATCTCGAATTTCATGGCTTCTTGCCAATTATCCGAGTCTGGGCTTTCAATAGCTTCTCGGTAGGTAGTAGGATCCTCACGATCTACTAACTCAATAGTGTCACTGTCAGTGATTAGAAATCCATATCTCTCAATCTCCTGACGTACCCTACCAGACCTTCTAGGTACTTGTGTAATGGGTTCTTGTTCCACAACTGGTTGTGAACTTGACCCCATTTCCAAACCATCCTCTATAGGAGCTTGTGGCACTTGAATTTCTCCAAGTTCTACTTTACTCCCACTATCTTTCTTGAGAAGGAACTCCTTTTCCAAGAAAACAGCCTTGCGAGCAACAAATACTTTGTTCTCGGCTTGTGAGTAAAAGTAGCATCCCTTTGTTTCTTTGGGATAGCCCACAAACAAGCAGACAGTCGATTTAGACTCTAGTTTGTCAGATGTTAATTTCTTAACATGTGCTTCACAGCCCCAAATCTTGAGAAAAGACATATTAGGTTCTTTCCCAGTCCATACCTCGTATGGTGTCTTCTCAACTGCTTTAGTTGGAGTACGGTTCAATAGAAACGCAGCAGTTTCTAATGCATAACCCCAAAAAGAGATAGGAAGATTAGCTTGACTCATCATAGATCGAACCATGTCCAACAGAGTTCGATTTCTCCTTTCGGACACACCATTCCATTGCGGTGTTCCAGGAGGAGTGAGCTGTGAAATAATACCACACTCTTTTAGATGACTGTCAAACTCTTGGCTTAAGTATTTGCCACCTCAATCTGATCGAATGGCTTTTATACTTTTGCCAAATTGGTTTTCTACTTCGTACTTAAACTCTTTGAATTTCTCAAAAGTTTCAGACTTGTACTTCATTAGATAGACATAGCCATATCTACTGAAGTAATCTGTGAATGTCACGAAGTAGCTAAAACCACCTCTAGCATGTGTACTTAAAGGTCCACATACATCGGTATGTATTAGTTCCAATAAGCCATTAGTCCTTTTACCTTTTTTATTAAAAGGACTCTTTGTCATTTTTCCATGCAAACATGGCTCACATGTGTCATAAGACTCTAAGTCGAATGACCCAAGCACTCCAGTTTTATGGAGTCTTGAAATGCGTTTTCTGTTTGCATGTCCTAAACGACAATGCTAGAAGTAAGCAGGGTTTATTTCGTTTGATTTAACCCTCTTTGTATTAATGTTGTATATGGACTCTTTGTTTTGTAAATCAAGGATATAAAGGCCATTTTGCAACATGGCATTGCCATAAGAAATGCCTTGGCGACAAATATGAGCATTGCCATTTTTAATAACAAAATCAAATTCATCATTATCCAAACATGAAACTGAAATAATGTTTCTGCTCATAGCAGGCACATAATAACAATTATTCAAAACAATACAAAGTCTGAAAGGTAAAGTGAGGTGATAGTCGCCTATCTCCATGGCAGCAACTCGTGCTCCATTCCCCACACGGAGGTCCACTTCATTCTTCCCAAGTAACCGCCTATTTCTTAGCCCCTGCACATTTGAACAAATGTGAGAACCACAACCGGTATCCAATACCCAAGTGATAGAAATAGAAAGGTTAATTTCAACAACAAAAATACCAGAACTGGACGCCTTGGCTCCATTCTTCTTTTGTTCTTCCTCCAATGCCCTATCTTGTTGCAATGGAAGCAAGTGCTCTCACTCTCTTTGAGTTTTGGCACCTTGGGCTTGGATTGGGCTTGAGGTGCACTCCCAACTGACTTGGGTTTTGCCTTTCCCTTTCCCTTTCCCTTAGCGGGTCCCTTCTTAATTCCTTTTTGAACCATTAGTACGGGATTGGTCTTTCGAATGTTTTCTTCAGCATTCTTAAGCATCCCATGAAGCTCAGTGACTGATTTGTTCATTGCATGCATGTTATAATTCATCACAAAAGGACCATAAGCAGCAGGCAATGATCCTAAGATCAAGTCAGTGGCCAATTCCTTTGGCACTAGTACCTCAAGCTTCTTAAGAGTATCAAGATACCCTTTCATCTTGAGTACATGGGTACTAACAGGAGTACCCTCAGCCATCTTGCAAGAAATTAAAGCCTTTGTTGTCACAAACCTCTCGTGACAAGCTTGTTCTTGGAACATCTCCTTGAGGTGCACCATGATCGCATAAGCCTCTTGGTCCATAAATTGCTTTTGAAATTCAGGCACCATAGTGGCCAGCATCAGACAGGTCACATCATTGGAGTCGCTCTTCTTGGTCTCAAAAGTTTCCTTTTGAACCGCAGAGGCGTTCCTTCCTGGTTCATCAGGCAAGGGTGCATCCAAAACATACGACTTCTTCTCTTGCTTAAGAACTATTCTTAAGTTTCGAGACCAGTCTATGAAATTGGTGCCATTCAATTTGTCCTTTTTAAGGACCGGTCGCAATGAGAAATTGTTGTTTGAAGATGCCATTTTCAATCTACAATAAAATTTAGCAAGATTAAATGAGGTCTTATTTATGATCCCACAAACCGAATTAATATCCCTTAAATAATTTGCGTTAGTGATTTAATGTGGGCCAAGATCCACTTTTCACAACAACTTATTAGTCAAGCTGAGCTTGTACACCTAACAAGTTAAGTTACTTAGGTAGGAAAACTCCAATCATGTCTCGTACATGACTCTTGGATCAAATGGGCTAACATCTTAGGATATTATAGCACAACCCATTTATTAGTTGCCTAGGTCCGGGCATCCCTTTCCATGATAAGTCCAACCTACATTCACAACCCATGCCTCACAAAGATAATCGGGTGCATCTAGGACTCCTAGTCTACGTGACCGATGATCGATGCCTTGACATGTTTCGAATTAGGAAGGCAACTTTGTGACTTACTATTTTTTAGGGATTCATTTTATTACGGCTTATATGGCATACGCTTTGTCATTCATACATAGCATGCATATATATATATAATTGCATAAAGTAAAGCGTGACAAACATGGGCCCAAAAACCTACAACTAAGATTCTATACTATTACATAAGAATCTTCGAGTTGGGCTTCTCCACTCCGGTGGGCTTCGTCTTGATTTACAAAGTCTTCAAGTATATTCTATTCTAAGAAATAAATGAAACTTTTACAATAAAATATAATGGCTCGCATGCCATATTTAATTACAAAAACCCAGGGCCCATGAATGCACCATGCATATCCATTCATCACACCAAACTAGCAAATAAACATACATAGCATTCATGGATAAAACAAAGTCCAATTTTAATTAGATTTAGCCAAGCCCATTAATGAAAATTGTGTACTTGAACCTTTAAGAGATGACCCCGTGATGTGTTAGTGTAAGCCCTAGCCCCAATGCATTGTAACGAAACACTTGAAATTAATAAAATGAGGCATTAGTTTTATCTTTTGTATTCCTGTGCATATCAATTGATAAAACTATCCAAGAGTGTTGTTTTGGTTTAAGTTATCATGTGTGAGGCACATGGATTGTAAGACCTTGAAACAAATGAGACATCATTTAAATATCCCTAGTCAGTCATTGTTATGGGAATAACAAATGAATTAAGACTAGTATGCTCTCTCTGATCTTATGAGTTCTGCCTTACGGATCATTAGGACAAGATTGTCAATCAGAGATCATAGATACATGTTAAAGAACATGGTATCTGGATTCGATCCGCTCATGAGAACACTACATGGTACAAGTCATAAGTGTTTCTCATATACAAGTTTTGTATCGGAGTTCTTAGACCTGAAATCTCTATGAAACTCTTTATGAATTACTGTGTACTTTGACATACACCTAACGTGCTCGTAACAGAGTGACAAGTACGGGTATGATTGGGTATGCACTGATTCATGTTAGAGAGCATGAGAGAAGTGAAGGGATTACCCCTCTCGATAAGAGAGAAAAATATCACCGGCCACTTGATCAGTGAACTGAGAAGTGTATGGCCATACCGAGATGAAATAATGAGTAATCATTATTTATCTGAGAATTCAGTGTCATTGGAATATCAAGAAATGAATTAATGTATATAAGGATGACTAGTTCCATGCCTTATATTAATTCTGATATTTATGGGTAAGGGACTATGCGAAATTGCATTAGGTCACCAAATGCCATATGCATTTTCATTTAATTTGGAATGCTATAATATCTTGCTAGAGAATATATATAGCCTTTGAATTAATTTATTAATTCATTGCCAACATTAAATGGACCTATAGGATCGCACATAAAGCATTGGGCTTAAAATATTTAAATTAAGTATTGGACATTAATTTGGGCTTTTAATTAAAGTCAAATTAATGTATGTAATGGGTTATAATATTGCTATTGGGCTTTGGTCAATGAGAGAGAGAAATTCAGCCCATAAGGTTTAATTTCAATTAATTAATTATCTTGTGTTAATTAAGTTAATTGAATATTAAAGCCTAAAGGAATTTAAATTAAATTAAATCACTTATATATTTAATTAAGTGATTTCATTTATTTAAATGTCTTATGTTTTATTTCAAATTTGAATTTAAATTCATAGGAGTTTAATTCAAAATATATTACTTATCTTTAGGAAGTGATAGAGTTTGAATTAATTATCTTAGGATAGTTGAATTCAGATTAATGACTTGCCAAAGGATAAGCATATATATTAAAAGAAATAAAACCCTAAACCTAATTTTTTTGTGGCATGAATAGTAACTCGTGAATAGTGACTCTCTCTCTCTTAATTCTTTTGTTCAATTTTTCACAAGGAGAAAGGATTGTTCCTCATTCTCTTGTGTTATTGAGCAGTAATAGCAATCTAAAGAAGTACAAAATCAAGTTTTGTAGCTTCAAACTATAACCATTACACAATACCGAAAAAGAGAGCTAGCAATCTCGATTTTAAGCCGTCGGTGCAAGTGTGTGTGTGAGAATAGAGGGGGTGATCGAGAACTAAGGTGGATAAAGGCATCTTGGTTGCTGGACATCACAAAATCAAAGAATAAAAAGGCATCATCTATTGTAAGTTTCAAAACCCTAAAATTGCATGTTTTCGTTCCTAGTTTTGGATATGTATGGTATGCATGATAAAATTTTTGTTTTTTCGCTGTGCTATCATGATTATCATACCATGTCATATTCCATCAGTGGTATCAGAGCCTAGACGTGCTTATTTTAGTGCTTTAGATGCATGAAAAAATTAATTAAAAATCGTTATTTTGAAAACATGCAAATCTGAAATTTTCTGTTTTGAGTTTTTTGCATTGTTTTGGTGTAAAAATGATTTTAATTGATTAGATAGGTATTATAATTAATATGACATATTAATATACTGTCCTAAGATGTTTTAGGGCTGGTAATGGTCGGATTTAATTATTTATACCTGATGGTACATGTTAATTATGAAACTAGGTGCTAGTTGGCATGTAAATTGCTATTTTAACAACTAGTTTTCAAAATTAAATGTAAAAACGTTTTTGGGATGTTTGTAAGTGATTTTTAAAGATTAAATATCAGGTCTGGACATGTTTTAAATTTGGTTTTAATTCTGGTCCATGACAATTTAATTGATTAATTTTAAAATCACTTAAAACAATGACTAGTTTGTGTTTATTACATGTTTAATCAACATTGTTTGCTTTGTTTTGATTAAAATGATAAAAACACATTTAGATTAAAATGGTACAGAATATTAAATCAATATTTATGGACTTATTTAGATTATTAAATGACTCATAAAATTGATTTAAATGTTTGTGCATTTCATGGCATTACATAAGCATTAAACAACTAGTTTTGTTGTTTGTTTGTTTTTGCATGAATGCCGTGTTCTATTATATGTGTTCTTCATGATTTTATTTTTAATTCATGTTAGCACATATTATATTCATTTTTAATGTTTATGGGCTGTATGACATAAAATTAAAAATGGCTAAATTGGAAATTATGCTAGAGTTGATTTATAGCACAAATCTAACTAGTTTGTGTTTTGGGCTTTTAAGAGAACTTATTCAATAAGAGGATTTAGTCCATTGGGCTTCGGCCCAGGCCCATCACGGGGTCATCTCTTAAAGCTTCAAGTACACAATTTCCATTAATGGGCTTGGCTAAATCTAATTAAAATTGGACTTTGTTTGATCCATGAATGCTATGTATATTTATTTGCTTGTTTGGTGTGATGAATGGATATGCATGGTGCATTCATGGGCCCTGGGTTTTTGTAATTAAATATGGCCTGCGTGCCATTATATTTTATTGTAAAAGTTTCATTTATTTCTTAGAATAGAATATACTTGAAGACTTTGTAAATCAAGACGAAGCCCACCGGAGTGGAGAAGCCCAACTCGAAGATTCTTATGTAATAGTATAGAATCTTAGTTGTAGGTTTTTGGGCCCATGTTTGTCACGCTTTACTTTATGCAATTATATATATATGCATGCTATGTATGGATGACAAAGCGTATGCCATGTAAGCCGTAATAAAATAAATCCCTAAAATAGTAAGTCATAAAGTTGCCTTCCTAATTCATAACATGTCAAGGCATCGATCATCGGTCACGTAGACTAGGAGTCCTAGATGCGCCCGATTATCTTTGTGAGGCATGGGTTGTGAATGTAGGTTGGACTTAACATGGAAAGGGATGCCCGGACCTAGGCAACTAATAAATGGGTTGTGCTATAACATCTTAAAGATGTTAGCCCATTTGATCCAAGAGTCATGTACGAGACATGATTGGAGTTTTTCCTACCTAAGTAACTTAACTTATTAGGCGTACAGGCTCAGCTTGACTAATAAGTTGTTGTGAAAAGTGGATCTTGGCCCACATTAAATCACTAACGTGAATTATTTAAGGGATATTAATTCGGTTTGTGGGATCATTAAGACCTCATTTAATCTTGCTAAATTTTATTGTAGATTGAAAATGGCATCTTCAAACAACAATTTCTCATTGCGATTGGTCCTTGAAAAGGACAAATTGAATGGCACCAATTTCATAGACTGGTCTCGAAACTTAAGAATAGTTCTTAAGCAAGAGAAGAAGTCGTATGTTTTGGATGCACCCTTGCCTGATGAACCAGGAAGGAATGCCTCTGCGGTTCAAAAGAAAACTTTTGAGACCAAGAAGAGCGACTCCAATGATGTGACCTGTCTGATGCTGGCCACTATGGTGCCTGAATTGCAAAAGCAATTTATGGACCAAGAGGCTTATGCGATCATGGTGCACCTCAAGGAGATGTTCCAAGAGCAAGCTCGTCACGAGAGGTTCGTGACAACAAAGGCTTTAATTTCTTGCAAGATGGCTGAGGGTACTCCTGTTAGTATCCATGTACTCAAGATGAAAGGGTATCTTGATACTCTTGAGAAGCTTGAGGTACTAGTGCCAAAGGAATTGGCCACTGACTTGATTTTAGGATCATTGCCTGCTGCTTATGATCCATTTGTGATGAATTATAACATGCATGCAATGAACAAGTCAGTCACTGAGCTTCATGGGATGCTTAAGAATGCTGAAGAAAACATTCGAAAGACCAATCCCGTACTAATGGTTCAAAAAGGAATAAAGAAGGGACCTGCTAAGGGAAAGGGAAAGGGAAAGGGAAAACCCAAGTCAGTTGGGAGTGCACCTCAGGCCCAATCCAAGCCCAAGGCATCAAAACTCAAAGAGAGTGAGAGCACTTGCTTCCATTGCAACAAGATAGGGCATTGGAGGAAGAATAGCGCTCTCTTTAAGGAAGAACAAAAGAAGAATGGAGCCAAGGCGTCCAGTTCTGGTATTTTTGTTGTTGAAGTTAACCTTTCTATTTCTACCACTTGGGTATTGGATACCGATTGTGGTTCTCACATTTGTTCAAATGTGCAGGGGTTAGGAAATAGGCGGTTACTTGGGAAGAATGAAGTGGACCTCCGTGTGGGGAATGGAGCACGAGTTGCTGCCATGGAGATAGGCGACTATCACCTCACTTTACCTTCCGGACTTTGTATTGTTTTGAATAATTGTTATTATGTGCCTGCTATGAGCAGAAACATTATTTCAGTTTCATGTTTGGATAATGATGAATTTGATTTTGTTATTAAAAATGGCAATGCTCATATTCGTCGCCAAGGCATTTCTTATGGCAATGCCATGTTGCAAAATGGCCTTTATATCCTTGATTTACAAAACAAAGAGTCCATATACAACATTAATACAAAGAGGGTTAAATCAAACGAATTGAACCCTACTTACTTCTGGCATTGTCGCTTAGGACATGCAAACGAAAAACGCATTTCAAGACTCCACAAAACTGGAGTGCTTGGGTCATTCGACTTAGAGTCTTATGATACATGCGAGCCATGTTTGCATGGAAAAATGACAAAGAGTCCTTTTAATAAAAATGGCGAGAGGACTAATGGCTTATTGGAACTAATACATTCCGATGTATGTGGACCTTTAAGTACACATGCTAGAGGTGGTTTTAGCTACTTCGTGACATTCACAGATGACTTCAGTAGATATGGCTATGTCTATCTGATGAAGTACAAGTCTGAAACTTTTGAAAAATTCAAAGAGTTTAAGAATGAAGTAGAAAACCAACTTGGCAAAAGTATAAAAGCCATTCGATCAGATCGAGGTGGCGAATACTTAAGCCAAGAGTTTGACAGTCATCTAAAGGAGTGTGGTATTATTTCACAGCTCACTCCTCCTGGAACACCTCAATGGAATGGTGTGTCCGAAAGGAGAAATCGAACTCTGTTGGACATGGTTCGATCTATGATGAGTCAAGCTAATCTTCCTATCTCTTTTTGGGGTTATGCATTAGAAACTGCTGCGTTTCTATTGAACCATACTCCAACTAAAGCAGTTGAGAAGACACCATACGAGGCATGGACTGGGAAAGAACCCAATATGTCTTTTCTCAGGATTTGGGGCTGTGAAGCACATGTTAAGAAATTAACATCTGAAAAACTAGAGTCCAAATCCACTGTCTGCTTGTTTGTGGGTTATCCTAAAGAAACAAAGGGATACTACTTTTACTCACAAGCCGAGAACAAAGTATTTGTTGCTCGCAAGGCTGTTTTCTTGGAAAAGGAGTTCCTTCTCAAGAAAGACAGTGGGAGTAAAGTAGAACTTGGAGAAATTCAAGCACCATAAACTCCTATAGAGGATGGTTTGGAAATGGGATCAAGTTCACAACCAGTTGTGGAACAAGAACCCATTACACAAGAACCTAGAAGGTCCGGTAGGGTACGTCAGGAGATTGAGAGATATGGATTTCTAATCACTGACAGTGACACTATTGAGTTAGTAGATCGTGAGGATCCTACTACCTACCGAGAAGCTATTGAGAGCCCAGACTCGAAAAATTAGCTTGAAGCCATGAAATCTGAGATGCAATCAATGTATGATAACCAGGTTTGGACCTTGGTTGATCCACCGGAAGGTGCTAAGGTAATTTAATGCAAGTGGCTATTCAAACTCAAAGCTGATAAGACCTACAAAGGTAGACTAGTAGCAAAAGGTTTTCGGCAAACTCATGGTGTAGACTATGATGAAACCTTTTCGCCTGTAGTCATGCTCAAATCCATTAGGATCTTGCTTGCCATAGCTGCATATCATGATTATGAGATATGGCAAATGGATGTCAAAACTGCTTTCCTCAACGAAAATTTACTTGAGGATGTGTATATGACACAGCCTGAAGGTTTTGTCAATCCCAAGCATCCTAAGAAGGTATGCAAGCTTCAAAAATCCATTTATGGATTAAAGCAAGCATCCCGAAGTTGGAATCTTCGCTTTGATAAGGCAGTCAAAGAATTTGACTTCATCAAGAACGAAGATGAGCCTTGTGTGTACAAGAAGGTTAGTGGGAGCATAGTAGTGTTTCTGGTCCTATATGTGGACGACATCCTTCTCATTGGGAATGATATTCCAACATTGCAAAAGGTTAAGCAATGGTTGGGAAAATGTTTCTCAATGAAAGACTTAGGTGAAGCCGAGACAATACTTGGTATTCGAATCTATAGAGATAGATCTAATCGGCTTTTGGAACTAAGTCAAGAAAAGTACATAGACAAAGTACTAAAGCGTTTTAGTATGGGAGACTTAAAGAAAGGATACATACCTTTGGCTTTGGGAGTTCCTTTGACTAAAGAACAGTGCCCTAAAACCAAAGAGGAAAGGGACAACATGAGTAGAATCCCATATGCATCTGCTATTGGATCTATCATGTACGCTATGTTATGTACTAGGTTGGATGTTGCTCATGCACTGAGTATAACCAGTAGGTTTCAGCAAGACCCTGGTGAGAAGCACTGGTCTGCTGTAAAAGGGATCCTGAAGTACCTGCGAAGGACTAAGGATCACTTCTTGGTGTATGGTGGTCAAGAAGAGCTCGTCATACAAAGTTATGTCGATGCTGCTTTTCAGACCAGCACTCAGGATTCTAGATCGCAATCTGGGTTTGTTCAGAATCTGAGTATATTGCAGCAAGTGAGGCTGCAAAAGAGGCTGTTTGGATTAAAAATTTCATTAATGGATTAGGAGTGGTCCCAAGCGTCCTAGATCCATTAGAAATTTTATGTGACAATAACGGGGCCATTGCACAGGCCAAGGAGCCCCGGTCACACCAGAAATCCAAACACATACTCAGAAGGTACCACTTGATCAGAGAAATCATTGATCGTGGGGACGTCAAGGTTAGCAAGATATCAAGTGAAGACAATGTAGCAGATCCTTTGACGAAACAGTTACGTCCAAATCTGCACGAAGCTCATTTGAGAGCGTTCGGTCTTAGGGCTATGCCCAATTGGGACTAGTGCTAGTGGGAGATTGTTAGTGTAAGCCCTAGCCCCAATGCATTGTAACGAAACACTTGAAATTAATAAAATGAGGCATTAGTTTTATCTTTTGTATTCCTGTGCATATCAATTGATAAAACTATCCAAGAGTGTTGTTTCGGTTTAAGTTATCATGTGTGAGGCACATGGATTGTAAGACCTTGAAACAAATGAGACATCATTCTAAATATCCCTAGTCAGTCATTGTTATGGGAATAACAAATGAATTAAGACTAGTATGCTCTCTCTGATCTTATGAGTTCTGTCTTACGGATCATTAGGACAAGAGTGTCAATCAGAGATCATAGATACATGTTAAAGAACATGGTATCTGGATTCGATCCGCTCATGAGAACACTACATGGTACAAGTCATAAGTGTTTCTCATATGCAAGTTTTGTATTGGAGTTCCTAGACCTGAAATCTCTATGAAACTCTTTATGAATTACTGTGTACTTTGACATACACCTAACGTGCTCGTAACAGAGTGACAAGTACGGGTATGATTGGGTATGCACTGATTCATGTTAGAGAGCATGAGAGAAGTGAAGGGATTACCCCTCTCGATAAGAGAGAAAAATATCACCGGCCACTTGATCAGTGAACTGAGAAGTGTATGGCCATACCGAGATGAAATAATGAGTAATCATTATTTATCTGAGAATTCAGTGTCATTGGAATATCAAGAAATGAATTAATGTATATAAGGATGACTAGTTCCATGCCTTATATTAATTCTGATATTTATGGGTAAGGGACTATGCGAAATTGCATTAGGTCACCAAATGCCATATGCATTTTCATTTAATTTGGAATGCTATAATATCTTGCTAGAGAATATATATAGCCTTTGAATTAATTTATTAATTCATTGCCAACATTAAATGGACCTATAGGATCGCACACAAAACATTGGGCTTAAAATATTTAAATTAAGTATTGGACATTAATTTGGGCTTTTAATTAAAGTCAAATTAATGTATGTAATGGGTTATAATATTGCTATTGGGCTTTGGTCCATGAGAGAGAGAAATTCAGCCCATAAGGTTTAATTTCAATTAATTAATTATCTTGTGTTAATTAAGTTAATTGAAAATTAAAGCCTAAAGGAATTTAAATTAAATTAAATCACTTATATATTTAATTAAGTGATTTCATTTATTTAAATGTCTTATGTTTTATTTCAAATTTGAATTTAAATTCAAAGGAGTTTAATTCAAAATATATTACTTATCTTTAGGAAGTGATAGAGTTTGAATTAATTATCTTAGGATAGTTGAATTCAGATTAATTGTGTGTGTGAGAATAGATGGAATATGACATGGTATGATAATCATGATAGCACAGCGGAAAAACAAAAATTTTATCATGCATACCATACATATCCAAAACTAGGAACGAAAACACAATTAATCTCACACACAAACAGCCTTTTGCGCCACTCCCTCTATTCTCACACACACAATTAATCTGAATTCAACTATCCTAAGATAATTAATTCAAACTCTATCACTTCCTAAAGATAAGTAATATATTTTGAATTAAACTCCTTTGAATTTAAATTCAAATTTGAAATAAAACATAAGACATTTAAATAAATGAAATCACTTAATTTAAATATATAGCATGTGCCGAAATTCCCTCTATTCTCACACACACAATTAATCTGAATTCAACTATCCTAAGATAATTAATTCAAACTCTATCACTTCCTAAAGATAAGTAATATATTTTGAATTAAACTCCTTTGAATTTAAATTCAAATTTGAAATAAAACATAAGACATTTAAATAAATGAAATCACTTAATTTAAATATATAGCATGTGCCGAAATTCCTTGATTTCCCTCTTGGAATTTCGGCCACATCATTATATATTTAAGTGATTTAATTTAATTTAAATTCCTTTAGGCTTTAATATTCAATTAACTTAATTAACACAAGATAATTAATTAATTGAAATTAAACCTTATGGGCTGAATTTCTCTCTCTCATGGACCAAAGCCCAATAGCAATATTATAACCCATTACATACATTAATTTGACTTTAATTAAAAGCCCAAATTAATGTCCAATACTTAATTTAAATATTTTAAGCCCAATGCTTTGTGTGCGATCCTATAGGTCCATTTAATGTTGGCAATGAATTAATAAATTAATTCAAAGGCTATATATATTCTCTAACAAGATATTATAGCATTCCAAATTAAATGAAAATGCATATGGCATTTGGTGACCTAATGCAATTTCGCATAGTCCCTTACCCATAAATATCAGAATTAATATAAGGCATGGAACTAGTCATCCTTATATACATTAATTCATTTCTTGATATTCCAATGACACTGAATTCTCAGATAAATAATGATTACTCATTATTTCATCTCGGTATGGCCATACACTTCTCAGTTCACTGATCAAGTGGCCGGTGATATTTTTCTCTCTTATCGAGAGGGGTAATCCCTTCACTTCTCTCATGCTCTCTAACATGAATCAGTGCATACCCAATCATACCCGTACTTGTCACTCTGTTACGAGCACGTTAGGTGTATGTCAAAGTACACAGTAATTCATAAAGAGTTTCATAGAGATTTCAGGTCTAAGAACTCCGATACAAAACTTGCATATGAGAAACACTTATGACTTGTACCATGTAGTGTTCTCATGAGCGGATCGAATCCAGATACCATGTTCTTTAACATGTATCTATGATCTCTGATTGACACTCTTGTCCTAATGATCCGTAAGACAGAACTCATAAGATCAGAGAGAGCATACTAGTCTTAATTCATTTGTTATTCCCATAACAATGACTGACTAGGGATATTTAGAATGATGTCTCATTTGTTTCAAGGTCTTACAATCCATGTGCCTCACACATGATAACTTAAACCGAAACAACACTCTTGGATAGTTTTATCAATTGATATGCACAGGAATACAAAGGATAAAACAAATGCCTCATTTTATTAATTTCAAGTGTTTCGTTACAATGTATTGGGGCTAGGACTTACACTAACAATAGATCCATTGGAAAAGTTAAAGAGGCCCAGAGAATCATTTTTGCGTAGAAACCCTCAAGAGGAAGGGTTACACACCAAAACTATATAGAAGGCCTTAAAGGCCTAATTCTTGGATAAAGATAAATTCAATATATTTCATAAGTGTTTTGAAGCCTACATATTTAATTTAGAAAGATTT